>CM016488.1:4741448-5341448 GCA_002890555.2 Lagenaria siceraria
AACCATTTGGTTTTTTGTTTTTAAAAATTAAGTTTAATAAAACACAACTTCTACCCATAAGTTTCTATGTTTTGTAATCCACTTTCCAGTAATGTTTTTAAAAACAAACCCAAGTTTTGAAGACTAAAAGAATAGTTTTCAAAAAACTTGTTTTTGTTTTTAAAAACTTAGCTAGGAGTTCGGTGTTTTCTTAAGAAATACGATAACTACAATTGAAAAATTGAAATGAAACAAGCATATTAAATTTAAAAAACAGACAAGAAAAAATGAAATCATTGTCAAATGGGGTGCCTAAATGGTATCAAACGGGGTCATAGATTTTAACAACTATTTTTTTTTCTGGATCCGGCTATGAATTATAATATATTTTTTTTAAAAAGAAAGATGAAAAATCATAATAACAAAATTGTGAAGAAAAACAAGCACAATTTTTATATATAAAAAACCTAAAACCAAAATGTTTGGGATAAAAAGTGAAGTGGTAAGACGACCGTAATGTGTAAAGAGTTAATAAAACATAAAACTGATGTTATTTTTAGTCATGGGATCCACAAACTCTTTTGACCAAACACCCTCTATAGTTTCCTTTTGGAAAATTGCAAAAATCACCATTGAAGTATGGTGTTAGTTGCAATTAGACTCTCAAACTTTCAATTGTAACAATTGAGCCCTTAAACTTATATAGGATCCTCAAATTTACAATAGTTGTAGAAATTGGACTTCCAAATGATAAAAATAAAACCCTCAAATTTATACAATTGTTACAATTTCTACAATCATGTAAGTTTGATCGTTCACTCGTAATGATTGTATAATTTTGAGATCTCAATTTTTATAATTAAAAGTTTGAGGGTATAATTGTAACTACAATCATACTTTAGGGGTAGTTTTTGGAATTTGCCCTTTTTCTACGTATCTATTTTAAAAGTATTTTCAAAGTTCAAGTCTAATTTTCAAAATAAACAAAATCGTTCTTACAAATTTTGTTCAAAATTCAAATATTTCTTTACAAAATGTAAAAATCATGCACAATTTTTAAAAATAAAAAATGAAATTATAATCGAACATGAACAAACCCAACCATAAAAATCTTCCAAAACTAAGTGGATGTTGGGAGTAATTTTGAAATTGTTAAAATCACTTTTTTCATGGACAAAATCACTATGAGACACATTTTTAATCACTTAAAATTAATTTCCTATTTCTTTTTATACTTGTAAATGAAAATTTCATTTTAGCAAAATTAATTTTGAATTATTAAAAATATGTATTCATCGTAATTTTAAAAATGATAAAAATAATTTTAATAATTTTAGAATCACTTCCAAACAGCCTCTAAACTCGACTTTAAAAATTTTAGAGTCTAAATTGAAAAGGAAGAAAAAAGGACGAACAATGACGCACCTCAAGGTCATAGATGACACAACCAACATGAGCAAGAAATGGACAAATCTGACAGCAATAAAACCATAACTCATCATCTCTTTCTTCTCCACAAACGCCACACAAATTAATATTACCAGCAACAATGGAAAGCGCAATCGGATGATGACGGTGATTATTGGCTTTAACAACGGGCGGAAGAGAACACTCAATATGAAGAAAGGCATCGCAATGAACACATCGGACGAAAGTGGGGGAACTAATTCCTTCGTCACACACAGCGCAAATCAAATGCTTGTGATCGGAGTTTCTGTCGAGGAGGAGGAGGGGGTGGGCGTGGTCGTCGACAGTGATGAGAGGGAGGGCGGCGCAGGCGGCGCAGAGCGAAAAAGGGCAGGTAAGGCAATGGAAGGAGGGGCCGCCGGGGGTGGCGGTGGAGCAGGCGGCGCAGTGGAAAAAGCCGGTGGAGCGGAAGAGGAGGCCGGTGATGGAGGGATCGGAGAAGTCTTGTAAAGAGATCATGAAGTGGCGGTTGAGAGTGTCGAGGGAGTTTATGAAGGCTAGAGGGTGGTTTTCGGGGTGGTGGAGAGGATGCGCCGCCTGGAGTTGGAGTCTGTTTGCCATTTTCCGGCCGTCGTCCACGGCGGCGGTGTCTGAACTCATTGGAATTTTGAAATCCTAATTGATGGGGGAAAAAAATAATTAAAGGAAGACTTTTTGGTTTTTCGTTCTTGAGAGTAAGTGCTCAATGAGAGCATTTTAAAGAAAAATTGGTCAACTATTTATTAATGGATAATATTTTAGGCAGCTCAACTTACATACAAGTTTTAACATTGTTTTTTAAAAATTTGAAGGTCTTTTCCTCAAAAATAAATAAATAAATAAAAATTTGAAAGTTTGGTAATTATTTAGGTTTTGTTTGGTAACTATTTGATTTTTAAAAATTAAACTTATTTTTTTTTCCAGTTTTTTATAATATATTAAAAAAATTGAATTCTGAGCCCATTCTATTTTTTTTTTATATAAATCTATTTTTTTAGGGTAGCCACTATTAAGATTTGTCCCTTTTAAAAATTTAGTACATATTATTTTTCAAAATTTATAGAATATAATCCAAATACATTTTTCTAAAATTTTTGAATTTCATTTAGGCTCCGTTTGATTTTTGAAAATTAAGTTTATTTCCTCTCAATTAATTCTTTTACCATGGTTTCATTTTTCTTAAGTAAAAGTGTTGAATTCTTAATCAAACTTCAAAAACAAAAACAAAAAAACTACATTAGCAAAAAATTTAGAGGTGAAATGAGTGTTTATAGAATTTTCTAAAATTGGAACCAAAAAATAAATTGTTACCAAACTGGATCTTAGTTTTTAGTTCTTTAAAATTTAGACTATAAACATTAATTTCACCTCTAAATTATTTATTGCTTTGTTATATGCTTTTTCAAGCTAAATTTTAAAAACAAAAAAAAAATAGTATTTTTTAAACTTGTTTTTGTTTTTTGAATTTGACTAAGAATTCAACTTTTGTACTTAAGGAGAGATGCAACTCATGGTAAGAAATTGAAAGAAAATAAGCTTAATTTTTAAAAACGAAAAACTAAAAACTAAAAACTAAATGGTTACCCAACAAAACCTTAACTTTTTAATTTTTTTAGTTTTTAAAACTTAAGCTTATTAACTGTTGTATTTTTATTTTCATAGATGTTTTTTTTTATTTTGTTATCTACGTTTAGAAAAACTATAAGCAAAAAATTAAATAATGATTCTCTCTCCATGTCTTCTATTAATTCTTTGAGTCTATATAGACATTGTATACTTATGATCTAACATGCCATCAAGACAAGAAATTCCAAAGTCAAAATTGAGGAAATTAGATGGGTGGGAAACCAAGCTTTCTTCTCCCACTATCCATCTCTTATTATAAATAAAATTTGGGCTTTCTTAATTAACAAGTCAACTGCAAAAATATACATATATATATTATTTTTATATAATGATTGAATATGATTTGCAGGAGATTAAAATAAATTTAAGAGCAATGATTAGGTGCAATCTAGACTATACTTAATTCCATACTCTCCATTTTTATACACATAAAGAAAAAATTTAAAAAAAATTCTTAAAAAATGCAAACTTGCCACGTGACAGTTTCTTATTGGACGGCTCCCTATACTACAAAGAGATATATGCAGCCTAAAGAACACTCAAATATTTTCCTAAATTTAATAAGCGCATATGTGAAAGATTATAAAAAAGCAATTGGGAAGGTTAGAATAATGAAAAAAAAGAGGAGGGGGTGCAATGCAATTTCATAATATATATCATATAACCCATAAAGAAAGACCAAGTAGGCTTTTAAACCTAGTCAAAGTCTTTGAGGGATTATTTTTAGGTTTAATTGCACATGATCTTCTTCTCAAGGATTCTAATTTGAAACTAAAATTACAATGAAGTTATCAAAGTCAATCATTCAAAGACACTATTTATTTATTTTTATTTATTTATATTTCCCTATACTTGTGATTGATCTATAGGGGCTTTTTAATATTACATAAATAACTATTTTTTTTAGACAACATAAATAACATTTTCTAAAGGTACATCATCATGTCATATAGGCTTAATTTAACCTTAGTTCATGACTTCAAATTATATGGCAAATATCAATTTATACTCCTAAATTTTAGGTTGTAGCAATGAAAATTCCAAATTAATAATCGTAACAGTTTAAACCCTAAAATTTCATAAATAAATCAATTTAATATCATTTGTTAGTGGTGGTAAGTAGGGAGCCAGTGGAAAAAATTGAATAGAGAAGAAATGATTTTAGCCTTGTATTAACATAAGAAGATAATTTTAAAAAAAAAAAAAATTAAGAGAACTCGTGTGCCTACTAGTACACGAGTTCCACTTGTGATGTACTTGAGTTTTTTTAAAATCTAAACTCTAAGTTTGTCATTACTTTACATATATCTCTACTTCAAATTCAAAATTTATATTTACATAGTTGAAATTATTTTCTTCAAAACTATTCTAAATTGTCGTTTGGTTTTTTTATTTTTAAATTACATTATTCATGAACTTAATTCTAATAATATATAGATTATTTAGACTTGAAATTATCAACCGAAACGAGCATGACTCACCTGATATTATTCATGAACTTAACTCTAATAATATATAGATTATTAAGATTTGAAATTATCCGCCAAAACAAGTATAACTCACCTGATATATTGATTATGTGGCTGAAATCTTCATGCCCCTATATATTAAAAAAGGTAAAGAAAAAGACTTAAAATTGCTCCTTATTATAGAAAAATGACGCATTAAAAGGTTAGTGTGTGATAACAAATGACAAACTCATAAAAATTACTATTTTAAAATTGATACATCGCAGCTCTTTTAATATTAAGTGATTGTAATATTTTTTAAAAAAAGAAGTTATTCTAATCACTAATATTTTGAAAAAAAAAAAAACAATACACAAGAGACTAAATTCAAAACATTACAAAAAAAAAAAAAAACCATTATTCAAACATTGAGACTAAGACATATATAAAAAGAAAGGTGAAGAGTTTTGGAGATTATTATTTTCAATTTGGATGGTGTTTTTTTTATAGAAAAAGATATGTTGGGTCAGGGGTGCACCCGATCATCTCCACTAGGTAGACACCATCTTAGCACCCTCATCATCTCCCTTTCATTGATATTCAATAAGCACAAAGAGAGAAGTACAATGGAAGAGCTAGAGGAAAGTCCAATTAGACAACGATCTAATTGTTACAAAAAAAACATGTAAATTTAGTGCGATAGTAGACGGGATGTAGTCTTTGAAGAGATGGGTCCTGTAGGACCAGCAACTAGTGAGCCTAAAAACTATAGAAGGGATGGGCCTTGTACCATCATGGTTGTTGTTCAATTTGGATGGTGTTCATCTTTTTATTAAAAAAAGAGCCTAAAAAACTATAGAAAAGAATCAATAATAAACCATTAATTTTCAATTACAAATCATAGACCAAACCCATAAACTTTCTCACACTTGTTATAGGCCCATCAAATTTCTTTCTCTTTCAAAACACATTTGATATCCACAATAAAGTTGCAACCATTATCACAACCATAATTGAAAGCTCCACAATTCTTACCACAAACACAACAATTAGGGTTCTTTCTGATCCTCATGGTAAGAGGATGAGAATGATAAGGATAATGAATCTCCTTTGGCAACTCTGAACACCTTCTATCAAAAAAGTTGATCCATCCATTTGAACATGGCCCACAAAAGTAAGTAGAAGGAATTTTTTTGCATATGTAACAAAGAGTTGTGCTTTGAACCCCTATGAGTGTCAATGGCTTGTGACATGCACAACATGAAACCCCATCTTCCTCTCGTTCTCGTTCTTGTTGGTTGTTGTTCGACCTTGTACCGTCATGGCTGGAACTGGAGCTCTGGTCTAACGGTAGAATCTCATTCTCTAAGTCAGCTATAGAAGGTTGGGTGTGAACGAGCGAGTAGATTGGGTGAAAATTCTCAAACTCGGTGCACCCGTAGCGAATTCGAGAAGGTGGGAGGAGAAATTGGGAGGGAACCATGATTTGGAAGTAGATGAAGAGGGAGGAGGAAGGAATTATATATTATTTTGTTGTGAAGATCAATGATATAACAAGTTTGGGAAGTTTTATTTTTTCTTCCTTTCATGTCATTGACTAATGATGGATGGGGAAAATGGAAGCAAACAATAAGATTTACTGGAAAAATCTAGGAAACTTAATTAATATAATTGGTATTGAATTTTTTATATACTTGATTTTTCAATTTTGGTCAAAAGTTTTATTTTTTACTCTAAAAAGGATTAAGGGTTAAAACATATTTTTAATATTCTTAAAAAATTGTAATGAATGGAGTTCCTTTGATGTTAAAATTTTCTTGTAATTGAGTTGTACAAATCATACCCGAATGAATTTGTTAGGATATAAAATAGTGTGGATATTTTTTTTTAATTGACAGACTTATTGATAAAAAAAATTAAAAGTTTGGAATTCTATTACACATAAAATTTAGTTTATATCTAATAGATAAATAATTTTTAAAAATTTAGAACTTGTTAAGGAACTATTAAGTACAAAATTGAAAATTTGAAGACTTATTAAACAGTGTAGGGATCAAAATAAACAGAAACTTTAAAGTATATATATGAACTAAATAATTTTTTTTTTCAATTTCAAGATTTAGCTTAGATTTTGAAAACATAAAAACCAAATAATTATCAAACGAAGCTTAAATATTTAGAAAGCAATCATTTCAATCTCCTAGTAACTACATTCCTATGCCCATGTTTAGTAGGTCAAATTTATAGTATTTACAGGAGTATCATACTCACTTTATTCACATTATAAATATTTATCTTCATACTCCAATAATACAAGAAATTTTCCCATGTTTAGTATTTGTCTTGATCAATCGATGTGGCACTAATACATGTGACTATGTCAACAAATTCATACTTTACTCAGAATCATGTTCTCCATTTTCTTAAAAAGAAAAAAATAAAGCAAGGACCAAAATGTATATTTAAAAAAAAATCAAAGACCCGAGAATAAACAACTTAGTTTAGGAAAAAAAAAGATTTTAAACCTTTTTTTTTCTTCTTATTTTATATATATATATATATATATATATATAAGCTTAAAATATTTACATTGAATTCTTGTAACGACCCGAGTTCAGGGGAAGGACATGAATGAACCAACCGAATGAGAGGGATCCTAAAGACATGAAATCATGGTTAAGAAAGACTTAAAAAGAATTAAAAATTACTACTTATACCAATAAGGTGCACCTTTCTTTTCGGTGGCTCAATCATAAGAACTCCACAGTTAAACGTGCTTAGCTTGGAGCAATCCTATGTTGGATGACCTCCGGAGGATTTTCCTAAGATGCATGTGAGTGAGGACAAAGACCTGTGTTGGTTTGTGGGCGTTACAGTTGTATTTCATGTGATTCATATATGCATTTAGAAGTAGATTCATGAATTAAATTCTAATTTAAATAATTATTTAAAATTTGTTTGATATTATATATTTATAAATCATAAAACTAGTTGTAGTTACTC
This sequence comes from Lagenaria siceraria, assembly GCA_002890555.2. Classification (NCBI taxonomy): domain Eukaryota; kingdom Viridiplantae; phylum Streptophyta; class Magnoliopsida; order Cucurbitales; family Cucurbitaceae; genus Lagenaria; species Lagenaria siceraria. The sequence goes on from CM016488.1 coordinate 4,748,951, forward strand.
ATCAATATTTAGTTGACAATTAACTATTACTAATTTATTTATGAATATGTTAAAAAAATTATATAATTAATTTTTTTTATAAAATAATCAACAAATCTTAAATATAGTATTTCAAAACTAATTTTTACTATTAAATAATAATAATAATAATCTTGATTCAAGAAAATATATTATGTGAACTTCGTAAATGGAAATTTAATTATGAAAATATATTCACAGAAACTGTAACGCCCCCCAAAATCTCTCCACTGCCCTCCAAAATCCCCCCGCCCGCCCCCAATCCGCCGCCAATCAGATCGAGGCGGAGCATCAAAACCCCAAATTCGATAAATTATTGAGCAACATCGAGCATTTGAAGGAGGCGTTGGAGACGACAAAGGAGCTCGATAAGAAGCTCAATGAGCTAATACAGAGCATAAAAACCAGTCTCGAGGAGGTTTTCAAAAACATCGAAGCAGCTGATCAGAGAATCGAAGGGCATTTTGTTGATGCGATAAGCAAGGATATGAAGACGTTGAAGTTCCGGATCCCTTCGTACGACAAATTTTCCTTTGCTGGAACCATAGCCCGTTTGATTGACAGGGGGAGTGACACGCCAAGGCAGAGTGAATTCAAGTTGCCAAATTTGTATGCTGATAAGGTGTTTGATGAAAGTCCTGCTTTTATAGAAATTCAGGAAATGTATAATAATGGCTTTAGTGATGATATTTGTAAGAAGTGTTTTCCGTATTTTGTTGTGTTTCTCGAAAATGTTGTGTTTTAATGGACAAAATTCTTGAAAATATTTTTAAATATAGCAAAATATGATTTTTATAGATTTTGTATTAGTGTCTAGAATATTGACATTTTGCTATATTTGTAAATAAGTTGGCTCATTTGCTATATTTGAAAACAACCCTTAAGTTAACTTATTTTATTTTTTTAAAAAAAAATAAGAAAAAAAAATTTGTGGGAGATGAATAGCTAGATTCACGAAATTAAATAAGAAACTTTAGTAACGAAAAAAGAGAATTTTCACAAATATAAAAAAAGTCAAACTATTTACAGAAAATAGCAAAAAAAAAAAACTAATAGATATTGATAGATTTCTATCTGCATCTATCCGTGATAGACTTCTATCATTTCTATCACTGATAGACCTTTATAGACTTCTATCAGCGTCTATCACAACTATCTAAAACTTTTGCTATTTTGTATAAATAATTTCCTTTATTTTTCTATTTTTAAAAATTTTCCAATGAAAAATGAAATAGAACGAGGACGAAGACGGAGAAGTTTCTACCCTATGGACATCTCTATTTTCAGTCAAATCTTTGTGTATAAAAAAAAGCTAAATTATACAAAATACCCATAAATTTTGTACTTTGTGTCAAAAATACTTTGAACTTTCAAAAGTTAAAAAAATACTCTTAAACTTCCAAAATGAGTAAAAAAATACCCTTAAATTTCTAGAATTAGTTAGAAAAAATACCATTCCCGCTTAGTTTTGGATTGAAACTGTTAGTGTTTTGTGTAAAAAATACCCCTATAATTAGTTTTGGATTGAAACCGTGAGTGTTTCGTATAAAAAATACCCTGAAGTAAAAAAAAAAGTTAAAAATACTCTTACTATTATATGAACAAAAACTGTAATACCGTCTTACTTGTCTATTTTCCCTTTTTTTTCTCCTCTCTCTTCTTCAATACTCTCCTACTCTCTTTTTGTGTTAAATGTCTGACATTTGTATATCTAAAAAAATAAAGCAAATAAAATTATACATTTCAATTAAGATATAAGAATTATGAACTATATTAAGAAAAAGGAGAATAATAGAAGCACCAAAGGATTTTTGGACTAAAAATGTCTTAACAAAGTTGTATGTTAGTAATTGAGTGTGTTAATAGCTAAATACATTTTTTATTTGACTATTTATCGTTTTGGTATGTTTTAAATGGAGATTTTTATTTTGAAATTTTGTTAGATTTTTTGTTTTAACTTAAAATTTGGGTTTTTATTTTGGTGTAAGAATTAAAAAAAATAAGAGAAAAGTGAGAGTATTTCTATAGAAAAATGAAGATATCTATATAATTTGTTTTAAATTAATTTTTTTCCAACTCAAAAAAACTTCAAACAAATTGATTACATTAACCATAGAAGCATTTTTAAACTTTTTTTTTGGTTGAAATTTTAAAGTTATTTTTCTAATGAGGTATTAACAATTTTTATTCATATACTAACCGTGAAGTGAAGGTATTTTTGAAACTTTTTTTTTAGTTTAAGAGTATATTTTTAAAAGTTTTGAAAATTCAATGATATTTTTTAACCAAACTTTAACGGCTTTTATCTAAAACTAACTACTATTTTTAAACTCTTTTTAAAATTTGAAGGGTATTTTTAAAATTTTGAAAAGTTGAGGTGGGATTAGTCGTTTGTTCTTTCAATTCGTTTGGTTGGACCCACCTTTTCTTCAACATTAACTCCATTTTCAACATGACCCATTTCACCATTGAACTCGAAAACCAGCAATCCCATGGCTTCACTGAGTGAGAAATTTCCAATACCCACTTTGTATCTTGAAACTCCACCTTCAAAGAACCAAACCTTTGATGTAATTCCACCACATGTCAAAGAAATCTGGGAAAGATGGAACATCAGAGGCTTTATCCTCTTCAGTCTCTCTTTACAAACCTTCCTAATCCTCTTTGCTCCTCTCAGAAAACGAACCTCAAGAAAATTCCCCATCTTCCTCATCTGGTCCGCCTATCTCCTCGCCGATTGGACCGCCAGTTTCATCGTCGGCTTAATTTCCAACAACCAGGGCAAACCCGACGCCAATGTCGAGCTTCTCGCCTTCTGGGCTCCTTTTCTTCTCCTCCATCTCGGCGGCCCCGACACCATTACCGCTTTCGCTCTCGAAGACAACGCTCTCTGGCTTCGCCATTTGATTGGATTGGTTTTTCAGGTCGTTGCCACTGTTTATGTCTTCATTCAAACCATTCCCCACAACAGGCTCTGGGTTCCTGCCATTTTGATGTTTCTTGCAGGAATTATCAAGTACGCGGAACGAACTAGGGCTTTGTATTTGGCGAGTTTGGGGAGTTTCAGAGCTTCCATGCTTAAAGAGCCTGACCCAGGTCCTGATTATGCTAAATTAATGGAGGAATTTACTTGTAAGAAAGCTGCCCATTTGCCTACTACCATTCAACTTGTGAATGAGCCTAATCAAGAATGGAGTCCTTTCACGAGCACTGCAAAAAAGGGTCCTCTGAGTCAACTTGAGGTTGTTCAATATGCCTTTCTTTACTTTAACAAATTCAAGGGTTTGATTGTTGATTTGATTTTTAGCTTTAAGGAGAGAAATGAAAGCAGGGATTTCTTTTTGAAGAGAACCTCAAGTGATGCCCTCAAGGTGATTGAGGTTGAGCTTAACTTCATATATGAAGTTCTCTTCACCAAAGTGGTGGTTCTTCATAAGAAAATAGGGATGCTTTTTAGATTCATTTCTCTGTGTTCTGTGACTGTGGCTTTGGTACTGTTTAGCAGATTGGAGAAAACTGATTTTAGGAAAATTGATGTAAGGATTACTTATGCTTTGCTTATTGGGGCCTTAGCTTTAGATTTTATATCCATTTCCATGACTGTCTTCTCTGATTGGACTATAGCTACCCATGTAAAGGATGATTCAATTTTTGCCACCTTTTTTGAATACTTACTTCGGCTCAAAGGATGGAGACGAGAGTCTGTGCATAAGAAGTCTCCATTTTCAGAGTTTAAGAAGCTGGACACTCTATGGATGTTTCGCCGGTGGCGCGAGTCTGTGTCTCAGTTCAATTTGATTGCATATTGCCTTAGTGAACGCATCCCGTTGGATGATTCAAGAAACAAATCAGGCTTTTGTGGCTGCCCTCTTGCTTGGAATAAAACAGTTCGTCTTTTTCGTTGTGTAAACGGTTTCGTCATTGATTATTTAGGTGCCAAAGAGTTCCTTGATGATTGGAAATATGTCTCCAGGCAGCCAGTTTTGGAGAAGCTTTGGGATTTGATCTTTAACGAGATGCTTGAAAAGTCCAAAGCAGCAGAAAGTGTAGAAGTTACTGAAGTAATATGTTCATCCAGAGGCTCCTATGTACTGAAATTAATGGACCTTCCATCGGACATCGACATCGATGAGTTAATATCCGACATTGATGAAGTAGCTTTTGATGAGAGCCTTATGCTATGGCACATAGCAACAGAACTTTGCTATAGAGACAAACAAAACACAAACGCCAACACCAACGACACTACTTATCGCGAATTCAGCAAGCTTTTATCAGATTATATGCTCTATCTCATAGTGATGCTCCCCTCAATGATGTCGGCCGTGGCAGGAATTGGGGAAATAAGGTTCAGGGACACTTGCGCTGAGGCGAAAAAGTTCTTTGACCGAAGACGATTCGAGTGTAGCTCAAATGAAGGTACAACCACGAAGGCTTGTCTTGAAATACTTGCCGTGAATGTAAATGATGCGAAACCTGTGGAAGTGAAGGGAGACAAAAGCAAATCTGTACTGTTTAATGGTTCATTACTTGCTAAGAAGCTACAAAAGTGTGAAAAGAAATGGGAAATAATGAGCAAAGTTTGGATTGAAATGTTGGGATATGCAGCCAGCCATTGCAGACCAGACCAACACGTTCAACAGGTTAGTAAAGGAGGAGAGCTCATAACTATAGTTTGGTTATTAATGGCACATTTTGGGCTTGGAGAACAGTTTCAAATCAATGAAGGCCACGCCAGAGCAAAACTCAAAGTACATAAGTAGGTGAGAGGGATTTTCTTTTCTTTCATATTGAAAAAGATTGTAGTCTTCTATAATGGGTATGTTTTTTTCTTTTGAATTTCAAGTGTTGTGAATCTCTCTTTCTTTGAGTATTATTGGCCACGTTTATCCAGTGAAAAGGTAATAAATCAATGGTAATGTGAAAAGTAGGTCCTATTTTATTTCCTTTGGTGGTGTTTACTTGTGTTCTGTACCTGTATTGAAGGTCCTATTTTATTTTCTTTGGTGGTGTTTACTTGTGTTCTGTACCTGTATTGACACACGGGGCTCACTTCCAAATTTGTAATTAAAAAATGCAAACTGATTGACGAGGGGAGGATGCTCAATTCAATTATGTCTGTAAATTACGTTGTATTGTTATCGTTAAGGTTTAAGTTACGATTACTATTACTGTCACTATTCCAAAAGAAAAATGATGAATTTTGACACATTTACTGTTATTATTATTGTTAGACCCTAAAAGGTAAAGGTAACGATAACAGTAAATTTGATAAAATTCATAATTATAAGTAAATGTGATAAAAAACAATCTAATTACATTTGCAATTCAGTCTCATTACAATTTATTCATCACTAGAATTCTATTATGATTACACTAATTTTCATTACGATATTGTTCCGATTTTCAAATGTAAAAAAATGAAGCAACTTATTTACAAATATAGTAAAATGTCGCTATCTCCCGTGACAAACACTGATATTTATCACTGCCTATCAGTGATAGAATGTCTACACTGACAGTGACATTTCGCTCTATTTGAAAATATTTTCGGTAGTTTTGCCATTTAAAAAATTATCCTATTGTTAAATGAATATAATATATATGTAGAATTAAAACTTTGATATCGTTATCACATTAATATTTAGGTAACGTTTGCCTAGGTTAAACGTAATCCATCAACAGTAATTTCAAAAGTGGGTTCCAGTTGATTATATTTGTTGCGTTAATAAATTGGAGGGTGCTCAATCTGATTATGGTTGAAAATTATGTAAAATTCATTACTTTTACGGTTATCATCACTATTACATATATTATTCTTATAACTGTAATAATAAGATATGATAAATTAATAATCGTAAGTAAACACAATAAAAAGATAATTTAATTATTGTTATAAAATAAGAACAATACAATGAACAAAGGAAGAACAAAAGTAGTAAAGTAGAGAGAAATAAGAAAGTAGAAATGACAATTGAACTCAATTGTGGTGTGTATTACAAAGGTAACATATACCACTATTTATAGGATATGAGATGGTGTATGTTACAAGATTGAATTCAATGGGGAGGTATGTTACAATATCAAATTCAATGGGAGTTTTATGATATTTTGTAACCTATATAGGTTATGGATATCTACATTTATATATTACATTTATAATACTCCCCCTTAGATATCCATATTATATAAAATAAATGCCTCGTTAAAACCTTACTAGGAAAAAACCCAATGGAAAAAAAATCCTAGTGAAGGAAAAAGAGTACATTATTTTATATACTTTCCTGCCTCATTAAAAAAAACTTTGCTACAAAAACCCTATGGGGAAAAGCATAGCCAAGGGAAAAAGAGTACAGTAATTCTACTCCCCCTCATGAATATATCACTTGAGTTCTCTGAGTCGTCGCATTCCAATGTTGTGCACCAACTTTTCGAATGTCGATGTGGGTAATGCCTTTGTAAATAAGTCTGCCAAGTTATCTTTTGAAGAAATTTGTTGAATATTAATGTCGCCATTTTCTTCGAGGTCATGCGTGTAGAAGAGTTTTGGTGAGATATGTTTTGTTCTATCTCCTTTTATATACTCTCCTTTGATTTGGGTTATACATGCTGTATTGTCTTCATATAATATTGTTGGTAAAATTTTTCCAGAAGACAAGCCACATGTTCCTCGAATGTGATGAGTCATTGACCTCAACCATACACATTCTCTACTAGCTTCATGAATTGCAAGAATTTCTGCATGATTTGAGGAAGTGGCTGTAATGGTCTGTTTTACAGACCGCCAAGATATAGCAGTTCCTCCACATGTAAACAGATAACCTGTTTGAGATCTAGCTTTGTGTGGATCAGATAAATATCCAGCATCTGCATAACCAACTAGATCAAAATTTGATTTGTTTGAATAAAACAAACCCATATCAACCGTTCCTCGAAGATAACGGAGTACATGTTTAACTCCGTTCCAATGTCTTTTTGTTGGAGAAGAACTGTATCTTGCTAATAAATTCACTGAGAATGCTATATCTGGTCTTGTGTTGTTAGCAAGATACATTAGTGCACCTATTGCACTAAGATATGGTACTTCAGGACCAAGTAGTTCTTCATTATCTTCTCGAGGTCGAAAGATATCCTTTTTCACGTCTAGTGATCGAACTACCATTGGAATGTTCAATGGGTGTGCTTTGTCCATGTAAAACCTTTTTAAAATCTTTTCTGTATATGTCGTTTGATGAATAAAAATTCCATCAGCTAAATGTTCAATTTGCAAGCCAAGGCAAAATTTTGTTTTTCCAAGGTCTTTCATCTCAAATTCTTTTTTGAGATAGTTTATTGCCTTTGAAAGCTCTTCAGGAGTTCCAATTATATTTAAATCATCAACATATACAGCTATAATAGCAAATCCTGATTGTGATTTCTTAATAAACACACATGGACAAATTGGATTATTTTGATAACCTTCTTTCAATAAATATTCACTTAGACGATTGTACCACATCCGTCCTGATTGTTTTAATCCATACAATGATCTCTGTAATTTGATTGAATATAATTCTCTAGATTTTGAATTATATGATTCAGGTATCTTAAATCCTTCAGGGATTTTCATATAGATTTCATTTTCCAGAGATCCATATAGATATGCTGTGACTACATCCATAAGATGCATGTTAAGCTTTTCATATACAGTCAGGCTAATTAAATATCTTAATGTAATAGCGTCCACCACAGGTGAATATGTTTCCTCATAATCAATGCCTGGTCTTTGAGAAAATCCTTGTGCAACCAATCGTGCTTTGTATCTCGTGACCTCATTATTTTCATTTTACGTACAAATACCCATTTGTATCCCACAGGTTTTACACCTTCAGGTGTATGGACTACAGGTCCAAAAACTTCACGTTTTGAAAGTGAGTTTAATTCTGCTTGGATGGCTTCTTTCCACTTAAGCCAATCCTTTCTATGGCGACATTCTTCAACAGATCTAGGTTCACAATCCTCATTTTCATGTATAATATCATGAGCAACAGTATAAGCGAAAATGTTGTCTATGGCTACATCAGTTCTATTCCATCTTTTTCCTGTCATTACATAATTTATCGAGATCTCACTGTTATCTTCATATACTTGAGTCTCTTCGACATTTTTATCAATAGTCATGTCTGGAGATTCTTTTGAATCTTCTCATTTTCAATTGAGTCATTTTGACTATTGATTACTTTTCTTTTTCGAGGATTTTTATCTTTTGAACCTACTGGTCTACCACGCTTCTGGCGTACCGTTGACTCATTAGTTGTAACAACTTGCTGAGTTGGAATTTCAATTCTAGATGGAGCATTAACAGCTGGAATATATGACTTGGTCACTTTCTTAACATTTGTAAAAGCATCTGGCATTTTGTTTGCTATGTTTTGTAAATGAATTTTTTTCGAACTTCCAGTTCGCATTGATTTGTACGAGGGTCTAAATGAGACAATAACGATGCGTTCCAGGCAATTTCATTTTCCAACTTCTTAATTCCTCCCCCTAATGTTGGAAAAGTTGTCTCATTAAAATGACAATCAGCAAATCGTGCAGTAAATACATCACCCGTCAGGGGTTCAAGATATCTAATAATTGATGGGGAATCAAATCCGACATATATTCCTAATCTCCTTTGAGGTCCCATTTTAGTACGTTGTGGTGGGCAATTGGAACATATACTGCACAACCAAAAATTCGCAAATGGGAAATATTTGGCTCTTGACCATAAGCTAATTGCACTGGGGAGTACTTATGATAAGATGTCGGTCTTATGCGTATAAGTGACGCTGCATGCAAAATAGCATGACCCCATACAGATATTGGAAGTTTTGCTCTCATAAGTAATGGTCTAGCAATTAATTGTAAACGTTTGATGAATGATTCTGCTAATCCATTTTGTGTATGAACATGAGCTACAGGATGTTCAATACTTATCCCAATTGACATACAATAATTATTAAATGCTTGGGATGTAAACTCACCAGCATTATCAAGTCGAATGCTTTTGATTGTATAATCAGGGAACTGTGCCCTTAATTTGATTATTTGAGCAAGTAATCTTGCAAATGCAAGGTTTCGACTTGATAATAAACACACATGTGACCATCTACTGGATGCGTCAATTAAAACCATGAAATATCTAAATGGTCCACTTGGTGGATTAATAGGTCCACATATGTCACCATGAATTCGTTCTAAAAATGTAGGTGACTCAATTCCCACTTTAGCTGGTGATGGCCTAATTATTAATTTTCCTTGAGAGCAAGCAACACATGATAATTCATTAGATTGAAGAATCTTCTGGTTTTTAATGGATGTCCATGAGAATTCTCGATAATTCTTCTCATCATTATTGATCCAGGATGACCCAATCGATCATGCCAAACGATGAATATATCTGGATTCATGAACTTCAGGTTCATTGTTGTGTATGTTTCAATTACTCGTATATGTGTATAATATAATCCAGAAGAAAAAGCAGGCAGTGTTTCCAATATACGTTTTCCATGTGAAACAATAGATGTAATATAGAGATATTCTATATTATTTTTATTGTTAGTTTCAACATGATAACCATTTTGACGTATATCTTTGAAACTCAATAGATTTCTTTTCGATTTACTAGAGAACAACGCATTATTAATTGTGAATTTTGTTCCTCTAGGTAAAATAAGGTTTGCTTTTCCAAAACCTTCAATCAAGTTTGCAGAACCTGATATTGTATTGACATTTGCTTCAAGCATTGTCAATGGATAAGTTATGATCTCTTCAAGAGATTCAAATAAATTCTCAAAATTTGTTATACCACACATCATCTTCCTTTTCATTATTAAGGATTTTAATTTTTCAAAAATGACTCTTAATGTACGACGGGTACAAGATCATTGTCTCTTTTGCATCACAATTGAAATATGAAATTCTCATATAAATATGTGTGGTTTTAATAGAATAATTACTTATTCCTCTACTAAGATTATTTCAATCACAATTATTAAATATTACAACATTCACGTCAAGGAATGATATTAAATGATCGAAATTCATTATTTTGCATAAATCATAAGCTTATTTTGATTTATACAACTTCAGGTGCATTGAATCACAATTAGTTTTAGAAAAGTAATAAACTATTATGCATAACTTTCAAATTTTACCATGAGAGAATTCATTCAATTATATATTATCACTATATATAAATTTTTAAAGTTTACAAAATCCACATGAGAATAATTTAAATATTCAACAATCCAATAAATTTCTATAGGCAAACAAAAATTTGACTAATTCAACTCCCAGGTTAGTTCCCAGGTAGAGGTGTTCCCTTACGGTCAGCTTAAATACCTCAGCCTAGCCAGAACCATCCTTAGACAGAGTTCCCTTATAGTCAAAATTTTATTTCTAATTTATTAATCTTTTAATTAAGAGTTAATTAATAAATTAATGAATCTAAGTTATTAAGATTTATTTTTCATCTTATAAAAACTAATTCACTTAATGAATAATCTTTAATATTTTAAATCTTAAACCTTTTAAAATAAAATGAAATATAGTCTTTGATATATTTATTCTCATATTTAAAAATAAAATATAATATTATTAGAAGATAATCTTAACATATAAAAGATAATATGTGTAAAATAGAAATCATAATAATTCCTATTAAAAAAACTTCTAACGGTTAGAAATATGAAAACAGATCATAATTCAATTTTCCTATTCAAATATATGGAAAATATAAATTAATTAAGAAACATCTCAATTGAATTTAAAATAAGACCATAATTTACAACCTTATTCTAAATGACATACTTTATGCAAAGAATCAAACAATTTTAAACATATACGACAATTTACAATTTGGTAGTCTTAACAAATTGAAAACAACTTAAATTACTATAATTTAGACTCAAGATTTTTCTTGATTGACCATATCAATTTTCCTTTACCAAAAGTTCTTTGTACGTATTAAACATTGAATCAAGAATAAACACCGTCATTTTTTTTCAGTTGATTACTTGTTTGTGTTAGCACATGCACAGGTCACGACCACACAAGTAAACATTTATCATATAATTTTGTCCTTTTCCACACAAATAAGAACTTAACAAGGAGATTAATCTTGTTTCTTCAACTAGTATACATCACATCATTCAAAAATTATTTGTGCATACAATCATAATTTCTACCATGAGTGCTCAGTCTGATTCTTATAATTTCAAATCTCATTCACAACAAATTTAAAAAACTCATAAAAGTACATAAAATTGTAGAAATTGATCTAATGCAAAATTCTAATTAATGTCAAATTTGCAATTCAATTTCACAATCTCCGTATATTGCATTATGAAAATTAAAATACTCACCTTCTTTTGGACTTTAGTTTTAATAGAATAAAGATGAATGATGGTGGTGAGAAAATCAATGATGAATATATCAAACACATGTATAATTTTGTTTCCTCTAAAGTCGAACAAGACCAAAATCAAAATACTCACCATGTTTGAACGAAATTCTAAATACCTTACAAATTATGGAGAAAATTCTAGCGAGTCTTTAGCGTTCTTGATATTCCAATGAATCGAATCCAACCTCTACAAAATCTTCAAAGTGTTAGAGACTCGTGCTGATAACGTGTTATAAAATAAGAACAATACAATGAACAAAGGAAGAACAAAAGTAGTAAAGTAGAGAGAAATAAGAAAGTAGAAATGACAATTGAACTCAATTGTGGTGTGTATTACAAAGGTAACATATACCACTATTTATAGGATATGAGATGGTGTATGTTACCAGATTGAATTCAATGGGGAGGTATGTTACAATATCAAATTCAATGGGAGTTTTATGATATTTTGTAACCTATATAGGTTATGGATATCTACATTTATATATTACATTTATAATAATTATATTTTTTATTCAGACTTATTAGAATGAATTGATTTATCTCAATGGAATCATTAGGATTATACCACTTTTCATCATGGGTCGGTAAAGGTGACCCTAGTCCTAACCATAGTAGGTCATCTTCTTCCGAGGAAAGGAACCCACGAAATTTCTAATCTTTCAATTTTCTTCCTTCACAGACTTTTCTGCAGCAATGGCTTCCCAATCTCCTCGCTTCAATTCTCAAACTTCAACAGAAATTCCAATTATTTCCCAAATGATCGAGACGCTATCGCAGCTTCACAAAAATCTCTCCACTGCCATCCAAAATCACACCGCCCGCCCCCAATCCGCCGGCGATCTGATCGAGGCGGAGCATCAAAACCCTAAATTCGATAAATTGTTGAGCAACATCGAGCATTTGAAGGAGGCGTTGGAGATGACGAAGGAGCTCGATAAGAAGCTCAATGAGCCAATACAAAGCATAAAAACTAGTCTTGAGGAGGTTATCAAAACATCGAAGCAGCTCAGAGAATCGAAAGGAATTTTGTTGATGCGATGAGCAAGGATAGGAAGACGTTGAAGTTCCGGATTCCTTCTTACCACAAATTTTCCTTGGCTGGAACCACAGCCCGTTTGATTAACAGGGGGACTGACACGCAGAGTGAAATCAAGTTGCCAGATTTGTATGCTGATGAGGTGTTTGACAAAAGTCCTTCTTTTATAGAAATTTAGGAAATTTATAATAATGGCTTTAGTGATGATATTTGTAAGAAGTGTTTTTTGTATTTTGCTGTGTTTCCTGAAAATGTTGTTTAAAGAAGCGGTTTCTTACACATTGGTGGATTGGAGAAGGCTTACTGAACCCTTTAGTTACGAACATCAAACGCCTGAAGTTCTTGCTGGTAAGATTCTTAAGGAATTTGCAGAGAAGGGTTTGATTTTGCCAGTGAAGGAAGAACAAAAGAAGGTCAAAAAGAGATTTAGAATTCCCCCTCTTGTTCGTTCTGCTGCAATTAAAACTGGCCATGAAAAATGAGTATTTAGATTATGATTTTGGGGACAACCCAACTGGTACATCTTCTGACTGTGACAGGATTTTTCTAGTGAAAGGAGGAGGCTCTCACCCGGCGAAAGCGCCGACGAAGGCTCGGAATTTGGAAGAAAGAATGGAATCAATCTTCAATGTCAGCCAACCTTTCCCTGATTATGCATTGGAGTGGTAAGTCAAGAAGGGGGTAGTAGACATGAGAGCTGTCAAAGTTGTGGAGTGGCTGCTAAAGCCGAGAAACCTCAAAGTTCTTTACTTGGGGAGGTGGCAGAGTGCAATTGATGAGCAGCGATTGAAGTTGAAGGCCTTGAGTTCTTAAAAGGTTTAAAGAAGATGAAAAAACTGAGGCTTTTGAGCCTCCCAGGGATTTCCTAAATCAATGAGCTTCCAAATTCCATAACAACACTTAGTCATCTCAGGGTTTTAGACTTGAAATCTTGTTTCAATCTGGAGAAACTTCCTCAAGGCATAGGATCTCTCAAGAGGCTTTACACATTTAGATGTCTCTGGTTGCTATGTGCTCAATGGGACGACCAAGAGTATATCTGCACTAACTGAACTGAGAGTCCTGAAGGGTTTTGTTACAGGAAATTCAAGTCTTAATGATCTGGAAGGCCTAAAGAAGCTGAGAAAGTTAATCATCAACACAAGCAACCATAATTTCCCTAACGAAACGGATCTATGTGTTCTCCAAGATCTTGGGGAGCACGGTAAGTTTCAAAATCTCACAATCGCGTGGGGGGCTCAAGAGGTGAAGCAACCATCATTGAGCGAATGAAACATTGTACGACAAGTATCCAAGAACATCAGCAAACAAATATCCAAGCAATTCACCAAACGAAGGAATCAGTCTGGTTATGTGATCCTAGAATTGCCAACAGAGCTAGAGAAGCTTGAGATGGAATGTCTTCCTGAGGAAAAGCTACTCCTGTGGCTAAATCCTTCAAAATTGACAAGCCTCAAGAGACTCTAAATTAGAGGAGGGAAACTAGCAGAGCTCAGGAATGAGTCGTGGAATGCCGAGGTTGTTCGTTTAAAATACATGACAGAACTAAAGATGGAGTGAACTTCAGAATTTTTGGAATTTTTTTTTCCAAATCTGAGTTACTTGCAGAGAGTAAAATGTCCAAGAGTTACTTTCTGTCCCTGTGATGCCAATGGAGTGTGGATGAAGCAATCACAATAGTGATAAAAACAATGGTGGCATTGAGAAACAACCACCTAGAAGAGCTTCTTGTGCTATGTTATTTTTCTTCTTTTTCTTTTTTGTTTCTTCTTCTTCAACTTTAACACCGTTTCTTCTTTTTCTTTTTTGTTTCTTCTTCTTCAACTTTTACACCATTTTTAAAGCATGAACCCATTTTACCATTGAACTCGAAAACAGGTTCTCCCATGGCTTCAGTGAGTAAGAAATTTCCAATGCCCAATCTGTATCTTGAAACTCCACCTTCAAAGAACCAAACCTTTGATGTAATTCCACAACATGTCAAAGAAATCTGGGAAATTTGGAACATCAGGGGCTTAATCCTCTTCAGTCTCTCTTTACAAACCTTCCTAATCCTCTTTGCTCCTCTCAGAAAACGAACCTCAAGAAAATTCCCCATCTTCCTCATCTGGTCTGCCTATCTCCTCGCGGATTGGACCGCCAATTTCATCGTTGGCCAAATTTCCAACGACCAGAGCAAATCTGATGCCAATGTTGACCTTCTTGCCTTTTGGGCTCCTTTTCTTCTCCTCCATCTTGGTGGCCCCGACACTATTACTGCTTTCGCTCTCGAAGACAACGCTCTCTGGCTTCGCCATTTGATCGGATTGGTTTTTCAGGTCGTTGCGACCGTTTATGTCTTCATTCAAACCATTCCCCAAAACAAGCTCTGGGTTCCTGCTGTTTTGATGTTTCTTGCAGGAATTATCAAGTACGCGGAACGAACTAGGGCTTTGTATTTGGCGAGTTTGGGGAGTTTCAGCGCTTCCATGCTTAAAGAGCCTGACCCAGGTCCTGATTATGCTAAATTAATGGAGGAATTTACTTGTAAAAAAGCTGCCCATTTGCCTACTACCATTCAACTTGTGAATGAGCCTAATCAAGAATGGAGTCCTTTCACGAGCACTGCAAAAAAGGGTCCTCTGAGTCAACTTGAGGTTGTTCAATATGCCTTTCTTTACTTTAACAAATTCAAGGGTTTGATTGTTGATTTGATTTTTAGCTTTAAGGAGAGAAATGAAAGCAGGGATTTCTTTTTGAAGAGAACCTCAAGTGATGCCCTCAAGGTGATTGAGGTTGAGCTTAACTTCATATATGAAGTTCTCTTCACCAAAGTGGTGGTTCTTCATAAGAAAATAGGGATGCTTTTTAGATTCATTTCTCTGTGTTCTGTGACTGTGGCTTTGGTACTGTTTAGCAGATTGGAGAAAACTGATTTTAGGAAAATTGATGTAAGGATTACTTATGCTTTGCTTATTGGGGCCTTAGCTTTAGATTTTATATCCATTTCCATGACTGTCTTCTCTGATTGGACTATAGCTACCCATGTAAAGGATGATTCAATTTTTGCCACCTTTTTTGAATACTTACTTCGGCTCAAAGGATGGAGACGAGAGTCTGTGCATAAAAAGTCTCCATTTTCAGAGTTTAAGAAGCTGGACACTCCATGGATATTTCGCCGGTGGTGTGAGTCTGTGTCTCAGTTCAATTTGATAGCATATTGCCTTGGTGAACGCATCCCCATGGATGATTCAAGAAACAAATCATGCTTTTGTGGCTGCCCTCTTGCTTGGAATAAAACAGTTCATCTTTTTCGTCGCGTAAACAATTTCGTCATCGATTATTTAGGTGCCAAAGAGTTCCTTGATGATTGGAAATATGTTTCCAGGCAACCAGTTTTGGAGGGGCTTTGGGATTTGATCTTTAAGGAGATGCGTGAAAAGTCCAAAGCAGCAGAAAATGTAGAAGTTACTGAAGAAATATGTTCATCCAGAGGCTCCTATGTACTGAAATTAATGGACCTTCCATCAGAAATTGACATCGGGGAGTTAATATCCAACATTGATGAAGTAGCTTTTGATGAGAGCCTTATGCTGTGGCACATAGCAACAGAACTTTGCTATAGAGTTGAACCAAAGACAAACGCCAACAACACTAATCGCGAATTCAGCAAGCTCTTATCAGATTATATGCTCTATCTCATAGTGATGCTCCCCTCAATGATGTCGCCTGTGGCAGGAATTGGGGAAATAAGGTTCAGGGACACTTGCGCTGAGGCAAAAAAGTTCTTCGACCGAAGACGATTCGAGTGTAGCTCAAATGAAGGTACAACCAAGAAGGCTTGTCTCGAAATACTTGCCGTGAATGTAGAAGATGCAAAACCTGTGGAAGTGAAGGGAGACAAAAGCAAATCTGTACTGTTTAATGGTTCATTACTTGCTAGGAAGCTACAAGAGTATAAAGATAAGAAATGGGAGATAATGAGCAAAGTTTGGATTGAAATGTTGGGATATGCAGCCAGCCATTGCAGACCAGACCAACATGCTCAACAAGTTAGTAAAGGTGGAGAGCTCATCACTATAGTTTGGTTATTGATGGCACATTTTGGCCTTGGAAAACAGTTTCAAATCAGTCAAGGCCATGCCAGAGCAAAACTCACAGTACACAAGTAACTGAGAGGGATTTTCTTTTCTTTCCTTTTGAAAAAGATTGCAGTCTTCTATAATGGGTTTGTTCTTTTCCTTTGGATTTCAAGTGTTATGAATCTCTCTTTCTTTGAGATGTGTTTTGCAAAACTAGCAATTGGTGTGTTATTGTATTAGTTAGGACTTAGGAGCATCAAGCATGTATGAGAATTTTTGTAATGAAAGGCAATTGCTTGTGTGGCTTCAAGTTTCACTTATCAACTAAAATACCTCCAAATTGTGGAGTAGTTTTTAATTATGTTGTAAAAGGTTTGTTTTTCTATTATAATGATGATTGTAATTGACGTAATGGTTGATGCGTAAAAGGTTTGACATTATTTACAACTTTATTTTCATAAAATGATGATGAGTTTTTTAGGTTAAAAATCACTTTTGGTCCCTGAAATTTCATAAAAGTAACAATTTGGTTCATGTACTTTACAATTGGTAACAATTTAGTCCTTCTGTTAAAAATTCTGTCATGACTTTCCTCCCAAGAAGTTGGAGGTTTGATCCCCATCTTTACAATTGTTGTACTAACAAGAAAATTTTAGGCTCCGTTTGGTAATTATTTGGTTTTTGATTTTTGAAAATTAAACCTATAAATCACATCTCCCACCTAAATTTATTGCTTTGTTATTTACTTTTTACCCATGTTTTCAAAAATCAAGTCAAATTTTGAAAACTAAAAAAAGTAGTTTTTAAAAACTTGTTTTTGTTTTTGTTTTTGGAATTCGGCTAAGAATGCAACTCTTATACTTAAAAAAGATACAAAAAAGTGAGAGAAAATAGGCTTAATTTTCAAAAACCAAAAACCAAAAATCAAAGATACAATCGAATGAGGTCTTAATTTTTCTATATAATAGAAATGGAGTGAAAAATGATGTTAAGTATCTCTTCTCAATTTTCAACTACCATGATCACAACAAAACAAATTATAAAAGAACCCTACAAATTTCTTTAAAACTTAAAAATTGGAGGATAAAAATGAAAATTTCGAACTTTTAAGTTATACAAAATCTTACTCCAAATTTAGGAGTTTCATTTTTTTTTATAGGGTTTAGGTTTAAATTTTCTTTCTTTTATATATATATATATATAAAAGGTATGAAATATAAAATTAATATGTTCATGGAGTTAAGAAGTCTGTGTTTGAGGTGTAAAGTTGAGTTATTGTACTTAAAGTAGACAAATGTTCTTGTTTCATACCAACAACGAAATTACAATATATACTTTCACATTCATAGAATGTATGAGTGTAATTTGCATAACAAAAAAGTAGTCATCAAGAGGTTTAGAGCTTTTTATGACATCTTATGTCAAATTGTAAGTTAGGGTTTATGATGCATTTATGTTGAAAGTCCCACGTTGGTTAGATAGGAGGATGATCATAGGTATATATGAAAGGACAACTATCACCAATGGTATGAAGCCATTCAAGAAGAATTCTCGAGTGTTGAACCTTTTGTGAAATATTTTTCATAAAGTCATCTACAACCCGATTTATAATAAAAATACAAATGTGTTTACTAAACACTAAGACCTAATAATTTTGATTTTATAGTTAAAAACACTTCCACTGACTTACTTTATTTGTTTTTGTTTTTTTTAGAATATGATTGGTTGAATTTGTCAGAGGTGGTCATCAAAGCATGTCGTCGGTGGCTAGCAGATGGAATCATTAGAAACATTAGAGGGAAAAGAGAGAAAAAGATAGAATTCCTAGATAAATATGCAAACTTCAATAATGAACATTGTTGAAATCGGTAGAGTAGAGTTATTTAACACTAACTTATAAAGTTGGTGAACCAAATATTAAGCTCAGTTAAATTACAAGTTTAGTACTTGAATTTTGAGATTTGTGTCTATTTGGTTCATCAACTTTTAAAAATGTCTAATAAATCTCTAAACTTTCGTAAAACTTCTAAAAATTAATTAATCTATTCGATATAAATTTAAACTTTTATATCTAATAAAACTCTAAATTTTCCGTTTTGTATTCAAAATTTATCTATATATATATATACTTTAAAACTATCACTTTAAAAAAGTCTTTAAGGCTTCAAACTTGGAGAAGCTCATAAAGTATATATATTTTCCTGTTAAAATGTTGAGATTTTAAACTAAATCTATGGAAAAAGAGAGAGAGAGAGAGAGAAATTATTTTGATTTTATTTTCCTTGTTAAAGCAGGTAGATTTTATTCCGATCCTTTAATAATCATTTGATTTATATATATATAAAAAATTCTATGTTTTAGAAGTGTTTTCAAAATCTTAATTAAAATTTAAAAATTATAAAAAAAATATTTTAAAATTTTGTTTTTATTTTTAAAATATGAACCATTTACATTAGAATTGTGATAAAATAAATATAATTTTCGAAAATCAAATTATTATCAAATGGAAAACTTAGGCTCCGTTTAGTTTTTAGTTTTTAGTTTTTGAAAATAAGCCTATGAACAACATCCATGTCACCTCAAAATTTCTTGTTTTATTACCTACTTATATTTTTAAAAATCAAGCTAAAATTTTAAAAATTAATTTTTTTTAAAAAAAAAACTTATTTATTTATTGAAATTTGGTTGAAAATTCAACTATTTTATTTGAGAAAGATGAAAATTATGGTAAAACATTGAGAAAAAAATAGATTTAATTATCAAAAATCAAAAATAAAAAACTAACATTTTAATTATTATTGTTAAAATGATTACCAAATCATTTTTTACATTTCCATGTTGTTTTTTTTTTCATTTTACATCATAATTATTATTAGTTTCTTTTAGAATATTGTTAAATGGACGTCTAATAATAAGTTCGAGTTGTTTTAAATAATAATAATAATAATAATAAAAAGTTTGAGTTTTAGACATATGGTATAACTTGTTTGCTTCTGTTTCAAAACAATGACTTTTTACTTTATGAAATTTTAGAAAATATCGTTCCCCTTCAAGTTTATTTTTTATGAGTTAAAATCACTTTTGTCATTTTTAAAATCATTTCGAAGCACACTTTCAATAATTTAAAATTAATTTAATATTTAATTATTCACTTTTAAATGCAAAATTAACATCATCATAATTGGTTTTGAATGATTTAAAGCATGTTTAAGAGTGACTTTAAAAAGGATAAAAGTGATTTTAACCATAGTAGAATCACTACCAAACATGCCCTAATTTATTTAAAAAATGAGCATAGCCCAACTAACACAGTGCTTAACAATTCTCCTACCCCACACATTGTCAAAATATATATATATATATATATATATATATATATATATATATATTAATATTAATAATTTGTTAAAGTGTTGATATCATTTTACATTTATCTTTATCCATCAGTTAAGCTTTTGGGTCAATCAGTGATTTAATATGGTATCAGAGCCAAATGAGTATTTAGTCCAAAAAAAAATTGAGATCTGATTTAGAATGGTAATCCCAAGGAGGCACGATCAACTAACTTCACAATCTTTATAAGATAAATGAACTGCTTTCTCTTATTGTTATTTGACTTTGAAATAAAATCTCATATTATCTAATATAATTAGCCATATTTTAGTGTAATATGGTCTACTAATTTTTGTCCTATATCATAGATCTATTAAGTTTAATATTTTAGAAATTAAAATACCATTTTTGTCCTTCTACTCTGGTGCTTATTCAATTTTAGTCTATTTATTTTCAACAAATCTTAATTTATTTTCTTATACTTCTGATTTGTTGTTGATTTTTTCGAAATTTTTTTATTATTTATTAACATTTCATTATGACTTTTGGAAACTTATTTTTCTTGTGTATTTGCTTACCTGAAAATTATTATTATTATTTAATCAATTTGAAAAAAAATTAACTTTGAGAGACTAAATTTAAAATTTATTGAAAATACATGGATTAAAATAAAATATTTGAAAGTGTATGGACTACCATTCAACAAGTTCCAAAGTACATGGTTTAAAATGGTATTTTAACCTATTTTAAATAACCATTTGATATCTAAGTTCTGGTTTTTTGAAACTTGTACTTGTTTTCTCATCATTTCTTATATAAGTTTTCATCTTTATTAAGAACATTTGAATTCTTAGCTTTTTTTTCTCTTGTTATAATAGAGTTATAAACTATTTTTTAAAAAAATTTCAAAATTTAACTTAAAATTTGAAAATATTTGTCAGAAATAGATACCAAAAACAAATAAACTCATAGGGTAAAAGTAGTTTTGTTTTTGTTTTTTTTTTAAAAAAAATTTAGTTTTTAAAAATCAAATAGTTATCAAATGAATCATTAATTTTTCTCTTCCAATTGCCTTAGAGAAAATTATATGGTATGCTTTATGTTAGTTTATGAAGTTATTATATTTTTTCTACTTCAATTTGTCCCGCTGAAACCACTTCTTAAAATAAAAGTAAAATTTTTATTTTAAACAATAGGAAGTTGTTGCTTAGAAAATAATTTTTATTTTAAACAATAGGTCTGTTTGGAAGTGATTTTAAAATCGTTAAAATCATTTTGTCATTTTTAAAATCACTCAAAAACACACTTTAATTTTAAATTTTATACTTTTAAATGCAATTTTTAATCATCAAAATTAATTTTGAATGATTAAAAACATATTTTACGGTGATTTTAAAAATGACAAAAGTGATTTTAACTATTTTAAAATCACTTCCAAACATGCCCAGAACTACTGTAGCTAAAGTACTAATAATTATCATTTCAAATATGGATAATTTAACCATTCCTTTATAAAAGTTTAAATTGAAAAAAAAAAAAGAAAAAGAAAAAAGAATCACCCACCACACAAATATGAACTCATTTGAAGACAAAAAGAACCTAAGAAAGGTTGACAAAGGAGATCTATCATTTGGTGCTTCCATATTAAGACATTAAATTATTAGGCATGGAAACTAAATACCAAAAAAGAAATGATTTCTTTCTTTTTTTTTTTCTTTATTCCAAAAAAAGAAAGAAAAGAAAAAGAGTTAATCATTTCTTTTCCTTTTTTCTTTATTCCAAAAAAAAGAAAGAAAAGAAAAAGAGTAAGGTAGATTTGAAGGTGCAATGAATTATTTAATTTTGTTTATATATATATATATATATTTTTTTTGTTGGTTGCAATATTCGTAAGGACTCTTTTCAAATATAGAAAAATGAGTTAAACTATTTACAAATACAAAAAAATTTTTAATAGACGGTAAAATTTTTCTATATTTGTAAATAGTTTGATATTTTTTCTGTTTATAGTAATTTTTCTATTCTTCTCAACTTTTATTCTAAACTAAAAGAGGAAGTCTATTATTTTAGGTTAAATTACTCATTTAACCTCTCATCTCAACTTTTTCATAGTGGCCACCTACTTAGGATTTAATATCCTACCGGTTTTCTTGACACCCAAATATTGTAGGGTCAAGTGGGTTGTCGTGTGAGATTAGTCGATGTACGCGTAAGCTAACCCGGACACTCACGAATATTAAAAAAAAAAAAAAACTCTCAACTTTTGAAATTATAAATTTAGTCTTGGATTTTCAATTCTTTTTCAAATTTCACCCTCTACTAAACACAAAATTAAATTTAAAGTCTTATTAGATCTAAAATTTAAATTTATATATAATACATGAATTCATGTTTACTTTTTAATTTTTTTTTTTAATCAAAGTCGTATTAAAAATAATTAAAAGTCTAACAACTTATTAAATATTCTTCAAAATAAACCAAACCGACACAAATCTCAAAATTTAAATGTCAAACTTGTAATTTAACCATTATATTATTAGATGTAATAGCATTGAATGTATGTTTTTTGTATACTCATTGACTCACTGTGCCAGCTTGTTCAATAAATGCTAGACTCAGGCCAGTAATGCACAACTGAAATTAATATTTCTCAGTATCTTTCAAAAATATTATAAAAATATATTTATTTATTATAATTTTTTTTTTCTTTTGAAGTCCAACAATTATGAGGGTAAGATAATGAATCACAATGAGATGATAATTTAATGTTTTGTCACTATAATATAGTTGAATTATTTTTTCAAAAAAAACTTTTGACCTTTAAAAAAATCTTCTAATTAATAGCATCTTTATAGATTTAAAATTTATGATTAAAAAATGAGCGTCTATAATTTATGTAATAAATAATATGATAAATATCAATTTATACACCTGAACTTTGAGAGTTGTATCAATTTAAACTCTAAACTTTCATAAGTGTATCAATTTAAATCCTTCATTATGTTTTATTTAGATAAACATCATGTTTAGGCTGGTAATTTATCAATTAGACCTCTAAACTTACCTAAGGGATTCAATTTAGACTCTCAACTAAGATTTATTTGAAAATTATCGATTCAAATTATAATTATCAATTTTGTTAAATCGACATTTGTTGAAATCTACACATGTAGAGGAATTTATGTGTTGACGATTTTTAGCTATAATTCTAATAAAGATTCTAAATCGATCCACTTATAACAATTTATAAGTTTAATTGAAAAAATAATTAAATATTTTGCATGATATGTTTCAAACTAAATTTGAAAGTAATGTATAAATTGATACACTTATGAAAATTTAGGAGTTAAATGATATACTTATGAAAGTTCAGGGTTTAAATTATATAATTATTTGTTTGAAGTTTAAATTGATATAAACCCCGAAAGTTTAGGGTTTAAATTTATACAACCTCCAAAGTTTAAGGATATAAATTGATATTTGTCTTAAATAATATATTAATAAATCATTAACTCGTCTCAAAAGATTAGAGTTGGTAAACTATGGGGTTGTTTGGTAGGCAATTAGATTCTATTTTATGTTTTTGGATTTACTGAGTTCAATCAAATTAATATGTACTCGACAGATGCATTTCAATGTTTTCATTCTAGCTATATTTTGAATTTAAAATTTAAAATACAAATTTATACTAAAAAAATTGATTTTTTTTTTTTTAACAAATATAGTATTTCATGTTATAATTCAATTGATTTTTGTCAAATTAAAATGTGTATAGTATAATATATTATAAATTATATGTAGATAACTATATAACTAGTTTTATGATTTATAAAATATATTATATCAAACGCATTTTTAAATTTAAACTCAATTTTGAAAATATAAAAGACTATATTTTTATTCAACCCCTTATTTTTCTATTTTCTATGAAATTACTTCTCAAACATAGATCTAACCATTTAATTCCAAATCTTGCCTAACCTATAAAAGCAAAAATCTCATAAATCTCATAATTATTTTATAGAAAAAGTACAAATTGGAATTATTTTATTAATCCAGATTTCAAAACCAATAAGTTGGCTGATTCTTTCCACTCTATGATTGACAAAATTTGAGGGAAAATACAAAATAGGATATGATTTAAGTTTGACTTTAATTAACATATCTTTTTATATTATCTTTTTTTACAATCTCCTGAGCCAGTCACCCTCAATAATCATTCTTTTTTTTTTTTTTTCCTTTTTTTTGTCTTTTTTATTAAAGTAAATAATTTCAATCTTATCATAAAAAATATTCAACTCTTTAATAAAAGCTCTTAGAGTTAAACACACTTGGCAAATTTTAAACAGGGAAGGTGGTGATATCTATGCAGATCAATGAGTGCCTTGAGAGTGAAGTTTTAAAATTCTCTCTCCTCCACGTTTAAAAGGTGGTGATATCTATGCAGATCAATGAGTGCCTTGAGAGTGAAGTTTTAAAATTCTCTCTCCTCCACGATCTTTGTTAAGATATTTTGTCAACAACTTGATTAGTAACAACAAGTGGCCGAATGACCGAAAGATTGTGGATCTTTTTTCGTAAGAGGATGCAAAGTTGATCAATATCTTGCTTGTGAGGTTTCGACGTCATTAGAACATAGAAATTAGGTGGCTACGGTAGAATTTAAACATCCTTTAAAGACAAAAATCTTTCTGTGGCGTGCTTGTATTGGAGCCCTTTCTACAAGGGCAAATCTTTATTATAGGAAAATTTGGAATTTAGACTATTGCCCAATCTGCAGAAATGCCCTTGAAACAAAGCTCCATGTTAATATGGGATTGTACAAATGAAGAAAATTTGGAGGAAGTTGTTTCCCTGTGCTATCATATATGAACACAAAATATGCTAACGTTGCCTCTCTTTTTTATATAGTCTTAAGTGCTTTAAGTTTGATGAAAATGCAAAATTTTTAATTAACTGTTGCTGTCATCTAGAACCAGTGTAACTTGATGATGCTTGAAATGACCAAAAAAAAATGCAAATTGACCCTATCTAGTGGGCATGGAAGTTGAAATATATATATATATATATAACTTGTGTTTTTCAATTAGACTAAAATTTCAAATTTTCTTATTAGAAATATGAAAATCATGACTAAAAAATTGTGAGAAACCAAATATAACTTTTAAAAACCAAATAGTTATTAAACGAAAACCTTAATTGGTACTATTATTTTGAAATACTATTAAATGCACATCTAATAATAAGTTTGAATCATATTTTAACGGATAGTATAGTACAGTGAATTGTTCAGTAGTCTTTAATTAAATATCCTTTTAGAATATTTATAGTTATAGCATAAATAATGTAATTTTCGAGTCTTTTTTGTATTGCTTATTATACTATAGTTTTAAAAAATAAAATATGTGTATATGTTATATAACTTATATCATGTATTTGCATTGAAGTTTTTTTAGACAGATAAATACTATTTTAGAAGTTTAAATTATAATTTTGACATGTGCAATGCACGTGATCATTACTAATGTTTCTAGAACCTATTTCAAAATAGCTCCATCGAATAGCTCTGGTAAAAAAAATTATAAACAACTTTACCTTTCTCTTATGTCCCTTCATTATACTTTCCATCTTCCATTTAACTGTGTAAAAATTCCAATAAAAAAAGAAAAAAAAGAAAAAGAAACATATATGACAAAACACCAACAATAATTGGAAAGAAGAAAAACTAACCACTATTATTGTGAACAAAAACAGTACATATTTAGTCTCTAAATTTTTATGTTTGTTTATATTTAAAATTTTTAAATTTATGAGAGTTCAGGCACAAAATAAAAAAATCTAGAGACTTATTAGACACTTTAAAAATTTTGAAAACCAAATTGATAAAAATCTCAACGTTCATATACCAAACTTGTAATTTAATTATTAATTTTAACATAGATGTATGTTTGTTTGTTGAATAGTCACTTTGCAACTTATTCTATAAATGCTAGACTCGGGTACAATTCAATGTATGTTTGGGATAGATTTTAAATTATTAAAATCACTTTTCTCATGTTGAAAATCACTTCGAAATACGTACTTAATCACTCAAAATTAATTTAATATTTAATTTGACAATTTTAAATGTAATTTTCATACCATTCAAATTTATTTTAATTGATTAAAAGTATATTTTAGAGTGATTTTAATCATTTGTCAGCATCTTTTAAAATATCAGAAAAACTTGTTCTTTATTTAATATTTCCTTTTTAGAAACTTATTAATAGAGTAAGAGATCGAATCAAACCTATGGTAATTAATGTTTTATCGTTATACATTTGAATTTGAATTGAAGCTTACAATTAATTTTGAATTAAGTTTTAAAAAAATAGAATTAAAAGCTTTTTTTTTAAGTTTGTGTGGAATCTTACTTTATATATATTATATATACACACACTTTATCCTCAAAATATATATATATATATATTTTTTCTTCTTTCTCTCTCCTCATCTAAAATGTGTACCACGTTTTTGCTTTTTCATATTTTTTATTTTTTATTATTTCATCCACCCATTTTCTTCATCAGTTACTTTGCCAACCACAACTATGTACATGTTTTTTTGGGTTAAATTATAAAAAAATATCTTTAAATTTTGTATTTTGTGTTAAAAATACTATTTAAACTTTCAAAAGTTTAAAGAATATTCTTAAACTTAATACTTTTACTGTTAGTTTTTTTTTAATGAAAATTGTTAGTATTTTGTTTCGAAAATGCCTTTAAACTTAAAAAATAAAAGGCTATTTAAAAATATAGCAAAATGAACCAAAGTATTTACAAATATAGCAAAATATCACTGTCTATTAATGATGGATGCTGATAGACTCTGATAGACTACTATCATCTATCACCGATAGACACAGATAGATGTTTATCGGTGTCTATCATAAATAGACTGTGACATTTTGCTATATTTGTAAATATTTTTAGTAGTTTTTCCATTTAAAATAATTTTTCTAAAAAAATTCAAAAATACCCTTACTATTAGTATATAAATAGAAATAGTTAAAAACTCCATTGCAAAAATACCTCTAAGTTTTCAAAAATTGCATTAGCACCCTTACCTTAAAAAAAAAAAAAAACTAAAAAAATGCTCTTATCGTTTATCAACAACTCCCTTCCGATCACCACCCTCTTCCATTTTCTCTCTCTCCCCTACTTTAATCTACTACCTAACACCTCCTTACTTCTCCTCTTTTTCTCTCCCTTTTTAATACTCTCTCTCTTACCCCTTCTTCGTTTTCGTGTCCCTTAATTATGGCCCTTTACTTATGTTAGCACCATGAAAAATTATCACTTTGACTCCCAAATGCACTTCTTCCTTCATCTTCTTCGTTTTGCAAAAAAAAAAAAAAAAAAAAAAAAAAAAAAAAAAAAAAAATCTAATATGCAATTTTTTTCTTGCTCGCTCCTCATACAAAAATTCCTCCTACCATTTTTTTCATCTTTGTATTTTACTAGTTTATCTTCCTTCCGCATCTGTCTTCACATTTGTGCATTTTTTTCCATTCCTTGTTCGTTCTGCAATTTTTTTTTCTTCCTTCTTCGTTCTATAGTTTTTTTTTCGAAGAAAAAAAATTGCAATCGTGTCTGATGAAGAACAAGATGAAGGAGCGAGAAGCAAGAAGAATAATCCAAACAAACAAACAAAAAATCGAAGAAAAAATTGCAGTTATTTTGATGAGGAATAAAATGACAAAACAAGAAGTGAGAGGAAGAATCCGAACAAAAGAAAAAAAATTGAAGAAAAAATCATAGTTGTGTTTGATGAGAAACAAGAGGAATGAGTGAGAAGCTAGAGCGAGAAGCGAGAGGAAGGAGTGAGAGTCAAGCCCTAGCACGTTTTAAGGTCAAATGGATACTTTCACATGTAGTTAATATCAGCAAAATGTCATTTTTCATTTGTTTTTTAACCTTGGGCCAAATTTTAGTTAGGCTTCTAAGAAGAGGACATCCATACGAAAATCTCGTTTTTAGTAGTTGAGCCCACAAACTCCTAGGACCAAACACCCTAATAACTCCACTTCATTACACTACATAAGTAGTTTGACCACAATTAACATAACAATCACAACAACAAAGTGTACTTAGTTCCATGGTAATCGAAAAGAAAAAAGAAAAAAGAAAGCCATAACAAACATAGCAAGTTTCTTTTTTTTGGTAATGAACAACAATTAGCCTACCAGAAATATGGTTAAACAAAATGAGAAACCAAACAAAATAAAAAACCAAAGAGAAATAAAAACTTTTCATTTCTAATTTTCTCCATAAATTTCATCATCATCATCTTCTCTTTTTTCATTTGTTGCTATAGATTTTTTCTCTGTCATCCCCATCATCTTAGCGGTTAATGGAATGCCACCGCATTTCTTCAACAATTCCACTTTTAATTCCTTCAAATTCGGAAAATCATTAGCGACCAAATCTCCATGTCCATTTTTCACATATGTTTCCCAGAAAATTTTCCAGAAAGTTTCTGGATCTTTATGAGGAACCAAATACCGCAAATTTCCATCTCCCACCATAGCTTTTGCAGCTTTCTCGCTTCTGCTCGTTAAAATCACAGCCCCTCCCTTCCCTTTTGGAAACCCATCTCTTAATTTCTCTTCAATTTTCTCGCAAGAATTCAAATCCCAATACCAATTACTCTGTTCTTCCCCTGTTTTAAATTCTTGAACATCATCCAGTACAATCAGATACCGTTTGCCTCTCAGTTGAAGCCGGAGGGCGTAGAGGAGGCCGCCGAGTGTTTGATCGCCGGGAAAATTTGTGTCTACTCCGAGAGAGGTTAGGATTCTCTTCAGAAGAGCGATCTTGGGATTTCCGTCTTCAGTGAAATTTCTCGACATAGAGACCCAAATTCTGGGGAGAAACTTGGACTTCACTTCTGGGTTTTGGAGAAGGGCTCGGGAAATTGTCGATTTTCCTATCCCTCGGACTCCAACGATTCCGATTGCTCTGAAGCTGTTTCCGCCGCCGGGTGGTTTCTCGAGCATTTTCTGCAGAACCAGAAGCTCGTTTTCGACGCCGTGGACAGTGGATCCGTCAACGGGTTCTGTAACCCATAACGAGATTTGGGTTATTCGTTGGGCGTCGGCGGGGTGGATCTCGGAATTATGGGGTTCGCTGTTCATGTCTCCGGTGGACATGGGTTTGGGTCTTGAGGTGCTTTAATGGCGGAATGAGTGGGTTAGTAGATATGGAATTTATTCCTCACGTGGAAGACGACGCCATGGTTTCATTGGATTTTTGAGTTTGAAGTGTTGTAACCATGGAAAATATCTTTTAGTAAAAATTTACCTTTTGAACTTTAAGTTTTTTCTTTAAAAAAATAAATAAATAAATCAATACATGCTATAAATTTTGAATGTGTATTTATTTACTTTCTAAAGTTTTAAAATTATAAATTTATGGAAAAATTACTCTAAACATAAAAAAATATCAAACCATTTATAAATATAAAAAAATTTCACTATCTTTCTAGCGATGATAGTCGGTTCGATTTTGTCGGTTTTCGGGTCAACCAAGAACCAAACAAAACTAATTTGTTTTATAAAGAAGAGATCCAAACCGATGTCTAATAAATAACCAAACCAATAGATTGGTTTTTATTTGATTCGGTTTATTATCGATTTGGTTTTCAGTTTTGACATTTTTTTTCTCTCTTCTAAAATTTAATTTTTATTTCCAATTTTGTTTTAGATTGGTCATTTTTTTACTAATTTTAAATTAAATTTGGGTCATTTTCTTTTTTTATAGATTGAAATTGGGCATTTTTTTTCTTGGTATTTTCTAAATAAATATCATTCATACTCCATAATAATTGATCTTTTTTTTAAACAATAAATATATATGCACCATAATAATTAAAACACTAAAAGATACCTAATATCGTTAGAGTTTATTTATAAGAGTTTATATATCTTCGGTTTGGTTCGGTTTTGATTGGTTTTTTCAATCAAAATCCGATCTGAACCAATATTTTTTGGTTTTCTTCAAATAAAAATCAATATATCCAATTTTATACTAAAAAACCAAACCAAACCAAACCAGTGGATCAGTTTGGATTTGTTTGGTTTTTTGATTTTTTGTAACACTTCTAATGAGCGATAGAAGTCTATCGCGGTCTATCACAGTGAATTTTTTTTTATATATATAAATAGTTTGGCTCATTTTTCTATATTTGAAAACAGCTCTAAATCTAATTTTCAAACTATGTTTTTCTTTTTAAATTTTCAAATCACCAATAGAAAATGGAAAGTTTTGAATTCAATTAGACAAAATTTTAAATTTTTATATCCAATTAAAAGTTGAACATGTTCATTTTTAAAAGTTCGAATAGGTTAAAGATCTAGAGACACCTAAGTAAAATTTTAGAAATTAATTGCATCACTTGTATTTGTATCTCCTATTTTTTTCAAAATTGTCCGATTCTAGCTTATATACTTTTGAAAATAGTTCTCTTTTTTTTCCCTTCAACGACAAAAGTTACTAATGAGTTGTTTGAGACACTAATGAGTTGTTTGAGACACTAATTTAAAATAAAATAAATTCTTACGTTTATTGGTTGGTCGGATTCTAATTCGTCATGTTTAACTCAATTTAAAGTCGTTTTTTTTTTATTTTTTTTGTAAAAAAACAAATTAGGGCATTTTCTAACCCCCATTTTTGTGACCTGATAATATGTTTTTAGATTGTATATCAATATTTTTGACAAAACCCTTCATTTTTTTATACCTTTTCAAAAAGATTTGTAAACATCAACATTTTCCATTACCATTTCTTCAAATTGAGAAAGATATATTTAAGAATAAAAAAAAAATCAAATTTAATAATGATAAAAATAATCCCACAGTCAAAAGTTTGTATTTTTAGTATTATTTTATATTGACCGGTGAGAAACTGATACGTGGAAAAATAATAAAATATTTTATATATTCTCTTCTAATATATTTAAGGGAAGTTTTTAAAAATAGGAAAATGAGGAAAACTATTTACACAAAATAGCAAAATTTTTATATAGTTGTGATAGATACTGATAGAAGTCTGTCAGGCCTTTCTATCATGCTAATAGAAGTCTATCAATATCTATCAGTGTTTTTTTTTGCTATTTTCTGTAAATAGTTTGACATTTTTATATTTATGAAAATTTCTCTATATTTAATTTTTTTTTATTGCAGTCAATAAGATGTTAACACGTGGTAGCCAACAACTAGTTTTGCATTCCTATATTTATTTGAAGCTTGAAAAAAAAAGTGGAAAAATGTGACAAAAAACCTAAAAATTAACCAACCTCTTGAGAACTTATTCTAATTATTTTAGCAATTTTTAAATTTCAATTTTTGTATTTTTCGTAGTCATTGGAGGACTTTATTTGTAAGAATATTGTTTTCATAAAGTGTTGAGCTTAGATTTGTTCATCTACTTTTTGAGAGAATTTAAACATCTTGTTCTTCATCTCAAACTATTGTAAGAGTTGCTCTTGATCCCGAAAAAGAATTGTTGTAACGATTTGATCCTCAAACATAGAAAAGATTGATCGATTTTGTTCTTCTCTTAAAAAACAATATTGTAGTAAAATACCCCAAAAGGGCTTGGGAGGTAGAGAAGGTTGAGTTGTGTTGAACCACTATGAATTTTTTTTGTATTAATTTCTTTATCACTCTCCTATTTAATTTTATAATTAATTTGTTACTATATTCTATTGCATGAAATTAATTGCTCATATTTAATTATTGAGGTTGATAAAATTTATTTTTCATATTTACCCCTAGGGTTGTCATACTGATCCTACACTATGTAACCCCTCTATTGTTGTCATATCGATACTATATAGGCTTTTAGTCTCATATTCTGTTGTGAGATTTGTTTTCATCTTAACCTTTTCGTCAGTATTAAGGCACCGCTAACATGCTAACTTAAATGATCAGTTCAAATTAAAAAGATAACATAAGTCTTAACAGAAAAAAAAAAAAAAAAAGGTGAGTGGAAGATGCAATGTGATTGCATTAGTTAAGCCATGTTATCCTTAGACTATCCATAAGACTGGATCATTTAAGAAAATCAACTCATAACTAAAGAAGAATAAGAATACTTCATTGAATCCATTGTCATAAGTTACAATGTACCAAAATAATGAAATAAAAAAAATGAAAGAAACACAACAAAGGAAATAATAGGAGAAATTTGAAAAAATAAAGCTTGTGTGCTAATTGAACACTCTCTAGGACTGATTCAATATTTCTCAAAGTGAATCTCACTCTACAACACGTTTTCACAGGTTACATGCCTAAAGAGATCCTACTCTTTAGAGAAACTCTTGTTCTTAAAGATGATGAAAGTTTCTTTCAACTATCATATGGATTTTTGTCAATTTCAGATTCCCCTCTTCTTGATGATTCTAACGCCTTTTATAGACTTCAAATGGTTAGGCGATGACCGAAATCCATACTTCATAAAATCCTAGTTAATTTTGGGGTCAAAGAACAACTTGAAGGAGCAAAAATTAGAACCATCTAACTGATGAAATTCTTGTTTGACTGGATTTAGGGCACAATGCGGTTGTAATGAGATTACGATGTCGCCGCATCGGGGCATTTCTAGTTTTTTCTGCAAAATAATAGCAACACTTAAATGAACTTAAAATGACCATATACACTTCAAAACACCTTAAATCACCCAAAATAATTCACAAAATATGTGGTAACCTATTTTGACTAACTTAGGACTTCTTAGGGCTTTAATGAAACACTTTATACCCAATTCGCACATGAATTTTACTAAATAAAAGGTAAGAAGCATCCAAAATCGGTTTAGTTGCATTTGGATTCTTGAGTTTCAAAGGTGACATATTAGCCACTTAACTTTACTTTTGGTAGCACCCTCTGTTCTCTATCATATTTGTTGTTATTCCATAACAAAGACCTTACATGACACCTATTTTTAAAAATATTTTTTTCCTAAATTTTTAAAATAAAAATATTTTTTTCATAATTTTTAAATTAAAAAATATCTTTTTTTTGTCTCTCTCTTCTCATCCTCTCATTTTTCTTCCTCATATCAATGGTCGTCGACTGCCTTTCCTCTTCATTTTCTTCTTCTCTTCCCCTTCTTTCTCTTTTCTCTTTTCTCTTCCCCTTCTTCCCCATATTCGAAAGAGGCATTTCAGATCAGGAACAAAATTAAATACTTCATGAGATTTAGAACGTCTCTCAAGTCTTTTATTTATTTATTTATTTTCAAATATGGAGAATAAGAGAAAAGAATGTTGGAAAAAAACCTCCTATTACTATAACAAGAATATACAAAAAAAAAAAAATAATAATAATAATAACAGAGAAATAAAAAATAATAATAAAATAAGGAACACAAAAACTAAAGTGGAAAAACTCAAAACCAGATTAAAAAAGCACAAACCAAGAAGATTCCATTATGTGAAAACAATTGCAATCACACAAAAATATTTCTCGGACTCAAATTACAAATAAAACATTCTCTTAAAGTATTTGTACTACTTATACTCTTTTTTCCACTCTCAAACTAGAGAATATAAAAAAGAAAAAAAATTTAATTAGAGTTAGCATACTAAAAAAAGAGAAATATATTAAGGATGATGAGGAAAAGAAAAGAAGAAAATGTAAAGAAGACAAAAATCAGTCTCGGATACCAACTGACCATTGAAGAGGAGGGAGAATGGAGATGAGTAAAGGGAGAGAAAGAGGAACAAAGGGAAAACATATTAAAAGAAAAGGTAAAAGGTTTATTTTATTTTTTAAAAAAGTGATAAAATATATTTTTATGAATAATTGTTTTAAATGCAGAATATCACTATTTATCGGTGATAGACACTAATATCAGTGTCTGTCATTAATAGACAATAATAGATGATAATAGTCTATCAATACATTTTGTTATATTTGTAAATATTCTAGCTTATTTGGATATATTTGAAAACAACCCTATTTTTATTTCAAAAAATCAAAATTTATGTTTTTTTTTTTTTTTTTTAACAATATGATAATGCACATTTACTTCTATTATATAATTAACAAAAAGAAAAAAAAAATTGAAGAAAAGGACCAAGAGTGCTACTAAACTCAAATCTTATAGGGCTAAACGTCAATTTTAAAACTGAAGGACCTAAATGCAACCAAACTCAAAATCTAGAGACTAAAAATGTAGTTTATATATATATATATATATATATATATATATATATATATATATATAACATTATGGTTAAATTACAAATTTGATCCCTATGATTTAGAAAAATAAAATAAAATTTAGTCCCTTTAATTTTAAAAATTAGAATTTAGTTCTTATAGTTGGATAAAACACCACAAATAGTCTTTGTAGCTTGATAAAATCCTTATAAATAGTATCTAGGTTTTATCAAAGTACAAAAACTAAATTTTAGTTATAAACTATGAGACTAAATTCTAATTTTCTTCAAAGTATAGTGACCCAAATTTGCAATTTAACCTATTATTATATAAATATGGATTGTGGTTGTTTTTAAATATAGCAAAATGAGCTAAAAGTCTTACAAATATAGTAAAATGTCATTGTCTATCACTGATAGACACTAATAAAAATCTATTACCACACAATAATGATAGATACAAATAGATATCAATAAGTATCGATTGATTATAAATTATATATATATATTTTTTAAAATAAACTTTAAAAAACTAAATTTAAGATTTAAAATGAAGTGAACCAATATAAGAAACAAAATGGTATTTATTTATAGAAAATTTTCACATATAGAAAAAAATGTCAAACTATTTACAGAAAATAGCAAAAAAAAAAAAAAAAAAAAACACACCTATAGACTCTTAATGGACTTCTATCAACGTCTATTACAACTATTTAAAAATTTTGTTATTTTGTGTAAAGAATTTCTATTTTTTTTTTAAATTCCCCTTTATTTATTTATTTATTTAACCTTTATATTACATTCTGTTTTCTTCGAGTTCCAAATCCAGCTACCAAGGAACCCAGAGCTTTCTCCTTCAGCTATGGCTTCCCCTTCTCCGATTCTCGATTCTCAAACTTCAACCTCAATCCCAACAATTCCTCAAATGATCGAGATCCTTTCAAAGTCGCACGAACAGCTCTCCACAGCCCTCCAAAAACATTTCGCCCAGGCCAAATCCACCACTACACCCACTCAAGCTGCCGGCAATGAGATAGTTCCAGCCGTCGAGCCCCCTGCTCCGACAGAAGCCCCTGAAGAACAGCACGGTGAGAAAGAAACAGAACAAGCACAAGAAATTAGTGGCAACATCGAAACCCATAAAGACCTCAAAGTTGGGAAATTGCTGAGCAACATCCAGCTTTTGAAGGAGGCGTTGGAGACGATGATAAATAATCGCGATGAGAAGCTCAGTGTGCCAATACAGATCATAAAAGACAGTCTCGATGTGGTTATCAAAAAGGTCGAAGAAGCTCCTGCTGGTTCTCCACTGACCCAGCAGATCGGAAAGGAATATCTCGACGCCGTAAGCAAGGATATTAGGACGTTGAAGTTCCGGATTCCTTCGTACCGCAAGTTGTCCTTGGCCAAAACCACCGCCCATTTTGGTGACAGGGGAAGTGATACGCGGAAGTCGAATGAGTTCTTCAGGTTGCCTAACTTGTATGGCGATAAGGTGTTCGACAAAAGTTCCGCTTTCATAGAAATTCAGACAGTTTACGATGCGTTGAATGAAAACCTTAAGAAATGCTTTCGGTATTTTGCTGTGTTTCCTGAAAATGTAGTGTTAAAGAAGCGGTTTCTTACCCATTGGTGGATTGGAGAAGGCCTATTGGACGATTTAGGAACTGGAGATTCAAATCCAGAGGATGGGGCCAGTAAGATTCTTCAGATATTTGTAGAGAAGGGTTTGATCGTGCCGGTGAAGGAAGAACAGAAGAAGGTCAAAAAGAAATTTAGAATGCCCCCTCTTGTGCGTTCTGCTGCCATTAATTTGGCCAAAGAAAAGTTTTTAAATTATGATGAAGGGGACAACCCAATTGGTATATCTTGTGACAGGATTTTTCTGGTGAAGGGGGGAGGCTTTTGTCCGCCGAAAGCTCCGACGGAAGAGCGGATGAAGGGTCAGAATTTGGAAGAAAAGATCGGAACAATCTTCAATGTTAGCCAACCTTTCCCTGATCTTGCATTGGAGTGGTTGGCCAAGCAGGGGATTATAGACATGAGAACTACCAAAGTTGTGGAGTGGCTGCTAAAGCTGAAAAACCTCAAAGTTCTTTACTTGGGGAGGTGGCAAAGTGAAGTTGATGAGGAGGAGCATGTGATTGAGGTTGAAAGCCTTGAGTTCTTAGAAGGTTTGAAGAAGATGAAAAAATTGAGGCTTTTGAGCCTTCAGGGGATATTTTGGATCAATAAGCTTCCAAATTCCATAAATAAGCTCGGTGAGCTCAGGGTTTTAGACTTGAAATGTTGTTACAATCTGGAGAAACTGCCTGGAGGTATAGGATCTCTCAAGAGCCTTACACATTTAGATGTCACTGGCTGCTATATGCTCAATGGAATGCCAAAGAGCATATATAAACTCACTCAACTGAGAGTCTTGAAGGGGTTTGTTACAGGAAAGTCAGGTCTTAATTATCTAAAAGGCTTAAAGAAACTGAGAAAGTTGAGTATCAACACAAGCAGCCAGGATTTTCCTAAAGAGACAGATCTACTTGTTCTTCAAGATCTTGGGGAGCACGGTAAGCTTCGAAATCTCTCGATTATGTGGGCAGCCCAAGGGGTGAAGTCGGATGAACCTGATCCCGAGACTTTAAAAGGAAAGATTGTACGAAATCTCTCCAAGAAATTGAACAAAGCAACCGTGCCACCCAATAATAAGACCCCAGATCTGCCAACGAAATTAGAGAAGCTGGAGCTCGAATGTCTATGGAAAGAAGAACTACCCAACTGGCTAAATCCTTTAAACTTGAAAAGCTTGAAGAAACTCTACATTAGAGGGGGGAGCCTAAAAACGCTCGGAGACAAAAAGTGGGAGGCGGCTGAGGTCGTTCGTCTGAAATACATGCAGAAGTTAAAGATAAAATGGGGAAAACTTCAAGAGAATTTTCCAAAGTTGAGTTACTTGCAGAAAGTAGAATGTCCAAAAGTCACTTTCTGCCCATGTGATGCCAATGGAGTTTGGATAAAGCCATGACAGTAGTGATCAAAACAATGGTGGCATTGAGAAGCAGCAACCTAGAAGTGTAGCTGCTTATGGTGATATTCTTGGCTGTCTTATGATAGAGGTTGCATCTTCATCTTATCTCTTTGAATCTATCTTCATTTTAGTATTGTTCCTCTGTTAAGTTTCATCTTGTTGCAAAATGTATAGTTCTTTTTGAGTTTGTATTCATTTTCTTTGTGTTTGGTGAATGTTTACTCATGAGTTAGGATTGAATCCTCTTTTGGCGAGTTGATTTCTTTGATAGAAATATAATTGAGCGTTCTTGGAGTTGGATTTGGATGTCCTTGTGAATGTAAGTTCTTTGAAAAAAATATATATGGTTACTAAGTTTTGAGTGATTGATATTTGATAATTTTCTATATTAAATGCAACATTATATTTACTGGTTGTTCTTCATAACATATTTGGGCAAATTCTTGTATCCATTTTCATGTCTGTCTTCTCTTATTAGACTATTTTCTTAAGAAGGATGACTCATTTATTGCTATCTCTGTTTCTTTGAGATGTGTTGTGCAATACTAGTAGTTGTGTCATTTAAAAGTAAATATTCTTTAACATTTTGCTTAATTTATAAGAATGGTCAGAAAGAACACGAAAAAGCATATGAAAACGAGTGGTCATTTAGTTAAAACGAATCTGTATCGACGAAGATATGACCAAAACAAAATCAACATTCGTGCAACAAAAGGTGTGCGATCAATAAGCTTCGGCGAGCAATTACTAAGCTCCAATGTGCAATCGCTGTGTTCGGCTATGCGATTGCTAAGCTCTCACTCTGCGATTTTGTTTTGGTCATTTCTCTGTCAATACAATTCTATTTTAGCTAAATGACAACTCATTTTTATATGTATTTCTATGTTCTTTCCAACCATGCTTATAAACTAAACAAAAAAAATTAAAAAATATTTGACTTTAATACTTCAAAGGCCAAATTTATCTAAGTTTAAACGTTGTAAGGCCATTTAAATTCAAAATTCTTTTACATTTTGATCTTTATGTAAGCATGGTTGGAAAGAATTCTTAGTCAACTTTTGAAAACAAAAATAATTAAAAAAAAAAACTTTTTTAGTTTTAAGAACTTGACTTGGTTTTTAGACAAAACATCTAAAAAGTAGATAACAAAAAAAAAAAAAAAATCAAAACAAAACAATAGGTAGAAGTAGTGTTTATAGAGTTAATTTTTTAAAACACAAAACAAAAAACTTAAATGTTTATCAAACATTGTCTACATTTTTTAGTTTTCTGATTTGGTTTTTGAAAACATACTTAAAAGGTAGATAATAAAACAAGGAAAGCACTAGATGAAAATGGTGTTTATAAGCTTAATTAAAAAAAAATTCAAATGATTATCAAATGGGGCCTAAGATACTTTCACTTACACACAATTTTATTTAGTTTGCTCTATACCCAAAATGCTTTTACTAATGTCAAATTACTATAAACGACAACTATTAACAAACACTATAATCTAAAGTTCAAGTTTGTATTTAAAATACTATATGACCGATTGCTGACTATTGTTGGTGGCTCTATCAAGGTGGTTACTATTAGTGGCGGCGGTGGCGATGGAGATGAACGATAGTGATCTTCGGCTATGGGCAGCAGTGGTCGTTAATAGTGATTTTTAGTGGTAGTTCTTGGTAGTGGCTACTAGAGATATCCATTTCCTCCGTGGGAATAATGCCTCACCTTTAATGAGGCAGAGAATGAGGGAGAGAGTGAGGGACCGTAGGTTAACGGGGATGGGGACATTCACCGTCCGCGTTAGCCTCTTTTTTTTTTATTTATTATAATAATTTAAGGTTATGTTGTTATTATTATTATTATATGAATATTATATTTAAATTTCAAGTTTTATTGTTTAACGATCAAGATAATTAATATGTTTGAATTGAACATTTAAATTTAGATTACATATATGATTAATAGTTTGATTGATAATTATTTTCTTCTACTAAACAAATTGATTAATTTCTGATATTTAAATTCAAATTGTCCATGTGGAACAAATTATATAAAAAAAATTATTGAGAAATTTAACTATTTAATTAAAACTTTTCAATGGTAGTAATTTAAGTTAATTGATATTTAAAAAAAAATCAAATGGAAAAAATTCAGTGTAGGGAACTTGATCATCGCAAATTTCTCATGGAGAATCCTTGCACCGATCTCCGTAGAAAATTTCGCAAGGATGGAAAATTGAATGGGGAGCAGGGACAGGGACGGAGAAGTCACTGTGGACATCTCTATTGATTCTCTCCCAATTGGTTGGACCGTAGGTGCGATGATTTACTTCACGGGCATTGGTTATTTTCGTATATCATGAAATTTTGGAAGGAATTATCAAGTAAATACTTAAAAGAACTTATTTCTCAAACTCATTTTCTAAAAAAGTCATTTTGAGTGGTTATCAAACACTACAAATTTTGTGAAAATATTTTTTTTTCCAAAATTAAACACTTGGACAATCAATTCAAACACACCTTAATCATGATGTTATTATACGTTCCAAAGTTGCTTTGAAAATGTTGTATTTTAAAATGTAAGGGAAATTACTTATATATATGGGAAAATATGGATTTAGAAAAAGTGGTCTTACC
Source organism: Lagenaria siceraria (assembly GCA_002890555.2). Lineage (NCBI taxonomy): Eukaryota > Viridiplantae > Streptophyta > Magnoliopsida > Cucurbitales > Cucurbitaceae > Lagenaria > Lagenaria siceraria. The sequence goes on from CM016488.1 coordinate 4,788,681, forward strand.
TTCACGTGATAACAACGGTAAGTTTGTAATTTGGTGGGAGAAGGAACATGACCTGCAAAATAAGAAAATATGTACATTAGTATAATGCTTACCACATTTCGACACAAGTCGGGGAGTAAACGAGTGCAACAAGTTAAGAATTTGATAATGAAAAAAGAAGTTACTTCTCTCTGAAACTATAATGACTTATTTATAGGAGCAGTTGACATCGATTATCCCCCATGGGGTTTCAGATTTGCATTAGATTAATCATTTAACTCTCTCTGTCAAGGCATGCGAAGGGTATCCCCTATTTGACATTTTGCTAGGGTTGGCCTCAACCTTGACAGAGGCTAAACACGATCTTCTCCTGGCCTCATTTTTGTACTAAGGTGATGCTTTGGGGCTGAGGAATGCATTAGACATGCCCCATTAGATATTTCGTTAGGTTTGACCTTGGCCTTGGCTGAGCTTGAGTACATTTGGCTTAAACCAAGACCCAAGTCGACCATCTCCCTTAAGCCTATTTTGGTCTTAGTGACAGCTGCAAATATATCAATCAGATTCAAAATATTAGCATATATACCATTATTTTAAAAAAATTGCAAATATAGCAAAGTCTATCAGTTATAGACTTCTATCAGTGATAGACTCTTATGGTCTATCAGTGATACCACCTAGACCGTAAAAGTCTATTTCTATCGCTGATAGACTTTGCTATATTTGTAATTTTTTAAAAATGTTGCTATACAGTTGGTTCTTATTCCTAAAATTGCTACTCATTACAATTACCCTTGGTCTTAAGATGTTATTTTCGGAGCGAATCTTGTTATTTTCTTGGTTATGTCACTTCTCATTTTATTTGATGTTGATTATATTTTTTAGTTCAAAGTCACCTATAATATATTCTATAACTAAAGACACCTATAATATATTCTATTTATTAGATTTACTTTGATTTTGTATCTTTATTTTCTTTATTCGTTATATTTGTAATAGCTTTTCCTAATCTTTATGAATAAGTTGTTGTAGATCTTCAATTGCTTTGGCAATGGAAACTTTGAGACTACCAAAAAAAACAAGCAAGGTATTTGGTATTTTCTTTATCATGACAATGTGTGTGTGTGTTTTTTTTTTCTTTTTCCAAAAATGGATTTGAACTTTAACCTAATTATTTGCTTTATCCGTTGGATTTTATTTATTATTATTGAAGTTTTTTGCTAAGTGGCTTGGTAACAAAGTTTTTAAAATATTTCCCTCTTCTTTTTCTCTTTATTCTCTTTGTTTCTCTTGATTTGATCTTTTTTCTTTTTCCCTTCTATTTCTCTTTTGTTGTCCGTCTGTTTATATTGTCATTTTAATCTTTATTCTTTAATGCATGATACACTAAGGATCTTTTATTTTGCGAACATTCTAGATTTTCATAAAATGAGCATTTGAATTATCGTATTTTTTTTGCGGTATTGTAAGATGTTCTGACATTTAGAGATTCTCAAACATTTCGAGAGTTTTGAATATTTTTCTTAAAGCATGAGTTTTTGGATCATTATGTAACGACCCGAGTCCAGGAGAGGGACATGAATGAACCGAGATCACATCCAAATGAGAGATCCCGAAGACATGAAAACATGATTAAAAAAAGCTTAAAAAGAATTGAAAGTTACTACCTATACCAACAATGTGCACCTTCCTTTTCGGTGGGTCAATCATAAGAACTCCACAATTAAGCGTGCTTAGCTTGGAAAGGACCCGTATTGGTTTTTGGTGACAACGTTCACTCTTAAAAAGCATTCAAGATAGGCAAGGATGATGTACAGGGAAATGTCGGGGCCATCAGTTGCCGAATCCGGATTCTGAATCCTGGTCCGAATCCTAGGCCTAGGTCGTTACACATTATTTATTTGCATTATATAATTAAAATAAATAATATCAACCATATATATCACTCTTTTTTTGTTATATCGTAGTTGTTTTTATTTTAAATTTGAATTTAAATTAATATTTATTTTAAAAAATCATAAAATATTTTTTTTAGAAAGAAAATCTTAAAATGTTATATATTATTTTGTTGAGAAAAATAACATATAAAAAATAATAGAAATTGTATTAATTTAAAAAGAAATTTGAATTAATAAAAAAATATATTATACAAGTTCAAATTATATTAAATTAATTATAAATTAATAAATAATTGTAAGAGCATTCTTGGATCATTTTGTAAATTTAAGACATATCAAAATAGAAATCCTACCAAACAAACACAATTATCAAAGTATTTCTAGATATATATAAAAATATTCCTACAAAACAAATTGTAATTCCTGACATCTATAATTTAGGGCATTTAAAGATTCCGGTTATATACATTCCCAAAAAACAAATAGCCCCTAACCATGACACAACCTATCTTTAAATGCTTAGACAGTCAAGGTACAAATGAAATAACTTATTTGACAATGACTTTAGGTATGTTTGAAATACATTTTTAAGTGTTTAATATAAAAAATAAGTCATTTTTGAAAAAATTGGAGTGTTTGACAACTACTCAAGATAGATTTTGAAGTGTAATTTAAACCGTTTTTTATCAAAAGAGTTTAAATAAAAATAGATTTTTTGAAAAATACTTTTTTTTTTTTTTCTGTTAATCGGGCCCTTTATATTATATTAGTATTATGTGTATTCTTGAGTGGTAGCTTTTTTGTGTGAGTTTTGGGCTTTTTGGGAAATTCACTTTGGGGATATTGACTCAGCTGAAGTCAATTTCTCAGTCTATTATTTGTGTGCATGTGAAAGCTTTGGCTCTCTTTAATTTAATCTTATTTAATTTATTATATTTTGATAAAAATGGATTAAAATAAAAATACTCATATAATTGGCAACACTTTCTTTAAAGTATTTTTATATACAATTTTATTTGGTCTCTTATACTAAAAGTATTTCTATTAATGTCTAATTATTGTAAAGATCGATTACAAAATACTATGAACTAATAAATTAAAATAAGAGTTGTCAGAGTTGGTTGTTTGGTGTAGTTGCTGGAGGTGTCCATCGAGGGTAGTGGTCAGAGTTGTCCGTCTGAGGTGGACCATAGAAGTTGGTTGTCAAAGTTGGTCTTCGATGGTAGCCGTCGGAGTTGGCCTCTAGTGGTAGTTGCCGAACTTAGTTGTCGAGTTGGCTGTCTGAGTTAACCGTTGATGGGGGTCACATGAGTTAGTTGTCGATGGTGGTTGCGAGTGGAGGTCGTTGGAGATAATTGTCGAAAGTTTTATTGGAGTAGGTTGTTGGTAGTAGTTGCAACAAGTGACCGAGAGTGGGCACTGGTAGTCAGCAACAACATTGAGAAAGTGATGTAGAGAACTAGCGAGAAAATTTTGGCAATTGTATGAATTATACAAATTAAAGAGAGATTAAATATTAAACAGTAAAAAATCATTTTTTTAAAAGTCGATTTTAAGTTTATCTTTATCCAATTTATTTCATAAACTCATTTATTTCAAAACTTATTTCATAAGTTTATTTTGAGGGTGGTTAAACATTCAAATTTCTTTCTAATGACATTTTTTTAAAATTAAACCCTTAAAAAAAAAAATCAAAATAGATACTTTGGAAATATATGAAGCAAAATGAATCATGTTGTGAAACAGTGTGTAGAGAAAGAGATTGAAAAACCTGCAAATATTTAATGCTTGCTACCATTGGCATGGATTATCTTCAACTATTTTTTTAATTCGAAGTCTCCAATGGCGAAAACCTCTCTAAGCTCTGTTGTTGAAGACGACTCAAGTCCCTGTGTGAACACAATTTCCACCGGTAATTTGCTTTCTCTAAGCTTCTGCTGTGTTCGTCATGGATATCTATCTATAATTTTTCCTGCAAATTTTGATCTCTATTTTCCTCTAAACATGATCCCTGCTTTTGTATTGACTATGAAACCAATTCCTCAAAACCCTAAAAGGGATCTTAAGCCTTGGGATCTGTTATCAACTAACTCTATTGTGACTGGAGAAATGGAAGCTAGATAGATTATTTTGTTTGTTATTTGCTATAATCTTCAAACAGCTGACGCCAGTTTCATAACCATTTCGTTTTTTGTTTTTGATTTTTGAAAATTAAGCTTATTTTCTCATTTTTCTTACCATGATTTGTATTTTCTTAAGTATAAGAGTTGAATTATTAGTCAATTTCTAAAAACAATAACAAATTTTTAAAAACTATTATTTTTTGTTTTCGAAATTCGACTTAGTTTTTGAAAACATTCGGAAAAACTAGATAACAAAGCAAGAAATTTAAAAGTGTTTATAGGCTTAATTTTCAAAAATTGAAAACAAAAAATTAAATGGTTAACAAACAAGCCTTAGAAACCATGCTGTTTTCTACTTTTTGTCATAATTTTAATAACAGTGTTTGTTTCAGCTATGGACTCGGAGATAGAGCAACTGCCGGCGGCCGCATTGACTCAACTGAGGCAGATGGTGGCAGATGATGTTAAGAGCAATCCGAAGTTTGAGGAAACAGCCCGAACCATTATACAAAATTGTGGTGACAATCCTACTCTAAGTCAGGTTATTGCTGGAGCCTTGAATCATATTGCAAAGCACAATGGAGATGGTTGGACAGTAGAAAGAGCTTTGAAAGAAATAGAAAGCCATTGCGAAGTCGAGACATCAAACAGTAAAGAAATATCATTGATGCGGTGTGGGTTCGAAATGTTGCCAAGAAGTGACTTGGCAATGACCAATTGTTGCTGGCATAGCAGACAATTTTTCAGAAAAAACGGTGGAGTCCATTACAATGTGTTGATTACAAACTGGATATTAGAAGAATGCTTTGGCCTTGTTGATCATTTTGACAAGGCATACCATCGGGGACATGATGTTTTAATGAACCTCATAAACCGTGGCCTGCTCAAAATTGAAGAAGATAATGATAAAGATAATGTTGTCGTTATGGAGAAATCGGTACGTGACATTCCTGATAGTCGATATAATGGATTCATTTGGAAGCCTACTTTGGGATTGAGTGGGGTATATGATGAGAGAGATGATTGGGCAGGTCTTAATAGTGTTGGGCCTGCTGATGGAATGATCAGAACGTGTGAGAAGGACTGGAAAGAAGTTTCAGTACTGCTGGTTGATGGAAATCATCTCTGCCAGGAGGTTATCGAAACATATTTTACGACCCTGAAGGATCTCCAAGTTCTTGCCATTTTCAGTCCCAGGATCAAAGCACTTCCCGTTAGTTTGACCAAGTTGGGAAGGCTTCGTTTTCTTGTGCTTAAAGACTGTGATCTGCTGGAGAAGATTGATGGCCTTGTGAATCTGAAGGCATTAACAGTTCTAGAGATATCAAATGCTAAAAACGTAAAGCACATCCCAAATAATCTATTTGAGAGTTTATCTAAGCTCCAAAGCCTCAACTTATCTGAAACTGGCATTGAACAACTTCCTTCCCTGTCAAAGCTTCATGAACTGCGATCCATCAACCTTCGAGGGTGTCGCTGCCTAATGTCGTTGCCAATGTTGAAAAGACTTGTGAAGCTGGAGCTGCTTGATGTTTCTGGTGCAACTTCACTGGAAAGTCTTGCAGATAAAAGCATAAATGCCCTTCAAGATCTTCAACTGCTCGACCTTTCTCAAACTTCAGTTAGTCATGTTCCATTTCTTAAGAATCTGAAGCAGCTATCTCGTGTATCATATAGAGATTGTGATAAACTTATTAGACTGCCGAACCTTAGAGGGTTGAGTGGGCTTCAAGTTCTTGATCTCTCTGGTGCTCTAAGTCTAAAGGAGATTCAGGATGACACCTTTCCAGAAAATAATGACCTCAAAAGCCTTGACCTTTCCAGAACTGCAGTCAGTTGTTTACCTTCCAGCACCCGTAACCTTTCAAAGCTTGAGCTCCTCAATCTCTCTGAGACGTTAAATTTGGTTGAACTTGAAGATGACACCTTCAAAAATATGGCATGCCTTCGTCATCTCAACCTCTCAAAATCTCTTGTTAAGAAACTACCTTCCCTCGAAGGGCTTGTTAACATACGAGAACTTAAACTACAAGAATGCAGCAAGCTGCTGGAGTTACCAAGTCTGAATGCCCTGAAGAAATTGGAAGTCCTTGATTTATCAGGTTGTGTTTCCTTTGAGACATTTAAAGACGAATCCTTTAGCCACATGACCCAACTCCAGCTCCTCAACCTATCAAAAACGGAGATTCAAAAATTGCCTGACCTATCTGGTCTTCATAACCTCTCCCAACTTCTACTAGTTAACTGCACCAAACTTACAAAACTTCCAGGTCTAAGTTCATCTCAACTTAAGGAGCTGAATGTCTGTGGTGCAAACAGTCTAAAAGATTGGGAAGCTGAATTGCCCGAAGGTATGAATCAATTGGAAATCCTCAACCTATCGGACACACAACTAAGGTCTCCACCATTGAACAATTATACCAACCTTAGGGAGCTTTCTCTAAGAGGTTGTGAATTGCAGACGACGCTACAATTGGATAATCTCACAAAACTCGAGGTCTTGGATTTATCACAGACACGTATCAGTTCTTTACAAACAATCACAAAACTTTGCAACCTTAGACAACTTCTGCTAACAGATTGTTCAGACCTACAAGAGATTCCTACTCTAGAACCACTCGTGAAGTTGGAGGCTCTTCATTTGAAGGGGACAAAAATCAAGAACTTCCGTTGTCAGATGGCGAAGTTAACTCGACTAATGCATCTAGACCTGCCAGACTCTTCAGACACTCTTCGACTCAATTGGACAGGCATAAAATCACTTCCTGGAGAGCTAAACTGGGATCAATTTGGTATGCCCTCTGAACTTCAAAAGCTTACAAACAGGCCTTCCATGATTGTGAGAAATATGAATTCTTTCAAAATTATGAAGGCAATACCTGACATATGGAACTCATGCTTCAATAAATTTTTCATCTCTGTATGCCCTTTAAAAAATGGTGAGGAGGATGAAGAAATCTATGTGCTTCAAGATGGGACTAGCTTTGAAGATATCTACTTCCATGCCATGTCTTATCATGTCAAGTATTCCTCATTTTTGGAAATCCGCGGATTTGAGAGCTTTCCCCCTGGTCTTGAGGATGCTCTTATGAAAGTTGAATATGTTTCTTTAGTTGAAAATGGGTTTAGTAGTAGCAGCTTATCTAAATTGGGCAAAGCAAATAATTTAAAAGGCTGCTGGATTTGGAGTTGTACAAACCTGGAGAATCTAATGCAGGAAGACAAGGATAACCTTAACTTATTGGTCAATGTAGAGATACTATGGCTATCCAACCTTCCTATCTTTAAGAATGTGCATTCTACAGGCCGCCGTCAATTCGATAGCATCAGAAATCTCAGAGAGTTGTATATAGATTCTTGCCCACGGCTTGAGAATCTGTTCAATTCCTCTCAACTCTCGAAAACCCTCGAGATTCTCCATGTAAAATTTTGTGATAGATTGAAGTTTATATGTGAATCCAAAGAAGAGTGTACCTTAGAGAAGTTGCACTCCTTGAATCTGTTAGAATTGCCTGAGTTGACAGACATTGGCCTTAAACTTCCATCCTTGAGAACAGCTAATATTAGGAATTGTCCTAAACTTGGAGAAAAGTTTGAGGTAAAACTTGGGCTGAAAGAAGCAAGAGTTGGAGTGAAGCTGATTCGTGAGCAATGGGATGGAAGTCAAATAAATAGATATGGGGAAGCAACATCTCTCAGATCATGGTGATGATCAACTTCTTAGCATCAAAGACACTGGAGGAACATTTTGCTGGCGGTGCAGGTTAGCTCTGTTTATATGTTCATATTTTAATTTTTCTTAGAACAATTCATGTTGTGCCTTTGAAAAATTTCTGATCTGGAAAAGTGGAAAAAAGAGTGAATTGTTTACAACCCTTAAAATAATCTGATTTTTAGGTTATTTTTCAATTTACATCCTTATTATGTTTTAAATGTTTTAGTTCCATTCTTTATGTCTTAAAGTTTGAAGTAAGAAAGGAACGATAATATTGAAGTTTTTGTATTAATTGAATTATAAATATTCTATTTTTTAATTTAGTGGATCAAACTATCCAACCATAGAATTAAGTATATCCCCATCCCCCACATATCATGGCCCAAATGAGCATCTACTTTAGAAGATTGAGTCATTAAAAATACTTTTTTGGTGTCTAAGAACAATTTAGCCATTTTAGTCGTTGTATTTTCAAAATGGTAACAATTTAGTCTCTAGATTTTTATAAATATTAATTTAGTCTCTATACTTTACCATTTGTAACAATTTAGTTTCTATTGCCAAAAATATTGTTAAGATTTAATGAAGTTTCTTATACATGTAGATTAACAAATTGACTTGAGATTAAATTTATTTATAAACTATAAAGACTAAGTCGTTACATAATAAAAGTTGACATTTAATTTTGATGTGATTTATCACGGCAGAGGCTAAATTGTTACAAACTTAAAAGTATAGGGACTAAATCTTTACAAACTAGAGTTTAGGGACTAGGTTGTTACTTCTATGAAATTCAGGACCAAAAGTGTTCTTTAACCTTGGAAATATGGTACTACCGTCTTGATAATTAGACTTTTAGGAACCATACATGCTTTTTAACCTTAAAAAATATGGTACTACTATCTTGATAACTAGCTATTCTATTGTACTATAAAGAAAAAATCATCTAGCCACTCTCTTAAGTTTTTATATCATTGTTATTTTGCAGGTAAAGGTAGTAGATCACCAATCTTGAAGCAAAACTAACTCGAGTTACTCGGGCGATCAGATGCATGTATCTCTCTTTTTAAGTTGAAGGTTTGAATCTCCTACCAATCCAATGCTACAACACCGAAGCTAAGACGGAAATTAGCTTCAACTTCCCAATGATCAGCTTTCTTTTTGTGATTGATTTAGAAGCAGCAAAGAGTTGTTGGGTTAATTCATCCCAATGAAGGCAATGCCTTTTCTGATTTCAAACATGGATTTATTCCCTACGAGAAACAGTTTCCATTTTTAATGTAAACTTCAGTTACATTAGAGTAAATTTGAGTGGTAAATCTCACTTTTATTTACCATTTATTTGTAGTGCTGGTGCGTCATCCAGTTTGACAGCAGCCACAAAATGAGTTATTAAGTGTTAATGTTTGATAACTATTTAGTAAATTCTTTTTTGTTTTTAAAACTTGTACTTATAAATACTCAACTTTCCACCTATTTCCACTCATTTATTTTCTTGTTTTGTAATCTAGTTTGTAGGAGTGCTATGAAAAAAAAAACCAAAATTTGAAAACTTAAGAAAGTAATTTTTAAACATTTGTTTTTAAAATTTTATTAAGAATACAAGAGATTGTTTGGGGCTTTGAGTTGAGTTTGAAGTCTCGAGTTAGGAAGTTTGTATTTGGAGAGTTGTTTAGTTTGGAGTTGGGAAACATTAGAGAAAGAGAGAGAAAAAGTGGAAGATGGAGTTTAGTTCTTTAAAACTAATTTATGAAAGTATGATCAAACTTCCCCTAAATGTTTAATTAGGAAAGATAAAAATCATAAAGGTATGGTAAGAAAATGAATACAATTTTCAAAAAAAAAAAAAAAAAAAAATCAAATGGTTATAAGAGAGAGAGCTTAAATGATACCATCTCTTTTCAGAGGTGAGGTGATTGGTAATGACCCAGGTTTAAATTTTAAAATGTCGATGTTGACAAAAATGTCGAGGTCTTGATTTTATAGAAATTTCTATGAAAATATCGATAAAATGTCAATTTCAATGAGTATTTCTAAAAAAATTATAGTAACAAAAAGTTCAAATAAAATATTTGAATTAATTAATAACAATTTTTAAACGAGCTAACATATTTATTATTTATTATTATATTTATATTAGTAAACATTTTATTGTTTATTGGGCTATTTTCAGATATAGAAAAATGAACCAAAATATTTATAAATATAGAAAAATTTCACTATCTATCAACGATAGACCGCAATAGTCAATGATATAAAGTGAAATTTTTTCATATTTGTAAATAGTTTGATATTTTTTCAATTTATAATAATTTTCCTTGTTTTTATTTTCTATCTATATTTTGTGTATCTTTCTACGATATAATGAAAATGTCGATTCACCCCTTAAGTCGATATCTAATCCATAGAGATGTCGACGAAAATTTCATACATACTAATGAGAATGTTAGCCACTGTGTCACAAGTCGTCCTGTAACAGTAATATGTGATTAAAAGTTAATGTAATAAGAGTACAGTACACACTTAGTGCTGAAATCTGTAGATATTTTACATAATATGATTACAGTTTCAACAATCTTGGTGCTATCACCTTAACATTCTCCAAATGATACTCACAGAATAGAACTCTAAGCTATTATCATCATCTCACTTAAAAATATTAGGATCTCAAGTAGTTTGGCCTGATCAAATGATACATTCAATACTACATTTCACAAATACAAACAATAAATTGATTAAGGCAAAGAAGTTGGAACCAATGAGCAAATGAATTAAACAGGTTCTCTAGCTAGTTTCACCGGTTTCTCTTTTAAAAATGCTACATCGCCATTGGGACTCATCAGTAAATGATGATCCGATTCCTCCGCTTCGCTCCTTGCTGATGTAGAAGATGCAAGAGATTCCGACCCATCATCGTCATCTGAATTATGACATGCCAGATCAAAGAGAATAATTAAACAGGACGACAAGAACGAACGTAAACCTTAAGGGCAATACAGAGCATGTTTAATGTTTATTAATACCCCCATTTCCATCACCAATTTGTTCATTTCACATGTAAATTCGAGTAAAACTACGGTGAGTTAATTACAAACAGATGCTTCGTCATGATAGATTGTTTCATTAAGTCATTGAAAAACCAAAAAAGAATATCACTCCTGAAGTGAATAATGCAAAAATAATTCACCCTTGAGAAAATATTGAAAAACACACCAGAATATGCTGGATGATCAGGAAGGTGTCTCACTGCTGAAATCTGAATGCTTTCTGGAAGAAGACAATTGCAGAATGAACCTGAAGTCCCAAACAACAGTATGATCAGGTGAAAGAATTATTCAAGCATAAAGAACTCTCAGCAAAATACAAGAATATATAGTAGTTGGTGCTCTGCAAAACGCCTTTCTACACAAGAAGCTAATGGATCACAAAGACTTCTAGAGGGATCGACGTTAGTGTTAAAATCAGATCGGGTAAAAGAGCTATTTCCCCTTTCATCACTAATCAGTATCTATTAGCCTATAGGTGTTGTCACGTAGATGACAATGTCATTCTAAGATGGGAACCAAACAAAAGTGAATCCTAAAATTGCACAGGGTTGAGCCAAATACAGAACAAATCTAGAAATTATTCATTTTACGCGTTTTATCGAAGTTCACACCATAAAAAAGGTAATTTTATATTGACTCGTCATACATCTCTTATTCAACCCAAAATTTTAAACATTTCCAGAGAGGTAACAGTATGGTAAATGTCAATGAAATGAAGGACCTTAGAGCAGTGAAAGATGTAAAGATCAGAAATGAAAGTTTAGTGAAAACTTTAAAGACAAAAAACATTTAAATCTAGCTTTACAGAATGAGGTGGCTTAAGAAAATATAAAACTTCGTTATAATATCTAGGAGTAACATTTAAGGAGATTCTGAAGGTATACTGCAATACACACTGTTATCCAATTAACATCTTAAGGCTTATAGCGTGACAAAAATTGCATGCTGTAGAAGAAAAGATTTCTTACCTAATCGGGCAAGTCTATTCACCCATCCAGGAATGGGCTTCCCAGTTAGTCGCATGCTGACTTCTTCTGTAAAATGGTTGCAATTTTTGGCAATCAAATGATATGTGTCTCCGTGATACTCTGAAGAAAGGTGCTCCATGAATGATCGAAATTCTGCACGAGACAAATCAGTGCTTCCCAATAACACTGACCTTCTGAAAATAAATCCAGGGCAACTTTTTGGCTCTACCTCAAACACCCCGCTTGTAGGATATTCATGTGCTCCAAAGCCATACTCCATACCATGAACTGAGTATCAAATCAAGCAAAAACAATTTTATGCCAGGATAAAATGCAAACAGAACAACCAATCAAGATTGGAAATGAATTTTCAAACAGAAGCATACATCGACAATTATGTTACTATGAGGCTTTTGGTGATCATGACCTAAATGTGACAAAAGAATTTTGTGCCCCACATACACAAAGCCTGTCGTATCTTTTTAATAGAAATATGATGAACTAATCATTTATCCTATTGAATGGAAAGATAACACCAGCTGACTAGTTTTTCTACAGTCAATCGTGATAGGAACAACTCAAACAGGTTCTCCATTTTTTTCTCCCCTTATTGATTCATCTTCTAATTATTATACAATGAACAAAACTTGACAAATGTGTAGTTACTCAAATGGCTTCTAGTTGTATTCGTCATGTCACAACTGACACAATGAGCAAGCATGAAATGATCAATTTGATATAAACATCAATATAAGGAACAATTCACTAGCACGAACAAATCCTCAACAGAACCATGGCAGAATCTGTTACACATGAAGCTTAAGAAAAATTGATTTCCTACAGAACCACTGTCAAACAATGTCATGCTCACTTACATTTCTGACAGTCCCGTGGCATATCTCATCCACAACTTTCATATTCCTAATTAACTTAACAAACACTTTCCTCTGTCCATTCATTAATATATTTCAGGAAAAAACTAAATATTTCTCACAGATAAGTGCCAATAGCCCCATGAAGGTTCGATAGATCAACGCTGAATGCTCCTATATCCCATCAGTCAAGTCAGAAAAACATAGATTTAAGATTGCAAACTAGTAATACCTCAAATAATGGGTGAGCTCAAAGATATGCCCCTAATAACTCTCCAAGTTCAACTAATTCCAGCTCCCTCCCAATCCAAAACAACTAAAATATACCATTTAGTTATTCATGCATCTCATATCCAAAAAACAAAAGTTATCCATGCTTCATATATTTATCTCAGGCTAACCAATTTGCCACCATTGCAAACAGAACTTCCCAGTAAATAATAACAATAATAATAAAAAAATGAATCTACAATGAGGAACACAACAACAGCTCTATTGTAAAGAAGTATATAATTTACATACCCTCAATACCCGAATGAAAGATTCCAAGTCCAAACCAATAAAGATAGTTATTTATAGGAGTAAGATCATAGACATTAAGATATAGCAAAGCATGACTGCCGCTCTGTTCCTTGTCCTCGGTAAAATCCGGGCTAGATCTCACTGGAAACAGACGCATTGTGTCTAATAACTAGCCCGGTTCGAAAAAAAAACGCCAAAGATTACAGACTAATCATCTTCGCAAAAGACCCTTCAAGAAACCTGAAAATTCAAAAGAGAAGTAGCTACAGAATTACTTGGTTTCTATGAATGATAATCACAAAAACTAAAAACCTGAGAACTGCAGCGAATTTTCAAGGGGAAAAAAAAAAACCTTGAGCGTCAGTTTGTCTGCCGAGAAAGTTGAGATAAAGAACGGAAAGATCCCAATCTTCGGAAGAAAAAACGCGAAGAGACGAAGCTGCAAATCCAGAATTTGCACAAACAAAGAGGGGATTTGAAAATTGACCTAACATTCAAAGAGTAAACCCCAAAAACATCGAAATGGGGCGAATTGAACAGGACTTGAGGAGAATTGATCGAATCCGAGAGACAAAGAGGATGAGCTGAAAGATATCGAAAAAAGAATTTAGCGATCCCGATCGCTTCAACTTTATGAGAGAAATGAAAATGAAATCAAAAGTAAGAATTGAAAAGGCTGAACGAAATCTGGGGTTTCAAGAACACAATCAATCAATTATGGGGAAAAAATGCCCTAAATTTCTATGATTTGATCACCAACTTTGTCCCCTTCAACTTCACCCTCCACAAAATATGTGTTTTTTCAAACGTTGAAATATTACTCCATTTTTACGTTTTTACCTCTTATTTTTCGTTGTATTACGTTATTTAAAAAAAAAAAAAATTACAAACATTACTTTACTGCTATAAATTTTTTTTTATATATTTTTTATTCACATTTTTTAAAATAAAATTCAATTTTGAAAAAAAAAATAGTTTTTGTTTTAAGAATTTGACTCATAATTGAAGTATTTATTCAAAAGAAAATATGTGAGAACCGCACTATAGAATGTTAAAAAGAACAAGCATAAATTTTCAAAACAGAAGACTAAATATAAAATTGTTACCAAACAAGTTTTTAGCATTTTCCTTTTTTTTTTTAAAGATAATGATTTAACTATCACATTTTATTTATTTTTAAAAAATTAATTACTATATTTCAAATGATTGGAAGCTAAATAGTCATGAAAAATGAATAAAATAACCAAAATATTACGAGAAAATAAAGATACTAAAATTTTAATTTATTAAAACTAATTAAAATAAATTTAGGTATAAAATTCTATTATAATTCCTTAGTACTTATTTCACTCTCGTTTTTCATATGGATTCAAAGTATATTTGTCCCCAAACTTTTATACAAAGTCAGTCTCATTAAGAGAAATCTCATACTATTTAAAATATTTTATTTAATAGAAATGTTATACTACATATTTGTTTTTTTTTTTTTTTTTTTTCCTTCAAATTTGATGCTTGATTTCATATATGCTTGGAATAAAAAGTCACATGATCTCCAATAGGTTTTCAAATGATATATATTATTATTTTAAGAGAAATTACTATAAATAGAAAAATATCAAACTATTTATAAATATAAAAAAAATTTGGTTGTCTATCAATAATAGGTCACGATAGAATTCTATTGCAGTTTATCGTGGATAGACAGTAAAAAAAATTATATTTATAAATAATTTAACTAATTTTTCTATATCTGAAAACAGCTTTTGTCGAGTATAATACTTTGTTTATCTTATATTTTGGAATGAAGGATGGTTTAAAAATTAAACAAACTATTTGGTTGATTCTTATTCCAAATAATATTGTGAACAAAATGACAAAAGTAAACTAATTGGAAAGAAAAGCTCCAAAAATGGAATTGAAAAAGGTGGGCCATTGGGTCATTTTCACAACTGTTGCTTCTTCATCTTCTAATTTGTCTATTAGCTTTGAACACATGGGGAGAGGTCTTTGCTGTCTGTTTTTTTTTTTTTTTTAAATTTATAAATACAATTGGAAGTAGGGAATGTCGTGATTAATAATACACTAATATGTCAATTAAGTTATGCTCGATTTGATGACTATTATTTAGTTTAAATAGATATAAAAGTTTAACGAGGGTAAAAGCATTATAAGTTCTAATTTTTTTTTCCTATAAGTTAAACTATATTTCAGTTGGCAGTTGCTTTTGTTTTTCATCAAAACAAATAAATTATATAAAATTGATGAATCAACATTCACTATAACCCCTACTATTCGGGGCTAACGATGTAGGTTCGGTTCCCACTATATGTGTAGGTTGCACAAAAATCGAAAATGAAAATTGAAAATTAAACAAACCAGTATAAATAAAATTGGGTTAGTTGAATTGATTTGAACCAAAAATATTCATGGCTCTGATTTTATAAAATACATAAATTTAGACTAAATTATAAAAAATACTCATGAACTTTGTACTTTGTTTAAAAAATACTCTTGAATTTTTTAAAAATATTCTTAGGAGTCGTTTGTTTTGTGGGAATCTAAAATTTCCATGGAGTGAACATTTAGATTACCGTGTTTGTTTTGCAGTAAAGTAAGATCTGGAACATCTGAAAATTTTCGGGTATCCTAGGATGCCCTTACGGAGGGCATGTTGAGACTTTTATATGCCCTCCTAAAACATGGGTTTTCTGATCCCCATGTTGAGGGCATCCCTTTTTACTTTTTTAACCATTTTTTTCATTTATATTAAATATCATCCTTCTATTTTCATTTTATAATTAAAACAAATATTATCAACTATGTATTTAACTTTCTTTGGTTACATTGTAGTTGTTTTTATTTTTTTTAGAAAGATATTAAAATTTAAATTTAAAGTAATATTTATTTTATAAAAAAAAAATCTTAAATTAGTATGTATTATTTTGTTGAGAAAAATAACATTAGGTAAATTTAAGACATTACCAATTAATATTATTTTGTTGGGAAAATAACATTATGTAAATTTATAAAAATTCTTAATTTAATATATAAGTCCAAAATAAATATGTTATATAAGTCCAAAATAAATATGTTATATAAGTCCAAATTATACTAAATTAATTAAATTAATGAACAGTCGCAATGGCATTTTCTTGAAACATAATGTAAATTTAAGACATACCTGAATAAAGTCTTACGAAACAAACGCAATTGTTTTAGTATTTCCAAATATCTTTTAAAATATTCTTACAAAACAATCATGATTATATAAAGATGTCGAACATCTGTAATGTCAGGCATCTATAATTTTGGACATCTAATTATTCTAGTTATCTATATATATATATATATATATTTCTGGAATGGATAGGTTAGTTCACATTGGTTTTGGTCGAGATGTGACTAGATATTTGTTCATTGATTTGTAAAATCACAAAATTTAACTGTTTTAATCATTAAGGCTTCGTTCGATAATCATTTTATTTTTTATTTTGTTGAAAAGTAAGTCTATTTACTCTCAAATTTTTTACAATAGTTCACATCTTTCTAAATAAAAGAAGTTGAATTCTTAACTAAATTTAAAAACCAAAACAAGTTTTTTAATAACTACTTTTTTTAGTTTTCAAAATTTGGCTTGATTTTTTAAAACATTAATAAAAATTAAGAAATTTAGAGGTGGAAGATGAGTTTATAAACTTAATTTTCAAAAACTAAAAACAACAAACGAAATGGTTATCAAATGGAGTCTAAAATTTTTCATTTCTTTTAAGTCATAGAATAAGGGGAAATTTTTAAAAATAAAAAAAATAAAGAAAACTATTTACACAAAATAGCACAATTTTTAGGTAATTATAATAGACGCGGGAAGTCTATCAAGGTCTATTAGTGATAGAAATAACAGAAGTCCATCACTGATAGATGCTAATAGAAGTCTATTAATGTTTATCAATGTTTTTTTTTTTTTTGCTATTTTTTTAAATAATTTGACATATTTTCTATCTAAAAATCTATATATAAACTAAAATTAGATATTTAAAAGTACAAGAACTGAAATTGAATAAGTCCTAAAGTACATAAAAAATATTATTTTAACCTAAAAAAATATATTTTAAAAATTGCATAATGACCTTTTATCTATTCAACCTTCATACCTAATTAAAGAATTGTCTATATTCAACATAATTTATAATGTATATATTGTTGAAAAAATAAATAAATCAAGTGATAAAAAGACAAAGAGTTCTATCAAACACTTCAAAAAATAAAAATATATTGCCTTTTTGTCTTAGCTATTGACCATTAGCTCATCTCATTTTTCTATTGTATTGGTTTTGTCTATTAATTTGTCCTCCTCCACATGTTTTATTATTATTATTATTCCAATATTCTCATCATTTTACATATGTTGTATAAATACATTATCATAAATATATTAGTCATAGGTTAAAATATAGTTCAACATGTAAATTTTAGTTTCTTTTAGCTTTATTATATTCTTCAAGTTTAATTAATCTATTCTTGTCCTCTAGTCAAAAGATGATTGCAAATTCTAGTTGACTTATGAAATTGTTTTTATCTACTTAAATAATGACTTGTTGTAAATAAAATTAATTGTTGTTTTTAATAATTGTTTATTTATTGAAGGTCCTTTTGAAATCATTTTATCTTTAATTTTGTAATTTTTAAAATATTAGTTTTGATTATTTTGTTTATTTAATCCCTAAACTTTATAATGTCACATAGAAAAATATTCACTAATTTTGTATAATTAAAAAAAAAAGTAAAAATAAGAAGTTTAATCAGATAAAATTAGATGGCATTCATAAAATATAAATAAGATGAAACTTTTTTCTATCAAAATAACGTAAGGTTAAAAAGAGAAGAGATTTCGTACTTTTGATAGAACTTTCACTAACTAATATTTATCAATTTAACTATGTTTTAATAGATCTAACTATATTGATATATTTTAGGATAATTTTTAAAAATAAAAAAAAATAAGGGAAATTATTTATACAAAATAGTAAAATTTTTAGATAGTTATGATAGACGATGATAGAAGTCTATCTGGGTCTATCAGTGATAGAAATGATAGAAGTTTATTACTTATAGATGCTAATAGAAATCTACCAATGTCTATCAGTATTTCTTTTTTGCTATTTTCTGTAAATAGTTTGACATTTTTTCTATTTGTAAAAATTTCCCTGTTTTTTAGAGCTATTTTTAAATATAATAAAATGAGCCAAAATATTTACAAATATAGTAAAATGTCATTGTCTATACTAATAGACATCTATCAGTGTACCGATAGACAGTGATAGATGATAGTAGTCTATCAATGTGATAAACAGTGACATTTTGCTATATTTGAAAATATTTCTAATAATTTTGTCATTTAAAACAATTATACCATATTTTAAAGATAACGGTATTTAATGAATAAATTAAACGGTATAGAATTAGAACATTCCATTAAAAATGGCAAATTCAACATGTGTTACAAAAAAAAAAAAAAAAAAAAAAGTATTTAAAAAACTATCGAGTAAAATGGATTGTTTGACATTAATTCAATTCAATATCTACCCCCAACAATGAAGACAATTTAAAATTTGCAAGCAATTATTACTTTATTTTATTTATTAAATTGAAATGAAGGTAATATCCAAATGGGCTATTTTATATAATTATCCAAACATAATTTTCAAACCAAGAAAGACCCTCTCACCTTCCTATTCAAACATGTGCTAAAACCTATTTTCTCTCATTTCTTAGTAACATATTTTTAATTTTACTATCTCTTTCTTTTTTTAATTTAATTTTTATTTGAGTTATAATTAAGTTGATTTAACTTGGGTTTTGATTAAAATATTTATCACTTTGTTAATGAAACAAATCAATCCGACTAGAAAAAATAATCTACCCATATTTATTATTCAAACCAACTTAATCAAATCATTTTAACAGTTTCTTTTTCCTTTAATTTCTACTTTCATCCATTAATCATGTTTTTTATTGCCAGGTTGAATACAAATTAATGGTTGTCACACATAATTAATTTGCCCAATAAACTAGTTTTTTAATACGTGCAGATTTTTTTAATTATTTAATCAAATATTAAAATAAATTGCGAATTTATCAATTTTTTTTAGTAATCGGAAGGATTATATTTATGTTTGGATAGAGGGATTTTCATTGTTAAATATGAAAATGGTTGAATTTAAAAATAAATGTGATTTTTTTAAATTTTATTTTTGAAAGATTGTGAAACAATTCTATTAATTTTTGTATTTTCAATATATTTTTTTTACTGCTTCTTGAATTTAAGAAAATAATTTTAATCCTTGTCCTTATTTTCTTAAATTGTTTAATAAAAAATGACACAGATACGTGATCATTGATAATTTTTTATGTGCAAATATATAAAATATTTAAAACAATACATGTAGGGCTAAGTATATATAAAAAAAAAAAAAGTTTGAACAAATTTAAGATTTACTGAGAATACAAAGACTAAAATTGAATATTTGAAAGTAGAGAAACTAAATTGAACAAATTTCAAAATACAAGAAACAAAATGATATTTTAACTAACAAATGTTTTTTAAAAAATTAACGATAAAAATACATGACGGCAAATTTAGACAAATAATACAATAATACAATTGCTAGATAACTTACTTTGCATTTCATTATTTAAAAAATGTATATAAACTTGGTCACCTATTATATACCATATGAAATCTAAGAACTTTAAAAGACGTTGATAAAGAAAGAAAAAACACAAACGAAAGTGAAGATACAATGGTAGAATTTTTGTAAGGAAGGGTTATATTGAATTGGCAACCAATATTATTTCATGTTTAAAACAGGTTAAAATATAATTTTGGTCTCTATGCTTTGTAATTTGTTCAATTTTAGTCTTTATACTTTTAAATGTCCAATTTTAGTCTTTTTAGTTTTAATAAATCTTAAATTTAGTCCCTACTACTAGTTTATTGTGGATTTTTTTATTATTTTTTTATTTTTTATTAGCATTTTCACTATAAATTTTGAAAACATATTTACATATTGTGTTTGTATAGAAATTATTATGATTATTTAATCAATTTTGATAAAAATTAATTTTGAAGAACTAAATTTAATATTTATTAAAAATATAAAGATTAAAATTTAGACATTTAAAAATATAAGGATTAAAATTCAACAAATTAAAACGAAATGTTATTTTAACCCATAAATATCTTTAAAAAAACGTAGTGCATAAAATGGTGGGACAAAAGAAGGAAATTAATTTCATAGGATTGGAAATTCAATTTCTATTTTTCCAGCCTTGGAATATTTTGTCCGACAAAAAGACTGCGTAGCGGCGCACGTGCGGCAGATTGGCACGTGGAGACCAGGTGGAGGCTCTTTGACTATAAAAAGAAAGTACTTAAAATTATCAAAAATACCCCACCCGACATATTTGATTTTGACCATTAACCCTTGTTCGCGCAGCAAAATTCTAGCCGACAGTTCTAAAATAATTTTAAGCCTCCAAAGAAAAAAAAATTAAAAAAAGAAAAAAGAAGAAAAGATAAAGAAAAATTTTCTCATATAAAAAATACCAAACTATTTATAGAAAATATTAAAAATATATATATATATATTAATAGACATTGATAGTATACTTCTATCATTTTCTATTATAACTATTTAAAACTTTGGTTATTTTATGTAAATAATTTTTCTTTACTTTTCTATTTTTAAAAATTTTTCAAAAAAAAGAAAACTAAAAATTAGAGATGGAATTCGAGATTTTCAATTGACATATTGATATTTTTTATATATTGAGAGAAAATATATTTTTTAAAAGAAATTATTGGTGTTCATATGTATATATTGCTAAATAGTGGTAAAGTGCAAATAAAACTTAAAGGAGCCTATAGTTTTTATTTACTAATTTAAATATTTTATAAGATTTTTTATTTGTAAAAATTTAAAAGGTTGATATTGAAGGAAATTTCGATGTCTATTTTACAGGATTGCCGTTGGAAATTTTGAAAAAATAATGTTGATGTCGTTAAATAGGCCAAATTACATTTTTGTTTCATTTTAGTTCATGATTCATTTTTTTAGCTTTCTACCTGAATAGCCTAATTAAATCGGTCAAATTATAAGAATGTCTTAAATCCACCTTTTGAGTCGGAGCTCGCCCTTGTTTCCAACTACGCACATGAAAGTTACGTGTAGTTTATATCTACATTTTTTTATATTATTTAATTTTTATAATATAAAACCAAAAAAAAAAACTGTATTTTAGATCTATGAAAAACATCAAAACACATGGATATAAGAATGAACAATTTTTATTTTCTTGCTCACCTTGGATTAACTTGATCACAAATTGCAAAAATAATGAAGGAAGAAAGTAATTGGCTCATGAGGTGGCATTATAATCATCACATACACACAATGAAAATGCCACTAGGTCCAAAAAAAAGAAAAATAATAATGATGAAAATAAAAAAGGTACCTTTTAGGGTTTCTAAATGGATAAAGTTTTATGTTTTTCTTGGTAGGTTCCAATTTAGATTAGACAAAAAAAAAAAAAAATTAAAAGTGGTATTTGATATTTTTAACCCCATAAGAGATCTTCCAAGAATTGATATTTAGTGGGTAGCTTTGAGTGGGAGAGATCTTAGGGTTTCAATGGCCATTGGGTTTGTGGAAGAAAAATAAAAAATGTAATAATTTCTCGCATTAATCCAAAAGCTTAAATTAACAAATAAAGACAAGTTTAATATTATACCATCTAATAATATCTTTATATATCATACGTTATAGAAAATTATAAATTAATGATGTCACAAAAAAAAAATAGACAAACTACCATTTAAAATAATAGGCAATTGTAATGAGTAGCAATTTTAGGGATAATAACCAAGTGTATAGCAACATTTTAAACAAATTGCAAATATAGCAAAGTCTATCAACGATAGACCATCTAGACCATAAAAGTCTCTATTAGCGATACAAATCTATCACTAAGATACTTTGCTATATCTATAATTTTTTAAAAATGTTACTATATATGCTAATACTTTGAATCCGATTGCTATATTTACATCTGTTCTATAAAAAAAAATGTATTGTTTTAACTCTTGATTCATAATTCTAGAGTAGGTGTTCTCGTTTGTTAGATAGTTAGTTAAATTATTATAAATCATATTTATTAAATAAATATTGATTAATTTAATTGCGACCTGATAAATAACTGGTTGAAAAGTATAGATCAGCAAAATAGAACAAACTGATCTACAAAAAGTATTCGATATATTGCTTTTAGAAGAAAGATAACGAAAGTTACATCAAAGCTCTAATAAAATAAAGTTAAATTACATGTTTAGTTTATGAATTCTATTGAGTTTTGTATTTGTTTAGTCTTTTAACTAAATTATTGTTTAATATGATTTTAAGCTTCAAAAGTATCTAATAAATTCTTAAACTTTTAAATTTGTGTTAGAAACTTCACTTATTCAACATTTAAAAAAAAAATTACAGACATAATAGGCACGAAATTAGAAAATTTAGAATCTTATTAGATATAAAATTCAAAACTGTATCTAATATACTAATTCATTTTTAAATACAAAAATCAAAAGTTTTAAAATTATTAAACATCTGAATTAAACACTTTGAAAATTTGAGATCTTTTTACGTAAAACTAAGATTGTAATTTCACAATAACACAACTTATTTAGAACTTAAATAATTTGCATAACATATATATATATATATATATGCCATTTCCAAAGCACTAATTTTTTTTTTTTTTTAAGAAAGAACAAAGTTTAAAGAAAAAGCCAAACCATCTCCACGAAGAACAAACAAAAGGAGAGCTAAAATAATGATAATGAGAAAAAAAAAAACATTCCTAAAAAGGAAATCAACAATTAGCTGAAGGGCAATAACGTCATTTCACGTTAAACTTTTCATTACAAATACCTGTCATCCACTTTCTACCACCTAAGTTGTTATCCTTCCCTGCTTCTGAAGAACCTGCCCAGAAACCTCAATTATCCAAATAAATAAATAAAATCTTTAGAATTTTCAACTAAAAAATAAAATAATATTGAGAGAGAGAAAAGCAAAGGAAAAAAAGACTGTTTTTTTTTTTAATAATTTTCTTCCACCTATATAAAACCTCTCCAATTCATCAAACTCCAATAAAATTTCTCATCCTTTTTCTCCATCTCTCTAAATTTTACTTTGAAAACCAAATTTGAATCTGGGTTTTGAAGATTCAGGGGAATTATGTACCAGAGCACTAAAACAGAGTCCGATTTTTGTTTCCTTGACCCAATTCGCCGCCATTTATTAGGCGAATCGGAGATTTCCACCGCCGCCGCCGCTCCCGGCGGCAGACCTACTCCCGTTTTCAGTCGGAGTGGTAGTTTCAGTAGCTTAATTCCATGTCTTGAAGACAATTGGGGCGATTTGCCTCTCAAGGTTGACGACTCTGAAGATATGATGCTGGCCGCCGTTCTCAGGGATGCCGTCGGAGCTGGATGGGTTCCGTCGCTTGGAAGCTGCGATTTTGGGTTTTCGGCGGTGAAATCAGAGCCGGAGGTGCTTCCGGTGAGTTTCCCAGCGGTGCTACCGAATGTGGCGGTGAAGCCCGCAGTGGTACCGGAGAAGGGGAAGCATTATAGAGGAGTACGGCAACGGCCGTGGGGGAAGTTCGCGGCGGAGATTCGAGACCCGGCGAAAAATGGTGCTAGAGTTTGGCTCGGAACGTACGAGACGGCGGAGGATGCGGCGTTAGCTTATGATCGGGCGGCTTACCGAATGCGAGGCTCAAGGGCTCTGCTCAATTTTCCCCTCCGTGTCAACTCCGGCGAGCCGGAACCGGTTCGGGTAACGTCGAAGCGATCATCGCCGGAGGTTTCGTCGTCGCCGAAGCGGCGGAAGAAAGTTGGCTCCGCCGTAGAAGGTGGAGGAGTACAAGTGGAGCAACAAGTGGCAAGCTTTACACATGGAGGGCAGCTGTTTGTTAGCCAATGTAGCCAATAAATATTAAAAAAAAAACTCTTTTTTATTTTTTTTTATTAAAGAAAAAAAAAAGTTTTAGAAAAATATTGTGAAGAGGGGATGTTTTTGTTTTGTTTGGATTTGTGGATATATAATTTGTCAATATTAATATTTGAAGTTAATTAAGAGTTGAAATTTCAAAAGACCCAAATAATTGACTCTACTTATCAAAACTAAAAATTGCATAGTTAGATAAAATTTGATGAAATATTAGAAGTTATCAAAATTAATCATCTCTAGAAAGGTTTCTTAAAGTCATATTTGCAATCAATGTCACTTTGAACTTTGAAATACATAATGAATGTAAATCCTTAAATTCACCCAGCACGTGCTTGCAATATTTAAAATCTCAAAACAAGCAAAGTTGGATTCTTAGGTGACTGCAGTGGGAGGAGATCAGGACTCTTACCACGTGCCGATTAATACTTAATATGTATGTGTTAGCGACAAAGAGGTATGTAGTTTGAATCTTCCAATCCTTATTGTACTAAAAAAGAAAAATTTTCATATTCACATAAAACCTCATATAGTAGAACTTACAGAAACTATATATTGAAAAATACCCTTTTAAAACCTGAGTTTTGCGTACAATTTTCATTTGGGTCATAGATTTCCAAAATGTTACACTTTCACTCTTGAACTTGATACTTTTTTTTTTGCTTTTATTTTGTATTTAGGTTTTAAAATATTATATTGTTATCCATGAGTTTTAAGAATTGTTTCTATTTGGACTTTAGAATTTAAAATTCACACTTTTACCTTTGAAATTTCACTAATACTCAATTTCAGCCATTGGTGTGTGAATTTCTATTGATTAATTTAAGAGAAATTTTCACAGATAAAAAAAATGTCAAACTATTTACAGAAAATAACAAAAAAAATAAATAAATACGGATAGATATTGAAAGACTTTTATCAACATTTATCAGTGATAGACTTTTATCATTTCTATCATTGATAGATCCTGATTAAATAGACTGTACTTTTATTAGTGTCTATCACAACTATAAATTTTTTTTGCTATTTTGTGTAAATAGTTTTCCTTATTTTTCTATTTTTAAAAATTTTCTTTAATTTAGAATAAATATAATTATTATGGTTTAGTTTCCACTAATATCAATCACGATTAACATTAAATAAACAATTTGACATCAGAATTATCTTAAAATAATTTTGTGAAAGTTAATTAACACCAAAAATTAAAAATAAACATACATCAGTAAAAACTTATTGGTAAAGTGCAACATATCGAAAACTAGATATCAAATGGAATCTAAACTCAAAGTTCAAAGGTAAAATTGTATCATTTTGAAACTTAAATACCAAATAAAATTAAACTCAAATCTCATAGATAAAACTTAAAAATATAACATTCTAAAACTTAAATACCAAATGCAAACTATACTCAAAACTTAGACATTAAAATATTTTTTTACCCAAAACTATAGTATAAGATGAAACTCTCTAACTTCTCTACAAAATTGATACAAGAGTTTATTCATCATAAAATATTAGAATTGCCACCCAATTACATTTTATATCAAACTATTTACAAATATAGAAAAATTTCACTGTCTAAACCATGGTAGACTTATTCGCTTGCTATCGATGTCTATCACCGCAATAGAATTCTATCGATGTCTATCGCTCAAGTGATAGAATTCTATTGCGGAATATCGCTTAAGCGATAGAATTCTATTGTGGAATTCTATATTTATAAATAATTTGACTCATTTTTCTATATTTGAAAATAACCCTACAATTTATTTATAAATTGGAAGTCAAACTTTAACATTAAAAATTATTAGGATCCCATTAAAAGGCTCAAACTACATATTTGTAAAATACAATCCATAAGATTAAAAGTCTTCTTCCAAGAAAAATGATATCCCAATTTTCATTACCTAACATAAAGTCCAATATGAATATAACAATTTTTTTTCAATAGAATCCATAAAATACAAATCTATTACATGCCCAACAAGTCCATTAATTATAAAGTGAGCCCGACTTACTAACAAAATAATATTCACGATTTGTAATAACGTTGGATGAACTAATATAAACAAATCGCTATAATATGAGACTAAAATTTTAAATGATTGTCACTTGTTACAAGTACATGTTTTATATTCACTTTCTCTCTCAAGTTACATAGTGTTGCAACATTTTTAATATTTATGTTTATTCATTACAAAAGTTTTAACACTTTTGAGGAAGTAATTAAGTCAAATGATTTTTTTTAAAAAAAAATTGAGTAGAAAATGTATTTGTGAGGAAAAGTTAAGATTTTATAATTTAATTACTTAAGTTCCTATTAAATTTTATAGATTTAAAAATTCTCCTATAAATACAATATCTTCCATTGATCTAAATAAACTCCAAAAATATTTGTTATCTTTCTACTCATTTTGATTTTAAAAACATATCTATATTTAATTGTGAAGATTTTTCTAATTAATTTATGTAAGTTGAATTCTTT
Source organism: Lagenaria siceraria (assembly GCA_002890555.2). NCBI lineage: Eukaryota > Viridiplantae > Streptophyta > Magnoliopsida > Cucurbitales > Cucurbitaceae > Lagenaria > Lagenaria siceraria. Next base: position 4,815,359 of record CM016488.1, read on the forward strand.
TACGACCAATTTGATTGGCATAACTCAATTCGTTTAGACATATACTCTCAACCAATAGAGGCTAGATGTCTCAATTACAAACTTAACTTTGATAAAAAGAGAGGCACAATGTTCTGGCCATACGTTCAAGTTCAATTAGCCTTGATTATTCTTATAGGGAGAAAAAACTCAAGATCTACATTATCTTTTTTTTCTCACATGAAAAGAAGGTAAAGCCCTTACAGACGAAAGCTTTAACCTAAGACAAAATAACAATAAAGAAAGCCACGCAGAGAAAAACACCAAAAAAAAATGGTCAAGTGGAAAATCGAAAAGCTTTATTTGTTCATCCCCATGGCATCCTTGACAGCATCAGCTGTGCCCTGTGCCTTAGCCTTTATCTGTTGTCCTGCCTCTTGCACTGACTCCTTGGCTGATTGGGCTGCATCACCTGCCTTGTCCATTAGATTGCTTGCCTTCTCCTACATAATCACACAAATAAGTATATTACCAATTCACTCCTTAATATAATCTTGGAAGACCAAATAAATATCGAGTATTCAAGAAGACTACCATATTGTATATCCAATTATTCAAACTAGTAATTCCATTAGAGTGAAATTAAATTGTTTAATAAAACCATAACGTAGCTAAATAATATAATTAAAAGTGATCACAATAAAAGTGAACCTGTGCTTGGCCTTTGGCTTCTCCGATCTGATAGCTCATCGTTTGAGAGTTGTCTGCCATTTTCGTTTATAGATAAATTCAAAAAGCACACAAAGAGCTCGGAATTTGCTAGATTAATTTGGAGAATATATATATATATTTTTTTGTTGATTAAGAATTGAGGCTTGTGATTTATATATATAGTAGTTTGGTTCTAAACATTGCTTGGATATGTAGTAGGGCCACAAGTAGGTTGCATCCTACATGGCAGCTTGTGGTTTGAGAGGTGACACTTGTCAGAATGTCCTTGGATTGTTCTACTTAGTAGCCAATTGACTAGGTTTAAAACAGTTGAGAAACATTCCAAATTCACCACATGTATATTTGGGATGTATAATTTGAAAGCTTAAATGGTAGGAAGAATATTTGAACCTTTAATCGATCTGGTCGTGAACACATATATAATATTTCATTACTTTGTCATGATCTATATCTTAGAATTAATCAATGTTAAACAAACTTAACTTTGGAGTTCTTTATGATTAAGTCACCAAAAAAGAAGATGCATCGTATTGGCCGTATAGTTAGTAACTATAAATTCTTTTTAATTCTTTCTTAACCATACTTTCATATGCTGAAGATTTCTTTCATTTAGATGTGATCTTGGATTCTTTCATGTACCCCTTTGAACTGAAGCGTTACATGCCTTTCTCATAAACTTATATTCACACTGAATTATTGAAAACACATCTAATAATTGTTTCTTTTTCCTTTTTTTTTCACCAATTTTAAACCTTACGTAAAATTAAGGGAAAATTACCTTTTTAGTCTCCAAGTTTTGAACAATATGTGTGTTTGGTCGCTAAGTTTTAAAAATGTACCTTTTTTGGTCGCAAAGTTTATAAAAATAGGTCTATTTGGTCCCTATGTTTTCAAAATGTACCTTTTTAGGTCCTAAGTTTTTAAAAATATGTTTAAGAGGTCGCTCAAATAAATTTTTATTATTATTTTAAATAATTATTTAGCATTTTTAAATTAGAAGAATAATGTTTAAAAACCATCTCCTCTCTAAAAATATTTTCTAATTTTAAATATCATAAAATTATTTTTGAAAAATCAAACACAAAAATTACTTGAAGGACCTTTTAAACCTATTTTTAAAATTAAGGGATTAAAAAGGTATATTTTGAAAACTTAGAGACCAAATAGACCTATTCTTATAAACTTGAGGACTAAAAAGGTACATTTTTAAAATTAAGGGACCAAACGCACATATCATTCAAAACTTAGAGACTAAAAAGATAATTTTCCCTAAAATTAAATAAAAATTAGTTTTTATGGTTTTAGAAGTATGTTTAGACTAACTTTTGGGCTTAAAAAAAAATTATATTATAAGATTGATCAAACTCTAACTTCTTCACAAAATTGATACAAGAGGTGATTAATCATAAAATATTAGAATTGCGACTCAATTATAATTTATATATATATGAGGTCCCATGCAAAATAAAGTTATTTTTACAAATTATTAGGATCCATTAAAAGGCTCAAACTATACATATTTTGTAAAATACAATCCATAAGATTAAAAGTCTTTCAACTTCCAAGAAAAATGATATCCCAATTTTCATAACCTAACAATAAAGTCCATTATGAAATTGACCCACTGACTTAGTAACAAAATAATATTCACATGTGCAATGACACATGATCAATTTGAACCAATTCATTAAAATTCCTATGAAGTCAATGGGTAAAGCAAGAACAAGAAGTACTTTCAAACCTGTGGAAATTAAAGTACACAACAAAAAGTAGTTCATAATTACAAACTAACATTAATTAAGAATGCCAATTTCTTTCAAAGCCATCCATTATTACATATTTGATAATCTATGTATTGGGCAAAAAAAAAGAAATATTTCTTCACTGAATCAAAACAATATCCGGTGTATAGGATATATAGAAAGAAGAGAGGAGATGTGGAGCCTCCTAATAGGTCAAACAATAACGGAAAAATACAGAAGATGAAATAGGATAAGGTAAATTTTTAAAAATAGAAAATAGCAAAAAAAATTTATAGTTGTGATAGACACTGATAGAAGTTTATCAGAGATAGAAATGATAGAAGTCTATTACTGAGAAGTCTATCAATATCTATTCGTGTGTATTTTTTTTTTTTTTGCTATTTTCTGTAAATAGTTTGACATTTTTTTTATATGTAAATTTTTTTTATTGGATAAATAGACTAAAAAATATTAAGGAAAAATGACATTCTTTCATATACTTACAAGTTTTTTTTTTCTTTTATCAAATTGAGTAGAAAACATATTTATAAGGAAAAGTTAAGGGTTAAAATTTAATTACTTAACTTCGTATTAAATTTTACGATCTAAATTTCTCGGCCTATAAATATTTATCTTACCATTCACGTTATGGATCACCTTTTTCATGAAAAACATATCTATATTTAATTGTTATTTAATGAAGATTTTTCTAATTCATTTATATAAATTAATAAACTATTTTATGATCAACTTCATAACATAACTTAATTCGTTCAAACGACATATATTCTCAATCAATAGAGGCTATATATGTCTTCATTTCAAGCTTTAACTTTAATAAAAAGAGAGGCTCAATGTTAGGACCATACATTCAATTAGCTTGAATTATTCTTATATTAGGGTGAAAAGGCTCAAGATCTACATAATTTTTTTCTCACACGAAAAGAAGATAAAAGCCCTTTACACGAGAGCTTTAACCTAAGACAAAACAAAAATAAAGAAAACCACCCGAAGAAAAACACAATAAAATGGTCAAGTGAAAAATTGAAAAGCTTTATTTGTTCATCCCTGTGGCATCCTTGACAGCATCAGCTGCACCCTGTGCCTTAGCCTTTATTTGTTGTCCTGCCTCTTGCATTGACTCCTTGGCTGATTGGGCTACATCACCTGCCTTGTCCATTAGATCACTTGCCTTCTCCTACATAATCACACAAATCAATATATTATCAAGAAGACTACCATATTGTAAATCCAATCCAAACCACTAATTCCATTATATTAAAAGAACGTAAACTTTTAAAATTAAACCGTTTAATAAAACAATGACGTAGCTAAATATAAATAACAACGACAATAAAAGTGATCAACCTGTGCTTGACCTTTAGCTTCTCCGATGTGGTAGCTCATCTTTCGAGAGTTGTCTGCCATTTTTTTTATAGAGAAATTAGAAAAATACACAAAGAGCTCAGAATTTGCCCGATAAATTTGGAGAATCAATTTTCTTTTCCCTCTATGTTGATTAATAACTCATGCTTGTGATTTGTATATATAAGTAGTTTGGGTCTAAGCATTACTTGGATATGTGGTAGTGCTGCAAAGTAGGTTGCATGCTACATGGCATCTTGTGGTTAAATTAGGAGCCAATTGACCAGGTTTAAAACAATTGAGAAACATTCCAAAATTTACCCCACGTACACTTGGATGTATATTTGAAGTTTAAACGGTGGAAAGATTCAAACCTTTGATCGGTTCGATCCGTAACACATATATATGTTTCGTTACTTTTAAATTAGCTATCGATCGCTATTACGAGCATAGTTAATTTTGAAGTTTCAGATGGCTTCGTCAGTTCTTTTAAGCCTTTCTTAACCATATTTTTATATCTTTAGAATTCTTCTTATTCGTCGGATGTGATGTCAATCCATTCATGTACCTCTCTAAATTCAGGCGTTACATGCTTTCTCAAACAAAAATATTTCTTTTCTTACCCGTCATGCTTTCTCATAAACTTATATTAACAATGAATTATTGAAAACGTACTTGATAATTGTTTTTTTTTACCGATTTTAAACCGCAAAATTAAGTAAAAATTAATTTTTATGGTTTAAAAAATATGTTTAGACTAACTTTGGACTATTGATCATGATAAAATAAATTGAAGAACTAATGCATTTTGATTCATTTATCGATGAAGCTAACATTGAGGAAACAACATATATAAATCGATGAACACTGTTTTATAGAACATTTTTAACTCTAGGAACTGTTACAAGACAATGGTCTCTCAGGCCTAAATTCAATATATTATAGATATTCTAATTAGCAATAATTACATAAAATAGAACCTAATTTTGCTAATAATAACTCCTAAAATAATTTGAAAACTAGAGAATATTAATAAAACATCCCGTGATCAAGGTTTTTTTTTTTTTTTTTTAATTTTTTTTATTTTTTATTTTTAAGCATCATGCATGCCCTTTCTTTGATATTCCAGGATTAAAAAATAATGTGGCAAAATGTGGTTATGATAGTTTTTAATGGCCAAAGGAAAGAAAATGGAAAAAAAGTTTTATTACCATTCGAAATTAATTCCAAAAATTAATTGTTTGAGATTAATTTTAAGAATTAATCTCAATTAATTCTGGTTTTAAAAGTAATTTTAAAAAGGTTTTCTTTTTTATTTTAAAAATGGATCTTATCTTTCCTTTAAAAGACTCTCGGTAGTTGAAAAAAATATGTGAGAAAATCGATCTGCTCTCTTCTTTGTTTTTCTCTTATGTGGTATGAGCATAATTTCCAACGATTCCATTCCTTTATCTGAGGAGTGTACGCTTGAGTTTGGGCGTTGTGTAAACCTTGGAGATCAACCGACATACGCGATTTAGCACTATGGTCGCGACAAATTTTAATTTCTAAATAGTGAATTTTTCACAACACAACATCGATCGACATTTGGTTCCTACAACAACAACTAAAACGAGCTTGAAATGAGGTTAGAATACGTTAGAAAAATTGTATGCACATGCTTGATTATGATCTACAAAAATTATTAGGAAAAGATCTACAATATTATTTGAAATGGGAGATTATAATATTCTATTATTTAACAATTTTCCCAACATCTGTTAGGTGTAAAGTTAAGTTTTGGGAAATAAACCATGCCCTAATTTTCTCTTTTTCCTTTGAATTATGAACTTTAATTTGAACTTTTCATAGATTGGCTAGCTTTTTTGTACATAAGATTTTGCAATGGATGGGGTGACATAAAAGTTTTTTTTCCTTGGTAAAAAAGTAACTAGCCATTTTCCTATGCTGATCAAATTTACTTGGACCAATCTATTTATTTATACCTTTCGAGTTGTAACTTTGAAATCGACAACATATTTTGTTAGTAATTTTAATTATGTTATGCATTTTGAAGACACTACATAGACTTAAAATATCGGTTTGTTTCGATTTCAAGAGCTTGAAAAGACTATAAAACCTAAGTAAACTCCAGAAGGCTATAAACTTAAAGATTACATAGGAAATTTTAAGATTTTAGAGTCTTTGTATTTGTTTTAGTTATCAATTTTATTTATCTTTATGAGTTGATAAATGTGCTTTATAGAAAGATAGAGAGTCATATTTATATTTGTATCGTGTGTAGAGACATTTTACTTATACTTTTAAGTTTGTTAAGAAATATAATGGAAAGGAATTAGTTAATTGTAAAGCTTTTTTTTTTCCTCGAATGAAGTTAATTGTAATGTTTGAAAGTTGTATGGGTTGAATAAAAACAAAATCCAATGGAGATTTATTTTAGAGGTTGTTTTCAAATATAAAAAAATGAGTCAAACTATTTATAAATATACAAAAGTTTTACTATTTATGAGTAATAGATAATAATAGTATTCTATGGCTTGTATGATAGACCACCGTAATTTAATATTTTTTTTATTTATAGTAATTTTACCTATGCAACTATTTCTTTTTTAAGATAATTAAAAACGGACGTCGCCACTACCAGTCATTGAATGCATACAATAATGATGGACCACATTTGATGTCGCACATTTAATTGGGTAGTGACCGACATGGAGTCCTACAATTAACATTACTTTCGATGTCAGTCATCCGTCTGACATCGTACCTTTTAATCTTAGGCATTGACCGACATTAAAGACAAATTTTATACTAGGGACAGTATACACTTAGGATTCGTATACACCCGCATTACTAAAATCAGGAGTTTTTTCAGATGTTTTACATAAATATAAATGAAAGAAGTTTCATGTCAAAAAAAAAAAAAAACCAAAATTTGGAGTAATAATTTCCTTAAAATTAATAGGAATTGACTTAGCTTAATCGATTCAAATTGAACTCTAGTCTAAAATACCTTCCGTCTATGGTTAGCTTAACTGTGTTTTTTTCTTTTTTTTTTTTTAAAAAAAAACTTAAAATATCATTTTGGTCTAGTACATTGAGACTTGATCAAATTTAGTTTTTGTTTATATTCACCTTGTGTATTTTCTCGCATGAAAATTATTATTATTATTTAACCAATTTCGATAACATTTAACTTTAAGGACACAATTTAATATTTATTGGAAGTACGAACATGAATTAATTGGACATTTAAAAATATATAAACTAAAGTTGAACAAATCTCAAAGTACAAAGACTAAAATAGTATTTTAACAAAATAATAATACAAGATTACAAAAATATTCTTATTGGTAATACTCGACATTACAATACTATATCATAATAGAAAATGGAGAAAAAAAATCAATTTGTACCTCTAACCTTTGTAGCTTTTAATTTATTTGTTTAATTTTTTTAGTTCAAGAATATGTGAGGGTGGAAAACTTTTAGTTTCTAACCTCTTGGTCTTGGTGGATAATATTAGGAGTGCAACAAAAAAATTGAAAAACTGAAAAATGAAACCGAACCAAACCTATCTACTGGTTTGATTTGGTTTTTTAGTATAAAATTAGACATCTTGATTTGTATTTGGAGAAAATAAAAAAAATATTGATTTGGATCGGTTGATTGAAAAGACCAATCAAAATCAAACCGAACCAAGGGTATATATATACATTTAAAAATGGACTCTAATATTAGATATCTTTTAGTATTTTGATTGTTATGATGCATATATATTTATTTTTTTTTTAAAAAAAAAGATAAATTATTGTAGAGCATATATGTTTGTTATTTAGAAAAGTGCCAAGAAAAAAAAAAATGCCCAATTTTAATCTATATAAAAAAAAAATATATATACCCAATTATTTGAAAACAGTAAAAATAAGTCATTCAAAACAAAAGTGAAAATAAAAATAAAAAATTGAAAAAAGAAAAGAGAATGCCAAAAACCGAGAACTAAACAGATAATATGTCGAACCAAATAAAAACTAATGCATATTGGTTTTGTCTTTATTGGACATTGGTTTGGATCCCTACTTTACAAAATCAGTTTGATCGGTTTGGTTCTTCGTTGGCTACAAAACAGACAAAACTAAACTGATTATCATCCCATCATGGTACATATGTCTTTAACCAGTTTAATTGTCTTAAGATGGCTCTAAACGTTGTTGGCTAAATTAATTAAAACTTTTATCTAATGATTGTATATATCAATTAAATGCTTAACCTTTTATAAATAAATCATAAATCTTCAATTCCACTCTATAATGTTAATGTGTTACTCGGCTTCATTAAATAAAAATACTCATTGTAAAATATGAATGATTAATTTTAAGTTGGGTCTAATATGATTCTTAACTAAAATCAATTGTTTATGTATATAAATTTTTAATTTCATGATCAATAAGTTCTGAAATTTTAAAATGTATAATAATATCAATTTTGAATCTAATACAGGGCATCAGCTTATTTGATATTTATAAAATTCACACTAAATTTTGTATCTAATTAACAATACATTCACCTATCAATTTTGTGTTTAATATATTTGTAAATTTGTCAAAGTGTCTAATAATTCAAGTTAAATGAAAGTGGAGAGCTTTGAATATTTCAACTGTCAATTAGGTCTTTAAGTTGAACATTCCAACTTTCCAAGGACATGATGACAAGTGTGACCTCTCAAACCACAAGCTACCATGTAGCATGACACGTGTCGAGCAGTGTTTCGATCTAAACTATTATATAAATCTCACATGCATGAGTTCCTAATCAACAAAAAGAAATTTATTCTCAAAATCCTTCTAAGTTCTCAACATTGTATTTTTTTAATTTCTCTATAAAAAAAAATGGCAGACAACTCTCAAAAAATGAGCTACCATGTTGGAGAAGCCAAGGGCCAAGCACAGGTTTTCACTTTACTTCCATAATCATTTTATCTTTTAGAATTAAGGAATGAATTGTTCCATAGTCATTTTATCTTTTGGAATTAAGGATTGAATTGGTAATATATTGATTTATTGTGATTATGTAGGAGAAGGCAAGCAATCTGATGGATAAGGCAAGTGATGCAGCCCAATCAGCCAAAGAGTCAATACAAGAGGCAGGACAACAATTGAAGGCTAAAGCACAGGGTGCAGCTGATGCAATCAAAGATGCCACAGGCATGAACAAATGAAGCTTTTTCATTCTCCATTGGTCCCTTTTTTTGTGTTTTGCTCTCGGTGGTTTTCTTCATTTTTGTCTTGTATTAGCCTATCTTCATTTTGTGTGAGAAAAAGCTCTAATGTGGCTCTTGAGCCTTATCTATTCATAAGAATTAGGGCTAAAACATTGTGCCTCTTTTGTATCACGAAAATTTTAATTATAAAATAGAGCATGAAACACCGCATCTTTTTTTCTTTCTTTCTGATGGTGAACAATCTAAATTTCTAATTTATTAGTCGAAAGTACACATGGTAATGAATTAACCTAAGTTTAGATTGGCCATGAAGTAAAATTCTAAGTGAAAAGGAAAAAGGAGAGGGACGAAGGGAAAGGAAAAGAAAAAAAGATAGGAAAAAAAGGAGGAGAAAAAGAAAAGAAGAAAACAATCGCGGTCAGAACAACAAGTGATGACGGTAATAGACGATGGTTAGTGATTTTGTTTGCCATTATAATCCATTATAATATTATTTTAATAAAAATAGGTGTCACGCTAACTTTTAGTTAGTAACTAATAAAAAGATACCAAAAATTCTACCAAATGCAAACCTAGGATAAAATTTTTTAGTTTGAAAACTTAACGAATCAAATATAACCTATACAGTTCAAGGACAAAAAATGTAATTTCTACTTATAGATATATATATATATGAAGAAAGAGATAAAATAAATATATTTATATATTAGTACACGAGATAAAATAGAGATATGAGGATTTAAACCAATAATGTCAATTTAAATTATTTTTTTAGAAAAATATCAGACTTTAGTTCTTTCTTTATTGTTTATAGAAAGGGATCAATAATGGAAAAAATTGTGCTCCCTTCTCTTTTCGTTCTATTTTGATCTACTGCAACTATTTTATATATAATTTTTTAAGGTTGTAAATGTAAATCTATATTTTTTTTTAAATTAGGATAATATTAATGATTAAAATATTTATAAAAAATGTATTTTTTTTTTAATAAAAGTTTTAAGATTTTGCATATTTCTGGTTGTTGAAGCGATCATATGATTGAAAATTTTAATTTGATAAAAGAAAACTGCCATCATTAATGCATATATATCTTCTTGAAATAATTCAGAAGAAATAATGTACTACAACAATAGGTTAAATATTTTAATTCCCACAATCTCACACTAAACTCACAAAAAGAGTAAAAAACATAAAAATATATCATGAACAAAAACAATACAAAAGTGTGTATATATTATATATATGCACAACTTTAGGCCTAAAATTTTAAGGTTTTTGTTTGATCATTAAATTTAAAGTGTTTAATAAGTCTTTAAATTTTTAATTTTGTGTAAATTGTCGAACTTTTAATTTTGTGTCAAATAAGTTAATTGATCATTTGTTAGATATAAATTTAAATTTTATGTCTAATCAAACTTTCAACTATATCTTAATTACATTTTATAGGATCAAGCAATTAGAGTAAAACCGGGCTTTCAAAGAATTTATCAAGAAAACAAAGCAAATCATATTTGATTGGGACCATTACAAAAATCAAGTCAAATTTTAAAATTAAAAAAATAAATAATTTTTTATAACTTGTTTTTGTTTTTTAAATTTAGCTAAAAATTCGGATGTTTAATTAAAAAAAAATAAAAATTATGGACAAGAAATGGTAAGAAAACAAATATAATTTTCAAACCCAAAAACTAAAAAGTCAATTAATTTTCAAACAAATAAAAATTATGGGTCCTCTAAGTTGAGCAAGTTCTAAAATAATAATAATAATAATAATAATAATAATAATAATAATAAATAAATAAATTCATGACACATCTTTTTGCTTGATTTCTAATAAAAGTCAATTATCACAAAATAATTATCTCAACAATAATTGAGTTTCAAGTTTGTTTTTTTAATATATTATATACACACACACTTAAATTAAACCTTATTATGATGATAGTTCATGCTTCCATCTTCACATTGTAATCCCTATTTTTATAATTTTTTTGTGACAGAAATTAGAACATAGAAACTAAATTATTTTTATAAGTTATCATTAATGTTAAGTTTTTTTTTTTCTTTTCAAAATTCATTTAAATGGTTGATACATGTATTCCTATATATGAATCGAACAAATAGACCTATTCATTGAATCGTAGATAAGAAGTGACATTGTTAGAAGACATCAGTTGCACCTTGTTTAATTATCACTTACTCTTATTAAAAGATGATAACAAAGCTTTTTTTTCGTACACAAAAAAGGAAAATAATCCCCTTAGACAAAAGAGCCAAAGGAAAAACAAAAAAGAATGTCATTTAGAGAAAAATTCCAAAAATGGAGAAAAAGAAAATGGGATTAGGCTTCATTTGTTCATTCCAGTGGCATCCTTGACAGCATCAGCTGCACCTTGTGCTTTGGCCTTTATCTGTTGTCCTGCCTCTTGTATTGATTCTTTGGCTGATTGAGCTGCATCACTTGCCTTGTCCATCATATTGCTTGCTTTCTCCTATATAATTACCCAAATTGTTATGTCTCCAATCACTCTTTAATCTTAAATGAAAAAATAAAGAATAAATACTTTTCAACAAGGCTATCACCTGAGCATTGCAAATAACAAAATTAGGATGGTACCGCTAATATAACTAACTATTAAAATTAAAGAATGCCCCTTTAATAAAATAATGGTAACGACATAGTCAACCTGTGCTTGGCCTTTAGCTTCTCCAATGTGGTAGCTCACTTTCTCGGAGTTGTCTGCCATTTTCGTTTTTAAGAAATTAAAAAATAGTGAGAATTGAGAACTTGAAAGGATTTTTCTAATGAATATAATTGGCAAGTTTGTTGATTTAGAACTCATGCTTGTTTGTGATTTATATAGTAGTTTAGATAGAAACATTGCTCAACACGTGTACGCCATAAATAGGTTGCATGACACGTGGCATATTGTGGTTTGAGAAGAAATGCCACTTGTCATAATGTTATTGGACATTAGTTCTATTTAGGGACCCTTGACCTAACTAAAATATAGTTGAGGAAATGTTCCATATTTGACCACAATTATGTGTGTGATCCACCCTTACTTTCATTTACAAGATTAGTTGAAATTGATAAAGGGTATGTTTGAGATTAATTTTAAAATAATTAAAATTATTTTGTCATTTAAAAATATTTTTAAAAATAATTTTAATGATATGAAAGTCACATTTAAATGTGTGAAATCAAATATTATATTGATTTTAAATGATTAAAAATATATTTTAGAGCAATTTTTTTAACCTAACAAAAGTGATTTTTAACTATTTTAAAATTACTTCCAAACATGTTTTAAGATCAACAACTAAGATATGTGATATGATGTACATCACAAAATTTATTTCGATCATTCAATATAGACCATAAACTTCATTAAAAAAATGGGAAGAAAAATAAAACAAGATAGACCATAATATTAATTATGGTATATGTGTGTGTGTTAGGTGAGGGATTGAATCTCAAATCTCGAGATTGATCTTACAAGTTCATGCTAATTGAGCTATGTTCATATTGATTGTTGTCAATATTTATGTAAATAAAATAAATTTCTATATATGTTAAGATTTTTTTTATTAAATGAAGCGACTACAACATGGTTGTCTCATAATAAATTGAGGGATGTGGACTGCATATATGAAATAAGAGGTTACATCTCAAAACAAATTGACAATTAGAATAGTCGGATTCTATGATCTTATAAAGAATATGAGGTCTCATTATCTTTCTAATGTGGGATCTTCAAATAGGGTTTAGATTTAAGTAGATCGCATCTTCAATATATGATCTAATAACTGGAGTTTGAAAAAAATAAAAGATTGCATCTTCCAACCTAAACCATAATTTGAAAATAATAATAATAAGTAGGTCACATATTTAACATGCCATCTTTTTTTTTTTAATCTTTTAAAAACAAAAGCATTTTTTTTTTTTTTTTGCGAATTAATTTTAACAAACAAAAAAAAACAATGTAAACATATTTGTAAACTCATTCATTTTATATATATATATATATATATATATATATATATATATATATATATTTTTGCACAAATATGAGTTCGATTAGTGTAAACTAGTCATTTAATAAATTGTCCAAAATCACAAATTTTAACGTAAATTTAGCTCCATATTGTCATTTTTATTTGACATTTTATCAATTTTTTACCATATGTATTTTTAAATTCATTGAAAGTAATGTAAATACTTTTTTTAAACAAAATTTTCAGAACAATTTATTAGAGGTTAAAAACTGCAAACATCTTATCAACTTCAAGATTAAAATATTACAACACTTTATATAGAGTTTGCAATTTAATGAAATTTAAAGGTCTATGATAAAAATTGATGCAAACTAATATCAATTTGATATATAAACTAATATAATATGTATCAATGCATTGAACAAAAATTTTATATATAATTTTTCTGACATGATATGTATATACATATTAAATTATCAATTTATTAATTTATTATTTATAAATTTTTTAAATTATGATATTGAACTTTAAAATGAATTTAATAAGTATCCAAGCTTTTAATTTACTACTAAGTACTCAAACTTTAACATTTATATCCAATAGGATCTCCACACACATTCAGATAAAAATTAGTAGTTCCATTCAACATATATAAGATTTAATTATGTATAATCTAACCTTAAACGTATAATTCTATATCTAATTAGATACGTAATCTAAAGAAAATGTCAAATTGGTTAAGGACATATTAAAGAGGAAATTAAATTTTATGCCTAATATAATATTTAAATTTTACAAATTTGAATATTCTAAAATTTTATGGAGTACAAAATTAAATATATGGGGTGAGAGATTCAAGGACATCTGACCTTTAAATCGATAGTTTAACTAAACTTAATTTAATCGTATAAATTTCTAGATCTTCCACTTCTAATACTTTCGTGAATTATTAAATAACACTACAAAGTACAAAATCATGAATATAATTAAATACTTGCCAATACATTGAAATGTGAAATGCTACACGTACAAATTTGAGTAAAAAAAAGTAAAATAGATATTAAAAAAAAAATTACAAAAGCTTCTCTATAAAATGTGTAGTTTTGTTGAGATATATAGAGGAACAAAACACATTAAATTTAGAGGAAAAAAACAAAGAAGGGATCTCGATAGGGTTTGTGTTTTGATTTTGTGGCATCTAAAATGCACGTGCCTTGACAATGTCAAAGCTCATCTCACTTGGATCTGTTGCTTGCAACTCAAATTGAATCCCATCTAGTTCTCTTTTGAATCTATCCTTGGAGCTTGCATACACCATTTTACTTCTCACCTTTGATATGTCTGGTGACCTATTTCTCAACATACCATCATTTAGATAAAAAAAAAAAAAAAAATCGTTATCGAAATAAAACGAGTAACTAAAACAATTATCGAAAAAGATTCGGAAGATAGATATGTTAAGAAATATATAGATGATCAGTTTCTAGGTTTAGGTGTCAGAATTGAGCATAGCTTGACTGTGGGGTGTGGAGGAATGAACCAACGACCTTTGTAGTAGTAGTTTTTTTTATGTCTTATTCTGTCAAGTTATGCTCAGATTGACAATTTCTAAAATGAGTATGAAAACAACTATTGGAAAAGATTCGAACGGAAATATGTTAATGGATATATAACTAATCAAGTTTTAGGTTAAATTATTTGTGGCCAACCTGAGTATAAGTTTGAATGGTTTAGACATATACCTTTGACCAAACGATGTTAGACCTAGTTCGAATCTCCTACTCCAAATTGTTATATATTGAACTCAAATGTTGTTTTTCTCAAGGGAAAAAAATACTCAAATGTTATAAGGTGTGGAGGATTGAACCATTGACGACCTTTGTAGTGGTAATCTTGATATCTTATCTACTAAATTATGCTCAAATTGTCAATGTCTAAAATGAGTTTTTTTTTTTAAAAAAAAAAAAACTATCAAAAAAGATGGAAATGCATAATTAATCAATTTGTAGGTTAAACGATTTGTGACCAATCTGAGCATAGCTCAACTGGTTTAGGCATATACACTCAACCAGAAGTCAGAGCTGGTTCAAAACCCCCATTTCCCAAATTGTTATTGAACTCAAATGTTGTGGGGTGTCAGGAATCAAACCATCGACCTTTATGGAATGATAATTTCAATACCTTATATCAGTGAGCTATGCCAAATTGGTTTTGATAAAGTGAGTAGCGTACCATGCAATGAAGAAAATCTTGCTCTTCTGGCAATTCTCATCAGTAATGAAATCAAAATCAAAGACAGCATAGCGACACTCATCTGCAGGGAGAGATCCAGTGAAATCTTCATATGTTTCATCTGGTTTTCCCAATTTCTCTACCACCACTTCTTGTTGTTCAATCTTGAAAATGATGAATCTATAGTTTCTCTTTGCTTTTAGCTCCAAAAACTTCAATTTACATTCATCTCTCACAGCCATTCCAGACGCTGCGTTCGCCTATAATCATCATTAATCAAACAAAACAATTAACATTAATTAAACAATCATCTGGATATTAGGTAAAAAGAAACACGATAACGAAATCATGAAGAAACTACAACGCATGATCTTCCAAAGCGTAAAACTAAAAAACAATCGAAATGGTTATGAAACAGAGTATGAGATTATTAGATTGTTTCGTAATGATTGAACATAAATGATAGGAAAGATATAAGAGAGAAACAACATACCATGTTTTCTTGAGGAGTAAGGAGAAAGAAAGATTGTAGTATGGGAAAGGGAAAGGGAAGAAGAAAGAGAGAAATAGAGAAGAAAAAGAATGGAGAAGAGAGATCCTTAATTTTTGGAATGAAATGAGAGGTGAGAATATAGAGAAGTTTAAGGAAGGAAACAAAGGTTGAGAATTCTCTAAAATGGCTGATCCAATCCATTTCCACAAATTCATCTCACTAATAATAAATACATTTACCACATTAAGCTTTCATCTTTCCCTCATCAATTTCAATTTATCCTATTTTCACTCATCAAACCCAAATTTTATTTTCTATTTGCCATCTGTCCCTCCTTTTTTATCCATTAAAAAAAATAGAAAATTACTCCATTCATTATTATTAGATAGTGACATTTTGTTATATTTGTAAATATTTTAGTTCATTTTACTATATTTAAAAATATTTCCAGCAGTTTTGTCATTTAAAATAATTACTTTAAAAATAATAACATATATTAATTATTAAATAATTTAAAAATCTATTGAACTATTTTGCATTTATACAAGTTTAGAAAATTTGAGAAAATAAACGAGGAGAGAAAAAGAAATTAAGGGGAAAAGACTCGAGTTTTTGTAGGTAAAAAGTAGGGAATACCTCATTATATAGTTTGATAAAAAAAAAAAAAAAAATTTAAAAAATTCCAACACTATTCTTGAAATTTATTATTAAATATAATGAAATCAAAGTCTTTGTTGTAGAATTAATTCACATATTAAATCAAAAAATTTTAAATTCAAGCTTTTCATATTTTAACTCATCTATGTTGTCATACTTCTCTTCTTAATTCAAAAGTTAATATTATGCATCAAAATATTACATTTATATATAATATAATTCATTGTTTTTAATTAAACCAAATATTAAAATTGTTCGTATTCCACCATTTGAAATGGCTTAGATAAAGTTATAGAAAATAATATTTCAAAAGACAATCTTGAGGAATATATTTTTAAATTGAAAAATCAAATTTAATATGAAGTAAAAAGTTTTTTCTCATGAAAAATATCAACCACTCACAATCCTATTTATATAGTAATAATCAATCACCAGTGATACATTTGCTTATGAAGTTTGGTACGATTATTGATAACTAACAATATTGAGGGTATATAATAGGCATTTACTAAAAAATAAATACGTAATAAGGTAGGATATGGCATCACTATAGAAATGATCCATCATTTTGTATAGTGACGGTTGAAAATAATAAAATAAAACGTGTTGCACTATTCATAATACCAAATATGAATATTATTTGATAATTTAATTATGTGTACAATTTTTTTAATACTATGCAGATTTTTTTTTTATGAAAACATTAAAATAAAAATAGTTACATTATCTAACTTTTAAAAATCTATAGTAGTTAAAACAAAATTATATAATATTTATTTTATTACCATACTAAAAACCTACCATATTTTAAATTTTTAAAGTAAAACGACAAGATTTTACGTGTATTATTCGTATTTTTTAACTAATAAAAATAAAATGTGTAGGAGGAAATTACAAATAAGAAAAGAAATTAGAGTAAATTATTGAAAAACAAACTTGAATAATTAAGTCAATTCTAAACCTAGCTTAATTGATTAAGACATTATAACATCACCTAGAGTTAAAAGTTAAATTTTCACTCTACATATATTGTTCAACCAGTTTAAAAAAAAAAAAGAAAAAAAAAAGTCTTCGTTCCCAACTTCCCATTTTTGAAAAAGGTGACTTCTTTGTCCTTATTTGCAAGATTTTGATACAATTGTACAAATTCTTTTACCCAACAGAAATTTTTTAATACAAAGTTATGACTATCTTTTAAAAAGTTTATTGGGTAGAATATTATATTGAAATAATAATAATAATAAAAGAAAGTTTTGTTGGTGTTTGGATCTCGTCTCCACGTTGGGTTTTGTTGTAGGTGTCCAGTGATTTTGACTTCCGGCTCACTTCTCACTGATTTGGTTTCGAGATTCTCCTAGCTAACCTACATAAGAGATCCTCACACAAATGTGGTGTTACGTCTACTACACTCTGGTGTTAAGTTAGTACAAGGAGTGATTAATTCAGCTAAGTGCAAAAAGAAGTAAGGTCAGGTCTCTCCTTTGGAGATTACTTACTCTTTTCTATAGTGTGGTTGAATGAGACTATTTATAAGCTAGTCTTTTGACACACATTTACGATTACGTGTGACGACAGTAGTGTCAGAAACGTTTCTAAAACTCGAGGTTGCAAAGTGCCAATCTAGATCTAACTCAATTAGTTTTTTTATTGATATATATTTATCGACTCAGCTGGTCGGCCTAAACCCTGAGGCACTGACATTTCTCTTTTGGGACACACGGTCCCCTATGCCCTTTCTTGGTATCATGTGGACTTGGACCCATCCATGGACTTTGGGTCTTGCCTTGGACAACCATCAACAAGTTTAAATGTGTTATTTTAGTACTTGTATTGGAAGTTGCTCAAATTTAGTTCGTGCATTTTCAAATACCTAATTTTAATACTCGTACTTTCAATAAATCTTAAATTTAGTTCACTGCAAGTTTTTGTTGATTTTTTTTTAAAAAAAACTTTTTATTATATATTACACTACAAATTATAGAAATATGTTCACATAGTGTATTTCTTTACATGAAAATTATTGTCATTATTTAACCAACTTCAATTAAAAACAAATTAATTTTGAAAGACTAATTTTAAGATTTATTAACAATTCAAGAACCAAAATTAAGACTAAAATTGAGCAAACTCTAAATAAAAAACCAAAACTACAAATGAACATTTTTAAAAATATAAAAACTAAAATGAACTGAAATTAAAAAACACCATTCAGTACCAAAATAACATTAAAATTAAGAATACGAAAGCAAAATAGTATTTTTCAACTTTATTCTTAATCAAGTATCCACAAATTTTAGGTGCTCTTTTTTTTTTTTTTTTTTTTTTTTTTTTTTTTTTTTTTTAATTTGTTGAGAATGGAAATAATACTAGTGGTTGAGATTGGTCGTCAGGATTTTTGTTGAAGAAAATGGGCGGCTACGATTCGACGTTGTATTTTGCCAGAAGCAGTTTTGGGCAGTGAATCAGTGAGAAAGACTTTCTTAGGGACTTTGAAAGCAGCCAAATTGTTCCTGCAGAACCTCAATACATCTTCCTCTCCAATCTTTGATCCTTCCCTTCCGATTATTGCACAATTTATCTAACACACAAAATTACCAATATTTTCATTTACCCCTTTCTTTTTTTAATTAAAATTTCTTTTAAAATATTTTATTTTCCATTAAATAAATAAAAGAAGGGTCGTAGATAGATGAGCGTGCGTTTGCGACTGTTTACAAGAGTGAATACCGAAACTGTTAAAAAGTATCTAATAGGTCGAATACTGGATTGAAAGCTAAAAATCTTATTAGGCTTTCATTAATTTTAGTTTTAGGATTTTTTTTTTTACTAATATTTATGTTTTATTTTTATTTTCTTTAATATAGAGGTATTAAAATAATTTTTCAAACATAGCATAAAGTTAGAAATGTAATTACAATTATACTATTCAAATCGACTTAAGTAAAATACACTAAAAGAAGTTATATTTTTTAAAAAGAGAAATAATTTTAAATGCTTAAAATATTTATAAATATAGCAAAATTTCACTGTCTATCGTAGATAGACCACTATTATTTGTGATACGATAGACTATAGATAGACACAAATGGTAGTCTATCGCAAATAGACAGTAAAATTTTGTTATATTTGTAAATATTTTGGTTCATTTTTCTATATTTGAAAACACTTTTTTTTTCTTTCTTTTTTTTCTTTTAGATTTCTAAATTTGGCAATGAATTCAAAAAGCATTTTGAAAGTTTTGGTTTAGAGAAAATTAATAAAAGAAGTATGTATGATTTATAAAACAAACATAAATATAGGCCATCATGAAGAAGAACAAAGAATATTCTTTAAAATTCCTAAAAATATATGCCATTTTAAAATTATATATATAAAAAAACCAACCCACTAATGGACAAAAAATATTAAATAAAAAGAGAAATGAAGAATAATGATGAAAAATACCTCCTCTCCATACTTTTCGTCAGGAACTCCAAATGCGACAGCCTCAGCCACGTCCGGATGAGCCAATAACACTGCGTCCACTTCAATCGGCGATATCTTTTCTCCTATTTTTTTTTTTCATAAAAAAAAATATTTTATTATCATTTCATCCATTATTGCTCCATTCAATTTCATATCCACAACAAATTCTTTTCTTCGCTTCAATTATAAATATTTTATTTCTTCACTTTAATTTCATCTTCATCGCACAAATTATTACAATCCGAATCCCTCGAAATAACTTTTGAAATACTTTTAAAATGTATTTTAAATAATTTTTTACCTTTAGTGACTTTTTTTAATAACATTTTTTTCTTTTACCAATTCAAAGAGACCTTAAGTATTTTTCAATTTTCTAATATAACCTATAATAAAAAATCAAAATTAACCAAAAGA
Organism: Lagenaria siceraria; assembly: GCA_002890555.2. Classification (NCBI taxonomy): domain Eukaryota; kingdom Viridiplantae; phylum Streptophyta; class Magnoliopsida; order Cucurbitales; family Cucurbitaceae; genus Lagenaria; species Lagenaria siceraria. The sequence goes on from CM016488.1 coordinate 4,835,637, forward strand.
GAACATTTGAAAGTTGAAATTATAAAATTGACTCAAATGAGATTTATAGGAATAAATAAATAGACTACTCTTATCCCTTTTTAAGCAAATACAAATTCATAATTTGGAATGGGCCACGTGTTCTTACCTCCACGGTTGATCAGCTCCTTGATCCGACCGACGAGATGCAAATACCCATCGGAATCAAAGTACCCAATATCTCCAGTATGGAACCACCCGTACCGGAACGCTTCCTCGTTCGCTACCGGGTTGCTTTTATATCCCTTCGTCACATTCGGACCCTTAATACAAACTTCCCCTTTCACATCCGCCTCCTGAACCACGCCGTTTTCATCGAGTATCGCCATTTCTTGACCCACCGGTTTTCCCACCGACCCGGCCTTGTGCGGACCGTTTTCCGGCAATGGGTTCGACGACATCAGATGTGTCGCCTCCGTCATTGCGTACGCCTCCAGAACCGGCGCCCCAAACGCCTCCTCCAACCGGTTCAAGATTGCCGGAGCTAACGACGCACTGCAGCTTCTAATGAACCGGAGGTTCGGGTAAACCGTTTCCGGTTTAGTCGAGTGCCGGTCCAGTATGATCTGGTGGATTGTAGGGACGGCAGTGTACCACGTGGCGTTGAATTGGACCATGTCGGCCCAGAATGTCGTCGCGGAGAATCTCCCGGCAGCAGGTAAAGCCACGGCGGCTCCGGCAGCGAGTGAACTGAGTAACCCAGCCATTAAACCGTGGACGTGGAACAAAGGAAGGACAATAACGGTCGAGTCGGACTCAGTGAGTTGGTAAACCGATTTAATGTTGTTAACTGAAGAGGCCAAATTAAACTGAGTCAATGGGACGCCTTTGGGACGGCTCGTGGTGCCTGACGTGTGGAGGAATAACGCCACGTCAGATCCGTCATTGACGATTTCAAGAACTGAGTCGGACGCAGAATCGTTCGAGTTAGACTGAGTGAAGGAGAGAACCAACTCGGCACGTGCATCGGGAAGCGCAGCGGTCACGTGTTGGATGTTGAGTTTAGACGCCGCTGTTTCAGCGGGGCCGTTGCCTTCTATAGAGGTTACCAAAAGCTTCGATTCGGAGTCCGATAAGTAAAATTCGAACTCCTCCGCCGTGTAGGCGGCGTTGAGTGGCGCCGCCGTGGCTCGAGCTCGGATCACAGCCAAAAACATGATCACAAACTGCAGAACCAAATAATCAATTAATCAAATCAATTAAAATTAAAAGTTTAAACTGATGGGTTTATCTTTATTCTATTAAATTTAATACCTCGACGGTGTTTGGAAAGACAAGGGCAACGACATCGCCGGGTTTGACGCCGGCGGCGGCAAGTTTAGAGGCGGCGGAATCAACGAGGTGTTCGAGGCGGGAATGTGAGAGATCGAACTTTCCGGATACGGATAAGGCTCTCCGATCAGGGAACTGTCCGGCGACGGTTTTCAACAATCCGGTGAGAGTTGGAAGCCCCATTTTGCTGTAGAGATAAGAAATGATGAAATTGGAAGAGGAGGAGAGGAATAAAGCGACGAAGAAGCAGGGAGCTTTTGGGGTTTATATAAAAATGGCCACAGAAGGAATACGGGCGGCCTATAATACTTTCCACGTGTCAATCTATGGTTGGTACCTTGTGATGATGACGGTGCCTTCCCGTTGTTTGAGCATGCTCGGTGCTGTGGGGAAATTACGGGAAATTTTTCACTTTTTTTTTCTTTTTTAAATTTTTTTGACAATAGTATCATTGTTTCGACTTGTTTGTAAAAATGTAAAAGTTTTAATTTTATATTTTCAAATAATATTTAATTGTTTAAAGAAAAATTTGTACATAATATAATATACACAAATATTTTCTTTTTATAATGTAAATTAAATTATTTATGATATAGCTATAAGTATTTATAAAATTTTAAATATACAAAGAATTAATTAATGTGGAATATAGATAAGATTTTAGGAAAATTTTCACGGATAGAAAAAATGTCAAACTATTTACAGAAAATAACAAAAAAAAACTGATAGATATTGATAAACTTCTATCAGCGTCTATCACAATTATTTAAAAATTTTGCTATTTTGTGTAAATAATTTTTCTTATATTTTTATTTTTTAAAAATTCTCCTAGATTTTATATCATAAAAAAGGTCCAATATTACATTTAAAAAATTACTTCATTTTATTGGTCTTTCTATGTTAATCTTTTTTTTTTCTAATCTCTTTTACGTTTCTCTAATTTTCTTCCCTTCTCTAGTTTTTTATTAATTTTTTTCTTTAATTATCAATATTTTTTTATTATTATTATTATACATTTAACCCATTTATATATACTAGTCTATAACAACGTGTAATACACATGAAATTTATAGTTTATTTTAATACATAAAAAAATTTAAAAAGATTATAATTAATATATAAAATAGTTTTTTTTTTTTTTTTTTGCATTGTTTGACTCGACTAGTTGTAACTATTTGAAAAGAAAAAGACAAAATAGAAATTTATGAAAATTTTAAAGTCAAAATACGTGATTGTCCATTTAATCATATCTTATCGTTAGATATTAATGTTTAATATCTATGGTTTAAATCATATCATACCATCTCTACTGTAGTAACGAATCCGACTTTCGTATTTTAAAAAGTAACTTAATTTTCATTTGTATCTCATCTTTTTTTTGTCAAAATTTTATGATGATACTTCAATCACTAAGTTTTAAAAATATAAGAATAAAATTGTATTAAAGAATTTCTATCGTGTATGAATTTTGTTTTAAAATTTTACAAATAAGAATTGACTTTTAAAAGTAAAAATTTAAAAATATAATGACTAAAATAAATAAAAGTTGGAAAGCACAAAAACTAAAACTAAATTCATTTTGAAAATATACGAGTAAAATAAATTAAAGTCAGATCAAAACAGTATTAAAATCCATTTTTTTCTAATTAAATAGTATTAAAATCTTATATAACTATAAAATATGGATGTTTGATAATTTATTTATTATTTTATTTTGAAAATTTATACCCAAATTTTAGAAATTATTTAATTTAAACTTTAATTAACACTGGTATAAATTCAAAACTTTCACAAGTGTTAGGAGTGTAAATAGGCTGGGTTGGGTTGGATTTTATAAAAACCCGACCTTACAGGTTTATGCACAGATGAAAGACTGACCCATACTAGGCTCGAATCGAGACAGGTTGGGATGGGTCGTTTTATTTTATTTATAAAAAAACTCTAAGATATTTATAAAACAAATTTGTTTAAGAAGTAGAGGAAAAAGGAATAAAACTACCATGGAAAATAGATGTTGATGTCAAAAATTGCACCAACGGTGAATTTATATTTCTGGAGGAAGATTAACTCAATGCCCTGCAAAAATAACAAATCTAACACCGTTGTGGTGTTATGAGCCAAATCCACTTTGATGCTTAAGTTAGGATCAGGTTTGAAAATGACTTGCTTGTAGATAATAAATCAGGTTAAGGCGTACATTTCTCTATTTGCAACCTGAAGATTATATAGGTCGAGTTCTTCATAACTGAAGCTGGCTCGACCCTTCTGCTTCCAAACTACTGTTGGGCTTCCCTCAGCTGTTACTTATCCAAGATATTATTGTTAATATCGTTATATAATCCGCCCATAAATATGCTTGACTCTTGGGTAGACCTCTAACGTATGGTTAACTAACCATGATAGGTAGCCAATGCATGGTTAAACTATGCATAACTTACTTTTTTAGCTCGACCTTCTTATTTAGGTTGACCTCTTTTCTCAACTCAAGCTCCTTTCTAAGCTTAACCTGTCAGGTCGACATGCTTTCGTAGGTTGATCTCCTTGCTTAGCTCGACCTCTTTTCTCAGGTCGACCACCTTTCTCAAAGGGGTCGGGCTCACTAGGGTCTCTCCATAGGTTCGGCCTCCTCTCTTAGCTCGACCTAATCTTTCTTAGTTGGGTCGAGCTCACTAGGATCTTCCCATAGGTCCGACCTCCTCTCTTAGCTCGACCTGCCAGGTCGACCTATTTTCTCAGGTCCACCATTTTGAACTTAAATCTAGGCATAACAATAGACATTATACGAAGGAAAAAAAGAAAGTAAAAACCAATGGAAATAGACAGTATCCAAGAAAAAGAGGACACAAAGACAATGATTTCACAGATTTGCAGTCCTTTTTTAGTGCATTAATGGAGTGGCAACACCAATGGCACTGCCGCCACCGCCCCTTTTGACCCCTCTTCCCCTCCTCTTCCTTTTCGTATGGCCGAGATCCATGCCGTCGTTGGTGGGTCAAGAACCATTGACTTATTTATTATTATTTTTTTTTTTGCGATTTCACCATTGTCTCTGCATTGGTCGCAGGCGGCCCGCCACCATCATCATCTATTTTTTTTTTTTGCTTTCTGACTAAATTATACCAGATGCTCTTAACTTTATATTTGTGTCTGAAAATACTTATGAGGTTTCAAAAGTTTCAAAAATGTCAGTTTAAAGATATTCATACTGATAAGTTTGGATAGAAATTTTTGTTTAAAAAATAACTTTTAAAAGTTTAAAAAATACCCTTAAATTTAAAAAATACCCTTAAATTTAAAAAGAAAAGTTAAAAAATACACTTACTAATAATATATAAACGAAAATTGTTAATACCTTGTCGCATAAATATCTATAAACTTTCAAAAGTTGCATTAGTATCTTTACTTTGAAAAAAAAACGTTAAAAATGCTCTTATCCTTTGTCTACACCTCGTCACTTCTTCCATTTTCTTTCTCTTCCCTACTTCAATCTATGACCTATCACTTCTCTATTCTCACTGTTTTTTTTTTTCTTGGGGATCTCACTCTTACTCTACGTCTTATTAACGGTTTAACTTTTTGTTTATCTCATTAAAAAATATTGCTCCCTTCAGTTAAGGCATATAGGTTATAATGAAAAGAAAGAAAATAATGGAACGAAGGGGACTTTATGAGTTATATGTTTTAACAAGATTATGCATTTAGAAGTTGAATGTGTGTTAATAGTCAAATACATTCTTTTTGTATTTGGTTATTTTATAGTTTTGGCAAGTTTTAAAGGAAGAATTTTTTATTTTTGGAGTAGAATTTTATGCTTTAACTTGAAGTTATGGTGTATATTTTATTGTGACAAAATTGGTGTAAGAATTGGACAAATGAGAGAAAAATGAGAGTATCTATATCGAAAAAAAATATATCTATATAATTTGTTTTAAACTTGGTTCTTTTTTAACTCAAGAAAAATCCAAATAAATTGATCACTATACTAATGATGAGAGAATTTTTAAACTTTTTTTTTTTTTGCAAGACTAAGAGTATTAATGCAACTTTTAAGTGTTCAGGGTTATTTGAAATGAGTATTAACTGTTTGTGTTGATTTACTGACCAAGGGTATTTTTGAAACTTTTTGAAAGTTCAAGGGAATTTTTGAACTATTTGAAAGTTCAAGGGTATTTTTGAACTAACGATTTCTATCCAAAACTAACGACAAGGCTAATTTTGAATTTTTGAAAGTTTAAGGGTATTTTTTAAACTTCTAAAATTTCAAGGGTATTTTTTACATGAAGTACAAAATTTAGGGGTATTTTGTATAATTTAGCCTTTCTTTTTCTATGATCCTATTTCTCTAGCTTTTTTTTTTCTTGAGTGGAGAAGTGAAAACAACTACTAGGAGAGGTCGAAATGAAGAAGGAAAGCCAAAAATATTGTCGCCGAATGAAACCCTATTATTAAGTTGGTCAAACTGGGACCCGAACCGAACTGCTCGACTCAGTTTGATTCGGTCAAAATTATAATGAAAATCAATCCAATCTAGGTTCTTACACCCCTAATAAGTGTATCAATTAACACCCTCCTATAGATTTAATTAGTTTGAAAATATCGTGCTGAACATATAATTATTTCAAATTAAACCTCTAAATTGTTATAAGTGAATCAATTTAGTCCATTTATTAAGATTACACTTGAAAATCGTTCATGTATTCAATTCTTACCCTTCAACCTTCCTAGTTCAACTCGTGGGTGAAGGGATTCCACATTTTGAACCTTCTGGTTGAAGATACTTAATAGCTTAACAAGTTGATCTAAGCCTAGGTTCAAATTTGAATGGAAATCCTCACCCCGTTAGAAAATCTGAAGACGAAGCACTGAAATTCTGAAGCTTTGAAGCTTTATGAAAACTCTGAAGCTCTGATGTCAAGATTATAACTTTTTGAGGATTGAAGATTTAGAAGGTTAAAACTTCATTCGACATTTGAGAGAAAGCATCGAAGATTCAAATATTAGAGATTGTGCTAACTATATTTAAATCAATACAAGTACAAAGTTCATTCAAAAAATTAAAATTCTTCGAAAATCTCGTTGAACAATGATCATTGGGTAAAAGTAGATTTTGAAGGTAAAAAAATAACATATAAAAAATCAAAACAATCGTTACTTCTGAAACTAAAATAAAATTTTTAAAAGTTCAAGGACCAAAATGATATAAAAAATTTGAAACTAAAATAGACATTTTGAAAGTTCAAGGACCAAAATAAAATAAACTTTAAAATTGAAAGAACAAACCAAATATTTTACAAACTTAAGAATAAAGTTTAGAAACTAAAATGTCGATAATTACCTTGAATGTGTTTAGTTCTCAAAAATCTTTTAAAAAATCCAAGCTTTCTTTTAGTAAGTTTCTATCGCTTCATAACTTTTTTTTAGTATCATATTAACCATGTGATGTAGCTATCACTTTTTAAACCGTGGGGTGTTCGATAAAATTATAATTTATAATTTTTCTCCCATATATATTTAATGATTTATAATAGTATCAAATAGCCAATCACATTATACCAATCTTTTTAAATCTATAATCCACTTCAATATTTAAATAATGTTATTAACAGCTAACTAATATTAAAGTTGAAAGTTATGGAAAGTAATTGAAAAAAAATTATAATATTAAAAGTAAACGTATATCAAAACTATATTTTATATAATTTAACCTCTTTTCTAAAGATATAATTTAACCTTTATATGTATTATTTTGAATTCATAGGTAAAGATTTTCCGTTATATGTATTATTACTTCTTCTTTTTTTTTAAAAAAAAAACAAACAAACTAGAAAGAAAATAACAAAGGCATATGGCCCGAGATAAAGGAAAAATCAAGCCACATGATACATGAACTTGAAAAAATTAAACCCAATGCAGCACGCAAATGAGCTGCTGAATTATAGATACGAGGCACATATTGTAATGTTAAAATCTCACTAATAATCTTTTGGATATCCGCTATAAAATTTGCAACATCCACTTCAACCTCTGCGATACCATTGATTATTCGGACTGCAGACAATAAACCAGATAATACCAACAAGCGAAAAAGCTTCAACCTTTCTGCCAATCGAAGGCTCTCATAAATGGTAAGAGCCTTAGCACACAATTGGCTCAAAGAGGAATCTCTGAAAGCCATGCAGAGAAGCCACAATAGCCCTCGAAGAAGATCCAATAATTCCACCATAGCCCACAACTGAAACTTCAACTTTGCAAGTTGCATCAATATGGATAATAAACCGATCATCACTCCTTGATAGATCATAGGACAACGACTTCGTTGGAATAGATATGTCGACTTATGTTGGACCTAAACCAATCTCGTTCACATAATCTAGAATCCATTCACATCGGTTCTCTACAGTCGAAACAGATTCTCTTTGATATTAACAATTTTAGTTTAGACATTTACTTTCTTTAGTTTAGCTATTTTACTTTTGATCCACTTCAGTCGCACTGTAAGTTAGATGATACAATATTAAATTTGTCTTGACCCATTAATTTAGGCCTCGTTTGGTAACCATTTCGTTTTTTTTTTTTTAGTTTTTGAAAATTAAGTCTATAAACATCTCTTCCACCTCTAAATCTCTCTTGCTTTGAGATCTATTTTGTACCCATGTTTTCAAAAAATCAAGTCAAAATTTGAAAACTAAAAAAGTAGTTTTCAAAATTTTGTTTTTGTTTTTGAAATTTGGCTAAGAATGCAACTCTTCTACTTAAAATTGATACGAATCATGGTAAGAAAATGGAAGGAAATAAGCTTAATTTTCAAAAATAAAAAAAAAATGAAATAGTTACCCAATAAAGTTTTAAATTTTTGGGTCAATGAATAATTATAGAAAATTGGACTACACAGTCGAATAATAAACCCCATTTGGAAAGAAAAAAAAACCAAAATGAAAAAATACTGAAAAATTTCCCCTCTCTTCAATGTAGTTTTTTTTCGATTCTCGAGTTTGAAAATATATTATATTTTTATTAGATAACATGGGTTCTATCTTAAAACATACTAATAAGAGAAGTAGTACATCTATCTTATAAAGAGTATGAGATCCCTTAATTTTTCTAATATAGAATCCTCAACAACTTTTACTCTTATATATATTGAGTTTTAAATTTAGTTTTCATTTGATCATGAATTTAAACTTTAAGTATAATTTAAGTATATTTTTATGAATTTATTTATTCTTATATTTTCTTAAAAGATATATATATTTTGTCAAAAAATTTATCGATATTTTCATAAAATTGAGAGTTAACCTCATAAAGACTATACAATAGTTTAAAAAACAATGTACCATACCCTAAATGAAAAACTATATTCCATCATTAATTAAGATTTGTGAAAATAATAATATACACATATATATAAAGAAAATTTTGACTGTGTTACATAAACCAATAGTCTTTTTATTAAGTTTTTTTTTTTTAGTTCAAGAATTGTATTTTCTTAATAAAACCAAATAGAAGATGTCAACGAGTAAATGTATTCATAAACAAGAATCACTACATAAAATTCCAGCCTACAATTTAAAACATTGTTGTTCGTTCCATACCTTTCCCATATTATAATCTTCTGAAGAAGTAAATTTTCAATAATTTGAAACAATATTTAATCAATATATAACCTAGAATGTGGAACACATTAAAATACAAATATAGATATTGCTATTTAATTATTATTATTATTATTATTATTTTATTATTTTATTATTTGCCTTTGACTCGACATTTTTCTTCCTTTTGAAAGTTGTGTGTAAGTGGCTTTCCCAGCACTGCCAAAATTGGGCGGCAGATGAGTTTCTATTGTCCTCCTTTTAGAGCTTCAAATTAGAGAGGAAGATAATAAAATAAAACACAAATACTTGTTGCCTCTACGAGAATTAAAGGGACATTATATGCATTGTATTATGGATCTTGAGTAGTTTAGAATATTTCCCTTTCGGATTACCTTTAATAATTTGCCTCTTCTAGGTTTCTTGAGGACCATATAAAGCATAGTGTGGTTGCGTGTGATGTGTTGTTCGTTATCAGTTCCAGATCTCAATCGTTGTGTCGTAGAAGCCATTGCTTTAAAAGCAAATTCGCCACGATATCGACACGAATTGTTAATGTTGGTTGCTCCCTAAGGTTAACACAACACCCTGCATCTCGAATGTTCATTCATCAGAAAGAGAGTTGGATTCAAAGAGAAAAATGCTAGCTCAAAATCAATGTGAAGGAAGAAGACGATAAAGAAGATGATTTCCATTTCAGATCATCTCATATTGGGAGTGTTAGATGATATATAATTAAGTTTACCTTAAACTAGGTGATGGGGAGTGTAGATGGTATATAATTAAATTTGCCTTCCTATAAATAGATTTAATTTCTTTATTATAATTAATATTACTTTAAATAAATTAAAGTATACAATTCTAAATCTCCACAGTTTTTTTAATATTAAGTAAGAGAATTGGAATTATAATTAGTGGTATAATTTGTAAATTTAAGATTTGACGAAAAATAGTCTAAAGTGTAGGCATGGAGGGGAGAGGGAGAGCTTAACTACCATTGTATCTACTTTTTCAAATTGAACTAAGAGCTCTCATATTTAAACCATTTTTCCAACCCTTAAACCTTCCAATGTGGGACAAAAAAAATTCTCTCAAGTGGGAACTTGTTATGGGCCATGGGCCTAGGTAGTTGTGGGTCATTTCCAATATGATGTTGATCAAGGTGATCTCGGAGATCTTCGAGATGAGATCATCGCATAACAGAATCTCACATCGATATGATATTATGTCCAATATGCTCCGTTGTTTAAGTAAGTAATAGTATTTAGTGACCGAAGTATTGTCAAATTGAGTACGATAGGATTAGCTTTGAAGGTAGGGTGTTCTTTTATTTATATTCGTGGTGTAAGTGGGAGAGGGCTCGAAGAATGTCCTCGGCTCGACTTTTTGGTTTTTGAATGTATTGATTTGATGAGTCTTGTGGGCCTGAGCCCAACATAATTCAAATAATAACAAAATAAGAGATTAAAACATCATGTAATTCATGGATTGAGGTACGCTAATAAGTGTTGTCCATAAAGAAAATGTGCCCTTTAATTACATTGTGTTATTTCGAATTCTACTGTAAAGATACAACCAATCTTTTAAGAAACTTTGTATAGCAGCCAAGATCTCTTACCAATCTCTTAATTGTTTATATGCTCAAATCAAAATTCAAGACAAAATAAAAAATAAAAATAAAAAAAATAAAAAATAATTGGTTTAAAGAAAAAGTAAAGGAGAAATGATCATCAAAACAACTGAAAAAGACTCCCACCCTCTATGAAATAATACTAGTGCTTGCCTTTAATTATGGAGCACTCCCTTTTATTAGGGGCCACTTTCTCCTATTTTGTAGGCTGTGTGAATTGACCAAGATAAAAGGTTCTAAATGAAGAGTAAATATAAATTAAACAAAATCTTATAAAATATCCAACAATTTTCCACAAATTTTTTTAGATTTTTAACATGAAATATAAATAAAGACGAGCATTTTTTTTTACTATGCAATAGGTGTATAGGCACCATTTCGGATTTTGAACCTCCACCTAGTGTAGCAATTGTACCTCTAAAAGAGTCATAGTGATCAAAGTCTTGAACTAGATCTTTTGAACCCGACTTCCATTCACTACACACATAGTACGAACAATAGAGTATTCTCTTATATGGCTGTCGAAGGGAGTCATCGGAGGAGGGTAGCCCAACCCCTCTTGTAATGACCTCACTACAACACCTATAGACTATTATAATTCAGAATAAAATAATTTGCATACCAAATACAAACTATTATAACTCACAGACTATAATAAACGACTCGGCACTCCCAAATAGCTCCTAAATATGTAATTAAGGATTTATAAGCCTAATTTGAACTAAATAAACTACTAAGAACTTATTTTTTAATTTGACTCTTGACATCTTTAACTGATGGCAACAACTTGACTTTTTTTTTCTTCTTTTTTTCTTTTTTCTTTTTATGTAGTTTCCTAGCGGTTGAATATCAACCATTCAAAAGCAGCTATTATGACTATTGTTATTGTTTAGGCTAAATTTATGAGAATTTTTTTTTTTTTTTTTTTTTAGGAAATAAAATTTACTAGAATTTATCATTAAGAACCCCAGTATCTTCAAATTATTGTTTTAGTAACAAATTTAGACATGCTGAATTATTATATTGTATACTACCTCCAAAATTAAAAGGTCATTTTGTATGCTTTAAAGTTTAACCTATCTTTTTTTTATCGAGTAATTTATTGTTATTGTTTTTTTTGACGATATATAACGGAAGAGAAATTGAACTTATGATTTTTGAAGTTGGATAGTATACGACATTTTTTCGTTAAAAAGCTAATTATGACTTTTTTTTTTAAGCGTCATGGATAGTTATACCTTGATGTGTATACAATGACCTAAAATAACTGTTACAAATTTTAGTTGTGACAGTTTTAATAGGAAAGGTCTAACCCTAGACCATCCATATCAATTGAGCCAAATGGATCGAAACATGCATTTAGCATACTCCATTTATTAGATGGAGAGACTTGGCATCGGCCAAGGGTAGGTCAAAGGCTCTTTCTCATGTCTAATTAAGCTTTGTGATGTAGTTTTTTGCTCGAGTTTTATTGTTTTCGTGATCCGATAGTTTTGCAAACTTGCTTAAAATCGATTATGCTCTCTAATTCAAATAACAATACGAATTAAACTTGGGTTATTTTAGCTTTATTCTTAATTAAGTCAGAAAATAAGAAGTCGTTATTAGTGAAAGTAATTCCACTTTGATTGGCCTGTTGACTTCGTGAGAAATATGGGGACGTGTGTTTTGTCGATAGAATTGGGCAGATAAACAAAGTTGACCAAATTAGTCTTCAGCCCCGTGTTTGAAGGACTATGAAACTTGTCAAAATTCCATTGGTCCATCTCTTTTTGAATTCCATGCCGCGTCCGCGCCAGATTTTGCCTTCCCATTCGTCCCACGTGGCAAAATAATTGGACAAAATGGTAAAACAACAACAACATACCATTTTTTAAATTCCAACAACAAAAAAAAAGACATACCACTATTTTGAATTTATTTACAAAAGTTGCCCTTTGTATTGGGGACAACACGCAAACAATTTCCTACATTCTTTTTTTTATTAATATTATTATTTCTATGTGTTTAAATATTGCTTTTAAATCTCGGTCAAAATGAGTATAGATCAAATGCCATGAAACTTATATTATTGACTTTAAGGATAGCATTTCGATTTATATATATATATATATATATATATATATTGTTTTAGATCTTGATCCACAACTTCTGAATTCTTGGTCAATGATACATCGATGAACTCAAAAACCTAAAATGCGTTTGGGGCACTAAGTTGGTTACTATAATCTGTGAGTTATAATAGTTTGTGTTTGCGATGTATACTATTTTAATTTGAGTTATAATAGTTTGTATTTGGAGTGTAGGCTATTAAAATGTTGGTAAAAAATAGTAAAAACTATAATAAAGAGGGGAAGAGAGGATGAATAGCAAAGTAGAAAACACGGTAACAAAGAGAGTTTTGAAATAGTAATATTGTAATTAATTGTAGGTTATAATAATTGAAAATACCAATTATTATAATTGGAGCCCTAAACATAGAGTGAACTATAATAGCCTATTCCACCAACTTCAACTTGGTGGCGCCCAAAACATCTCCTATGAGTATAATTAAATCAATATTAATACAAGAGTTCGGAGACATGACCTTTTGCTCTGAATAGCATGTATAATCACCAATAAATTTAGAGTTTTAAGTAATAGATTAGGATTAATTTAATTATTTCAACACTTCCAACATTCCTTTTCATGCAGTTTTAAATAATTGATTTACAACAAAGTACATTTGATTTATTATTTTATAACATTAGTCCTACCCTATCTTTATACGTTGCTGGCATCTACGCAGAAATTTAAATAGGGAGGACCAAGAATGTACTTAAAAGAATATTTTCCCTTTTGAAAATCGAGGTAATTAAATTAGATAGGAGTTCAAATTAATCTTTAACTTTAACTTTTTAAATATAATTTATTTAAAATAAAAAAAAATAAAAAATAAAAAAAAAACTAATGAGCTAAGATAGGAAACTCGCCAACACGACACAGTCCAACGTCGATAATTATCATGTACTTCTTTCTTTAAGTTCAAAAGTTTAAATCCTTGTACCTCACATTTATTAAACTAAAAAAAGTAAAAGAAACCTCACCCTTTTATTCTTCTTATTATCATTGAGAAGAGAGACAATAATGGAAAATTTTACGTAGGTGCATAAGATTCAAAATTTTGTAGACATCTCAAATCATCGTGGAGCTATGTTTACTTTAACTAAAAATTTTCTATTTGAAGCTATATTACCATTTGTTAATATATTGACCCCAAAATGCTTAGGCTCTCTTTGGTAACTATTTAGTTTTTGAAAATTAAGTCTATAAACATTAATTCCACCTCTAAATTTTGTGCTTCATTATCTACTTTTTACCAATCTTTTCAACAAAAAAATCAAGCAAAAATTTAAAAACTACAAAAAAAAAAAAAAAAAAAGTAATTTTTCAAAACTTGTTTTTGGTTTTAGAATTTGACTAAGAATTCAACTCTCTTTTACATAAAATAAAAAAGATAAAAACTATTATAAGAAATTGAGAGAAAATAGACTTAATTTTCAAAAACCAAAAAACAAATGACTATGAAATTGGATGTTTAATTTTCAACATTGAGGAACTAAGAATAGACAATTAAAAAATAAGGTTGAAAGTGTATAGATTCTTAAACCTAAATTTACACAATGGTACATAGGGTCAAACAAAAGGGATATATATAATATATGATTTAACCTTATAATATGTATAATCACAATCATATTAAATAAACGTTGGAATTAGGTAGGAATTGAAACTTTAGGCTTTCACATATTTTTCTATTTTGGATAATTAAAATATTTTACAAATGCGAGTAGGAACCACCATTATTCTCCCCCAAAAGGGTCAAAGTGCTGGACTTGAATATTATTTAAAAAAAAAAAAAAAAAAAAAAAACCGTCTGTAAACATGTTCATATATTGAAAACGTCTTCAATTCAAAGTAAAAATAAAATAAAATAAAATAAATCTGAAAATGGTACTATAAATACCCTTAAAATTCCATTTTTCAAACATATCAATAACAAAGGGATTTGAGATTTCATTATTCTCTGTTGCTTCTTCCTTTAGAGAAAGAGAAAGAGGGAGAGAGAGAGATGTTGGTTGATATTTTTGAAGCCATTGGGTTAGTGATTATTGCTTTATTTATTTTATTTATTTTATTTATTTTTAGGGTATTGTTTTGTTGTTGGGTTTCACCATTTTTAGTGCATAAAAAGCTTAAGAGAAATGGGTTTAAAGGTCCAACCCCAAGTTTTCCTCTTGGAAATATTAATGAGATGAAAAAGAAGAATGCAATAAACCCTATATTTGATGAATCTTCTCAAGTTACTCACGACATTCACTCGACCGTCTTTCCATATTTTGCTCGGTGGCAAACTACTTATGGTAAGCATCCATTATATATTCCTTTAATGTTCTTCGTAATTAACTTACCCTTCTTTTCTTTTCAGTATTTTCTTTTTCTTTTTTACAATATGTGGGGTGGGAGATTGATCCTCACACCTCGAAGTTAATCATATATATGATAATTAATTATAAAGGTTAATAATTAGAATATGTAGTGTAATTAATGAATGAAAAAGGGAATTAATAATGATGAATTTTGATGGTTTGAATGGATATTATTATAGGAAAAGTGTTTATATATTGGTTGGGGACAGAGCCATTTTTGTACATTGGAGAGCCAGAAATTGTGAAGATATTATCAAGAGAAGTAAAAGCAAAGTATTGGGGAAAGCCATTAGTGTTCAAAAATGACAGAAAATCAATGTTTGGAAATGGTTTGGTAATGGCTGAAGGAGATGAGTGGGTTCGCCAAAGACATATCATCACTCCTGCATTTAATCCTTCCAACTTGAAGGTATTTTTTTTTTTTTTTTTTCCTTCGAGTCCTCAAAAATCACTTCTATCCTTTGAACTTTCAAAGAAATTATAACGATTTAGTCTCTGAACTTTAAATTTGTAACGAGTTAGTTAATATATATTCAAATTTAGAACAATTTAGTTTTTATCGTGAAAAATCTCATCAAATTTAATTGTCAATTTATTATTAACGCTTTTGTTTTTATTATTTTATAAAAAAAAAAAAAAACTTGTCCCTTAATTAGTTTATCAATTTATTTGTATAAGAAATTTTAAGTATTATTTTGGAAAATTACTATAAACAGAAAAAATATCAAACTATCTACAAAAATAAAAAAAAAAAAAAAATTTACTATCTATCAGCGATAGAATTCTATTGCAAGCTATTTATCATAGTAAAATTTTTTTATATTTGTAAATAGTTTGACTCATTTTTCTATATTCGAAAACAATTCTATTTTTTTTCTTCATTTTTGTAGTTTATTTCATGTTAAAAACAAGGGCCACCTCTTTTCCACTTGAATTGATTCAGTTTGTTAACAAGTACAATTTACTGTTTCTCCTTTTCTCTGAAAACTGTTTTCAAAATTATTGTACATCCACTTTGGAAACTAAAAAAAAAAAAAAAAAAAAATCTAAGATTATATTTTATAATTATTTTGGTTTTTTATTTTTTTTATGAAAGTTAAAACTTATAAGTACACACTACTTCTATGTACGAGTTTATTTATTATTTGTTTAGCCTGATGTGTTTTCAAAATTCAAGCAGAATTTTTTTAACTAAAAATTATTGTTTTTGAAAATTTATTTTTATTTTAAGAATTTGACTACAAATTAATTAAATTGTTTTACCTAAAAAAGATAAAAATTATTGTAGAAAAATTAGGAAAAAGTAAACACAATTTTAAAACTAAATAATTATCGAAGAAGGCTTGAGTTTAGAAAACATTCATGAATCATTTTGGACTTATAAAAGAGAAATGTTTAAAAGTAAGAGAAACTATAAAATTTTTAAATAGTTATAATAGACGTGGATAGAAGTCTATTCGGATCTATCAGTGATAGAAATGATAGAAGTTTATTACTAATAGATGCGGATAGAAGTCTATCGACGTCTATGAAGTGTTTTTTTTTTTTTTTTTACTATTTTCGGTAAATAATTTGACATTTTTTCTATCGGTAAAAATTCTTTCTTATAAAATGCATAATAAGTGTTTAAAAAACATTAAATTCTTTAGTACTTAGTTTAAAAGATTTGATTTTTCACGGTTTTCTATTTTCTTAATTAAATTAATTTTTAAAAAATTGTTTTATTTCTTTATTTTTTTTCGGTGTAAAAAAGGGAAGCATGAGATTAGATGGTGTTAAAAAACCTTAGTAATAATGTAGTATATATTACTTTCATTCATTATTTGACACGTCATTCAATATTTTATTCATTTATGACAACATGAATTACAGTAGTCCTAGAAATTTTCTCTTAGATGGTTACTTGTCTGTACCTAATCATTGCTCCTTAAAACATGTCACATCGAAACAAACATGTAACATACACACACATACAAACATTGACATGTTCTTTTCACTTTCCCAATTTTTTTCTTTTTAACATTCCTTGACCATTTCAAACACATTATTTATTTTCAATCACATCCAAAAAAAAAAAAAAAAAACCAAAAATTTTTTTTGAGGAAAAAAAAGCAGTCTTTTTTTTAAGTAAAAAAACCTTCATTCTAATTAATTATATAATATTAATGACCAAAAAACAGGCAATGGCAAGCTTAATGGTGGAGTCCGCCACCCAAATGGTGGAGAGATGGGCCAACCTCGTCATCTCCGGCCACCCACAAATCGAAGTCGAGCAAGAAATAACTTCCACCGCCGGCGAAATCATCGCCAAAACCAGCTTCGGAATCCACCATGAAAGCGGCCGCCAAGTCTTCAACAAACTCCGCCATCTCCAAATCACTCTCTTCAAAACCAACCGCCTTGTCGGAGTCCCCTTTGCCGGACTTCTAAACGCCGCCAAGGCCCAGGAGGCCAAACGCCTTGGGGAAGAGATCGACGCCTTGTTTCTGTCGGTGATTACTGAGAGGAGAAAGAATGCGGCGGCGGTGGGGGAGCAGCAGAATGATCTGTTGAGTTTACTTTTGAAAGAGAGTAGTGGCGACGGCGGAGAAGGGAGGAGGCCGCTGAGTACGACGGAGCTGATTGATGAATGTAAAACGTTCTTCTTTGGTGGACATGAAACGACGGCGTTGGCTCTGACGTGGACTTTGATGCTATTGGCTATTCATTCTGAGTGGCAGATAAAGTTGAGAGAGGAAATTAAGGAAGTGTTTGGTGATTATAATATAAAAACTCACTTTGATTTCACCAACCTTTCTTCACTCAAAAAGGTAAACATTACTGCATTTCAAAACTTTTTTTTTTTTTTTTTAATTGTGTGTCGGGTTTGATAATTATTTGATTTTTTATTTTTAATTTTTTAAATATTTAAATCTATAATTATAATTAAATAGTGTATCCGATAAGTTTCTATATTTTATTAGCAATTTTCTATTAATGTTTCAAAAATTTAATACAAATTTTGAAAAGTAAAAAGTAGTTTTCAAAATCACATTTTTTTTGTTTTTGTTTTTTAGAATTTAGGTAGGAGTTTAAAAAAAATATGAAAGTTATATAATTGAAACATTGAGAGCAAACAAGCATAAATTACAAAAATCCTACTCTTTTTTTTTTCTCTTGATTTTTTTAAAATTGTGTTCTTAAGAGAGAATAGTATTTATAAGCTTAATTAATGTTAAAGAAACTAAATATCTCTAACTTAATTATTTTCTTTTTAGATTAAGTTACAAAAGAAAAATGTCAGCAAAACTTTATCATTTGTTTTAAAAAAATATTCATAATCTTTCAAAAGTTACAATATTATAACTCTGGCCTTTTATAAACATGTCAAAACTATTGGCGTAGAAATCTATTAAAATGTTGTACAAAAATTGGGACGACCTAGTACAGTATGTGGCAGTAACCCATCAAAAACGAAAATTAAGAATTCAACACTATACATAGTTCCACATTACTACCAGGCCCACCCCAACTCTCAATTTCCATTTTAAAAAAAATCCAAAAAAATCTCTACTTCAAAAAATAATTTAGAAAAAAAACACTAAAAGATCAAGAGTAACAGTATTACAACTTTTAAAAGAATAGGACAAAGTTCGAAGATATTTTTTTGTTGACAATTTTACCCTTCTAATGATTGACATAAGGAGTAGGTAGCATTTATGAAAAAAAAAAAGGAAAAAAGAACAAGAAATATTGTTATTAGAATAGCAATTATTTTGGTTGCGTAGTAGTAATGAATAATTTAACCCTAAAATTTTGCAGATGGGATGGGTGATGAGTGAGGTTCTACGTCTATATCCATCAGCTCCAAACGTACAAAGACAAGCAAGAAAAGACATTACAATAAACGGACTCACAATCCCAAATGGCACCAACATGTGGATCGATGTTGTATCAATGCACCATGATCAAGCCCTTTGGGGCCACCAAGTCAATGAATTTCACCCCGAGAGGTTTCAAAACGACGTCGTTTCGGGCAGCTGCAACCACAAGATGGGTTATTTGCCCTTTGGCTTTGGAGGAAGAATGTGTGTTGGTAGGCACTTGACGTTTATGGAGTATAAGATTGTCTTGACTCTTATTCTGTCTAAGTTTTCCTTCTCTCTATCACCCGATTATCGACATTCGCCTTCTATAATGCTCTCGCTCCGACCTGCCCATGGGTTACCTCTCGTTTTTCGGTTACTTGATGACTAAATTTATGAGAAGTGAGTAAGTAGAGCAGGTCGTCTCACTAATTATTAGATTTGATTTGAAATTACTAAATACAGATGCAGAAATTTTATCCAACAGTGTAAAACTACCGACTAAATTGTAGTGGAGTGGCCTCTCCTTACATTGTTTGATCTCCTAGAGTAATGGAGTTTTTTTAGTTCTAACTTCTTCATAGGCAAAAAGGCTTGTTCTATTGAGAAGAGAGCTAGGTTCTAGTAACTTAACTTTGAGATTAGTTTTTTTTCCTTGTAGTGATATTTGTTCTATGTGAACCAAATATGTGAATGTATTATTTATTTTAATTCAACAATTGCAGAGAATATCGAATTGTCAATCTTTGTAATAGTAACAAGTTTCTTGTCGGTTGAAATATGCTTTTGGTAGAAATATATAACACATGTAAAAAGAAAAAAAAAATAAAAAAGCAATATTAAATAGAATAAAAATTTTAAAAAGCAATATTAAATAGAATCTTGCAAAATAAGGCCTCCCTTCATGTATGTTGAAAATTTTTTGGCTTAAATTGTGTTCGGAACAGGATTTTTTTTTTTTTTTTTTTTGAATTTAGTCCCTTACACTTTAAGCTAATTTAATTGTAAATTTGATGCTTTGGAATTGAAAATAAATATATAATAGCAACATTTTAAAATATAGAAACTTGATTTCAATATATTACAAATATACTTGTAGCTACAAATACAAATCCATAGGTGTATATTATAAATCTCTCTCTTTACCATACATTATATTGGAGATATAGTACAAACACAAAATAACCATCGAGTACAATAGAGTAAAATAGGCCAAGGCCAAGCAAACCGATCCCAAGCACAAGTCATGAGTAGAATTAAGAGATAATTAGTATATTTCAGTTTAATTTTTGTATAGTTATTAACTTAGATTGATGAGTGTTTAATTAGTATTTTAGAATTAATTAGAGAGAGAGTACTTAATCAAATGTAATTACAAAATGTAGGGCTAGTATATCAAATGTAATTAAAACTAAAATAATTTTATTATTTTACCTTCGACGAAGAACTATCATTACGAAAGAAAAATAAATAACAAATAAAAAGTAGTAAAAAAACTAACTCGTTAACGAGCATAGCTTAACTGACATACAACTTGAACTATTAAACTCAAAGTTAGAAGTTTGATTTTCCACCAAATATATTGTCAAAACAAACAAACAACATAAACATAGAACAAGAAACTCCATCCAAAGGGATCAAATGAAATATATCTCATCTTTTACAACATTGCCATTTCATGAACGTTCAAAATGGATTTTTATGCCAATTGTTTCACATCATATTCTTAAGGGACCCGCATAAATTGTGGGGGGAACCCTGATGAATCTAATTTTCCTTTTTTCTTTGCAACTTTTACAACGTATTTCCATATTCTTTGTTGAGAGAGTAAATTCTTATTGTAAAGTTTCCCACATCCCAACCAGCAGAGCAATAAAACAAAAGATAACAAATCCGATAATCTATTTGGCTAATCTAACTATAAATTGGACAAAACTTTAAAATAGAGGTAGGCTTGTAGGAAAACGTACATGCATCCATTGCTTTTCATATGATACCAAATGAGACCAACCAATCTCCTCAAGCAAAGACAACTTTAGTTCATAGAGTTTCTTCTTGGAAGGCTCTCCATCATTTTCAATAATATCATTAACTACCTGTGGTAACAAGATAAATTTAACATCAGTAGAAATTCAAGAAGCCTATTATTTAACAAGGGCAAAACATGACATGACAAAAAAGGAGAGACTCAACTATCTTAGTTGAACCCCGAACAAGAAAAACAAACTGTTTTGACAAAGAAACTGTCTACAAAAATAATTCCTCAATATCAAATAAGATGTGTACGTAAAAAGGTGAAATTGTTGAAGCAATTGATGGAAATAACAAAAAAGTTACAATGTACTCGGGCCACAATAATCTTGGATTTAGCAATATGGCAATTCCCTACGTTCAGAGACGACCATACAAAAACTGTTCAAACTTGGTTGAAATAAAAAGATGAATATAGAATTCTCAACCAAAGTATCTCCTATGTCTGAATCAGAGAAAATTTAGTTAAATTATTGATGGTATTAAAACCATGCTTTTACCGGGTGGAAGTTCAGCAAGACCGAATTCCAAAATTCCAAAAAGAGCCATAGGCTACACCTATCTACCTACAGTCTCTTCATTTATTACATGACAATAAAATAATAATTTCACTTTTTTTAAAAAGTCAAAATTTCTTACCACGTGACAGTTTAATTGGACAAACTAGTGAACTACACAAAGATAGATGTAGCCCAGACAACACCTAAGTATTTTTCGTCCAAAAATAAGAGATAGTTGAGTCCTCATCTAAGAAGCACGGACACTTTAGTTTGACAAGCATGTCCGTGTCCGACACTTGGACACTCCTACACTTGTTAGATACGTATCGGACACTTATTAGTGCAACAAATATGTTAGACATGCATAGAACAGTTGTTGAGTAGACCAAATAGACACATATATGACAATAATAATAATTTTTTATGTGAAGTGCATCAAGTTAAGTTTTTTAAGCATAAAAATGCATCAACCAATTTACTTTTAATTTTCTTTTGGTATAAAAATGATATATATATTTTAAAAATGTATATTTTAATAAACGTGTTATTGCTGTGTCGTGTGCTAAATTTTTTAAATATGACGTGTCGCCGTGTCCGTATCGTGTCCGTGTCTCATATCCATATATGTGCTTCTTAGGTCCTCATATAAAAGCAAAGTAACCAAAAGAAAAAGAGGAGAAAATAGCTAGAGGTAGTACCTTCAAAGCTGTACCTAGCCTCCCACAGCGTTTTTCGCGCAACACTGCAAGAGTTCCAAACTTAGAAGACTTGACATCTACCCATTTCCTCAGTTCTCTGAAATTCTCTTCAAAAGAATCCTCAGACTTTCCAGCATCTTTTGCATCTTCTGGAACAATTGTCGAAACATTCTCAACCTTGGTCTGTCACCAATAGAATTGTTTTATTGTCCATTCCAGAAAATAAAGTAGGTAATGCTGTTAATGTTACTTTCATATAGGTAACCAACCACACACATTTTGAAATTAAACCACCTCAATTTTCAACGACTTAAATTATTATGTTAAAGTTAAGTAGCTAACTGACTCGTAAAATCTCTTTTCATGTCTCATCACATGTAATTTCAAACCATTGGTTGGATTCACATGACCTAATACATAAAATATTGATTATAAAATAAGGTGTAAACAAATATACAGAAACTGAAGTTAGGATTTCCCACTTTTAGGCCTAGTAAAATTTCTATAGTTCCCAAATCACGACTAAGCTCTAACGGAGGGCCATCAATACTCATTTATACAATGCTTCTCAAAAGGCCATCAAATATACCATAAGAAATAAATTGAAAGAAAATTACCGTAACAGAAAGCAGTACACGATATATTGCATCTTAATATGCATGGTTAAAGATGGCATATTGTGAGAGGGTGGAATCCCATCCAAAAATTCAGTTATGGTTTTATACATTGGTAGAGGTAATTTTTCATTCTACAAGCAAAACAGATCACAGATGTAATGATTATATCTTTCCAATCAAAGATATCATGAGAAGAACCTTGTGTTAGTATTTAGTATTTATTAGAAAGGACAAGTTACAATTTCAAACCTTTGAAGACTCCATTTCTGCCAAGGCTAGTCCTTTTTGGTATAGTGCCTCTGCCAATTGATCGCGGGTAGCCTCCATCTTCTTCTTGATTTTCTGCAATTGAGAGGAGAAGACAGTGGCGATTTATTTAAGAAGCTCAACACAGTCTAAATACTACTGCTTTAACCCAACTTCTTCTGAGTGTAAATTAAATACGTAGGAAACAAATCACAAGAATCAAAACCATTGCAGTAAAAGTATTTTACCTCCACGTCTTCATCTTCTGGATCATTTTTCAGTGCAAAATACCTGGCCAGCTCATCTTTGTCTATGCTATCAACTACCTCGTTTGCAGCATCAATGACCTATGAAAAGCACTCATGTGTACGATTACGTCATTTTTTTAATATTATGTTATTTGTACTAAATTGTTTTGTATTCTAGCTGAGATTCTCTAGTGATGATACATCAGTCTTAATTCTCTTGTAAGGGTAGTTCAACTGTTTACTTATATTTATACTATTTGATAGTATAAATAGGTCATTACATTGTGTTATTGGTTATGAAGTATTTTATCAACAAAATTCCACTTTCTTGTCGATCTCAATTTTCCCTTCCTAAATTCACATGGTATCATACCATTTTTGGATCGGTGGTACTTGACAAGGAGGGAATAATGTCTTTCTTATTTCAAACTTTCTTTCCCTAGGAACAGGCAAATAAAATATTTTACTTCAGAATTCTCAACTGTTAAAAGGTCAAATAATGGATAAGTGTCGTGGCATTCATCTCTTTTTAACCAGTACGCTGCTGGTGTATTTTAACTCGAGATGTCATACATAGCTTAGATTGGAAAAGGGTATGGCAGAATTTCAGAATTTTCACCTTTTTGTTTCAGTAGTGGTTTGTATCATAACATCTCACAGGATTAGTTTCAAAACTTATCGAGATGGTGAAGTTAGGATAGACAATTGGAAGAGTATCCCATATAAAAATTTGTACAACAGAATTAGGAGAATATAAGACATGAAGTCTATTTGGGTGCTATGTTGGCTAAAGCCTAAAGTGGTATGGTCAACATGACTGGAGAGAAATCAGCATATGTTCTAGGATAGAAGTCTCGACATCCTTTCTAAACATGATATCGTAATTTCTGGATGGTTCATATCTAAGATATTCAGTAATTATTTTTCTTTTCATATCTTAAGCATCCGGGGAGTCTTTTTTAGTTTCTTGTTAGAGTGTCGGCATAATATTAAATTACCATAACCTATGAACTTAAGCTTTTGAGTTGATTGGTGATTTAACACAGTATCAGAGCAAGAGATCCTGAGTTCGAACTCTTGTGAAGTTATTTCCTCCCCAATTAATATTAAATTCCATTTGTTGGGTTGGGCCTTCAACAAATTTTCAAGCCCATAAGGGGGAGTGTTAGAGTGTTGATATAATATTCAATTTACCATAACCTATAAGCCTAAGTTTTTGGGTTGATGGGTGATATAACACTTCTTGTATTCAAAGGAAAAATTTCTTGTGCTCCCCCATTTTTTTATTTTTTTGGTAAAACAAACATTCATATAAAATCAGGAATGAACCCCAAACAATACAAGAGTTACAGGAGAGATAGTCAATTACTGACTAAAATGAGTGAAAGGGTGCTCCCCCATTTTTTTAAACATCTTAAGTTCTTTTTTTTTTTTTTTTTTTTTTGTGTGTAAATTCTTTTATTAAGGGGAAAATGTTTGTTTCGTTAATAATTTTTCTCGTTTAAACACACTCAAATGCGAATATGCAACAAACGTCAATCTCACCCCTTATCACTATAGTAGTTGCCAACAGAACAGATATGACATGACTTCAGTTAGAATTCCTCCTTTTTTTATTATCCTTTCTTTTTTCTGAAAGATCCTGATGATTTTTATTAAGATCCACTTACCTCATCATCATGGCAGCTTCTGTCCTCAATATTTCTCTGAGAAATCAAACCTTCCAATACTTTTGAAAGCAGCAGAGTGTAGTTTGGATATTCACTCTAGCAAAAGAATAATAACAATAACGGTCAAAGATGTTAGTAAAAAATATGTAGAATCCAACCTGATTATAAATCTACACGAATGCTTTACATAAAAATCCTTGACATCGTGTCCTGTAAGATAAATCCAAGCCTGACCAATGTAAAAGATGCTCCATAAAAGTAAGATAAGTATAGTTGTACCGATAATAGACACTGGACACTAGACAGACATTGCCTTTCTGGGCTGTTAATTAATTTTAAATTGAAATTTTAAAAACATTATTGTCACTAATTATTTAGATTTCATAATATATTTGTAATCTTTTAAATTACTTAATTTGTAATATTGTAATCTTCAAAAACATATTTTCGAGAAATTATATAAAATATATTTTATTTAGAAAAATTATTATAAACAGAAAAAATATCAAACTATTTACAAATATAAAATTTTTTTACTATTAGACCGTGCTAAGCGATAGAATTCTATCGCGGTCTATTGATGATAAACAGTAAAATTTTCTATATTTGTAAATAGTTTGACTCATTTTTCTATATTTACAAACAGCCCTTTTATTTAAAAAAAATAACTATTTCTACAATTTCAAATCATATTTTAAAAACAGAATTTGTTTGACAATGGACATGCATAATTTCAAACAGAAAACAAAAAACACACAACAATTCCATGCTGAAAATATTATTTAAATAACACTGAAAAACAAAAAACATGCTTGAACCTTAAGGGATGAGCACAATTTCTTCCATTCTGAAAACTCTTCATTGCTTTCTGGTTTTAGGCTTGAAAGAAATTTGATCTTCGCATCATGAACCTGACCAAGGGAAGGATAAAATACACCAAGTACTTGAGGAAGTTGATTACAGTTATCATCAATCTCAAAAGCATCGTTAGAGAAAGATAAGAGGCTAGTTAAGTAGTCCAAAAATTAATAAATCCCGAAATGGAAATATAAGATGCATGGAAAAGGACACGGAAAAACTTTTTTTTCCACAAAAAAAAGAAATACATCTATATAATAATAAGGAGAAGAAGCCCAAGGGGCTTGGCTTTTAATCTTTTCGGGAATGGATTATAATTTTAAAGTATATCCAGATGTGTCCAAGGTGTGTCATGGACACGGCCGAGAAAAAAAAAAAGTAATAATGAAATATTGGACACATTTTTTTCATATCGGATATGTCTCCAGAGAATGCCCAGATGAATGTGCATTCGCGCTTCTTAGATGGAAATAAACAAGTAGTTTTTGCACATTGCAACAAGAAGGAAGTCTCCTATTGTAGTTTTTTACATCGGAGCCTCATGTTGCTTGCAAGATGTTGACTCCGATATCAAAAAAATATTATTGTAATCGAAAACTGCCTACATGAAAGCCAGGAAATAGGACAAGGCAATACTATCAAAAGATTAAAGAAAGAAAGGTGAAGCTAGTAAAAAAAAAAAAAAAAAGATTTTTACTACTTTTATTAATAAGTAAAAAATTGTTTGCAAATGGATACCCAGCCTTTAGATATAGGTTTCCATATCTTACGAGAGGGTTACAATTAATAACAATGAAAATTTTAGTCCGAAGGGGATGAAGTAAAAATGTCATACAGACAACCCCTAACCTCACCCCCACAAATGGGGAGAGAATTCATCTGGAAACTGGTGACAGAAGATTTACGACAGATGATAGTGCTATATAATCTTTAGCATACCTCTTCCATTAGACGCTCAGAAATTGTCTTCTTCAAGGCTGGAGAAGAACCTTTACCCTTGTCTTCATCGGGCTGCAAAAAAGTACACAAAAAAGATTTTTAAGCTTACATCCGAGAGTTTGATTGAAGGGCATGCTAGGGTATAGCAAACAACCTTAGTCGGTGGCACTATGAAGGAAATTTGATAATATGCAGGCATCTTCCGTGAACTTTCCTTATCATTTGAACTAACAATACCTAGTTTTGCATATGAGATTGCTCCCAAGAGAACCGATCCTTGAGGAGAATTCTGAAATAAGTAAACAAATAATTTACAAATCCAGAAATTGGAGTTCCAGGAACTACAAGCAAATAGATGAAAATGAATAAATAAGCCATTTCTTGTCTTCTATAGATGGAATTTTCCTCCTGTATGTAATTTCTCTCTATGAAATCTTCCATACAGAGGCCCCCTCCAGCAAATTCAGGGATTCTAGGTAGCCAACTCGATAAACTGTATGTGAAGTATTTAATGTTTATTTGAAAAGAATAAAATAAAGAATACAATATTACCTTAGGAAACTTATCTTTTGATGGTGGGCCTAAATAGAATGCTTCTTTTTTCCTACCAAAGAAAATGCATCAAATTGAGTATTGAACTGAGCTATAGAACAAAGGGAGAGTTTCTCGACAACATACCCAGGAACTAAAACTGAGGATTTGTAGGCAGCATTCCCCATCATAGGACCATCGGGTTGAGAGAAAAAGTTCAATTTAATAGTATCCTATATTCAAATCAAATAAGCATAAAGTTTAGCGAAATAGCATTGAAATAAAATTTCTAGACATTAAAGTCAAGCAACAAGATTGCACAATAGACCAATATACTAATATACGAGAGCCAATAGTTCATTGTTGGCTAAAACTCAGAAGAAGTTCAAAAAGCACAGATGATATTAAATATGATGACAAACAAACCTAACAATTTCCCCAAAAAGGGACAAAGATAGTAGAAGGTACGAGTAAAAAATAAGTGAAATTATACTCCTACGGGAAGTTCTAACAGAAATTTCTCTGCTTCCTACAGAAAGACAAACATCAGATAATACAGCTAAGCAACAATCAAGAAGGCAATCTGTGGCATCCACACAAACAAAAGTTCTCAAAACTTGTAACATGTTACCTTCTCCTCTAATTTTCTTTCTATAAACACCACCAACTGCTTCATTTTTTCCAAACATTGCACGTCCTCATGCCTGAAAATCAAGAGAGATTCTAAGAGAGAGAGAGAGAACATTGTAGGACTGCTTTAGAACACATGCCTAAACCATTAGCAAATTCTAAGCTGCAAACATGAAGAAATTAAGTTAAATTTATTTAAAAAGAAATGAAGAAGAAGAACATGAACATGAACACAAATTTGGGACGATAGCAAATTTATCCGCTATATAACTTGGTGTTCTTCACGAAGGTTCCATACGCTAATTATACAAGTAGCTGAGGACAACTATGTCACCTACAAAACACTTGCAAGAAACTTCCTTGGACAATCTAAAGGCCACGTACGATCCTTTTTAAGAAAACAGAATTAGTCATTGACGAAATGAAAATAGCAGAAGAGTATCAGCGACTCATCAAACAAAAGATGAAAAAACTAAATTACAAATCTCTGAACCCAAATGCACTTGAAAAGATTTAAAAACTAGCAACAGTAACAGACTATTCAAAAGAACAAATGTTTGAATTGTTTAGCCTCTTTATTTCAATAAAAAGTTCTGTTTCCTTTTCAAAAAAGAAAAAATGTTTAAATTGTGGACTTCATGCAAGCTTGTTATCATCTTCTTTGCTACAAGACACACGAACAATTCGTTTTAGGCAAAGTGTCAAACACATGTCGGACATGTTCTAGACACGTGTCCAACACTAAAAATGTGTCTAAATTAAATATATTTTTTTTAGTCTTAGGCTTGGACACAGTTTTGGAAAAATTTTAACCTTAAGTTTGGTTTAAAAAAAAAAAAAAAGAAAAAGAAAACTACTTTCAGCTAAATTATAAAAAATACCCCTTAACTTTATACTTTGTTTCAAAAATACCCCTAAACTTCAAAATTTTCAATAATACCCTTAAAACTTCAAAAAAAAAAAAGGTTCAAAAACACCCTTACCGCTAGTGTTAGATGGAAATTATTAGTACTTTACTATGAAGCACGGACACTCTATTTTAGGGGGAGTGTCCGTGTCAAATATGGACACGTTCAAACATGCTCCGAACACATGTTCAACACGCAAATTTCCATGTCCTATATATATATATATATAAAGTTCAGACATGTTTGGGACACTTTCTAGACACGCCTGAAAAAAATTAGAGATAAAATAGTCCAACCTTTTATGATGAATCCAAATTTAAAGTCCAAATCAATTATATGTTAAACTAAAATTAAAAAAAAATTAAAATATATATGTATAAACCGTAAAAGGAAAGCTCATTTTTTTAACCAAAGATTAAAAAAAAATGAACTTAAAAAGTTAAAGGTTTCATCTCCTATCATTGTTAATTAACTTGACATTTTATACCTTTCGAGTGAAGTGCATTTAATATTTTATGTTAAATTTTTATATATATCTTAATAAAGAGCGTATCCCCAACACGTCCGTGTCCGTGTCCTAGTTTTTTTTTAATTGGCGTATCACTGTGTCGTGTTGTATCCATATTCGTGTCCTCTAAAAACATGAAAAATGCAAAGCTAGTATTGTTCGGAGAATTATCAAAAAGA
Organism: Lagenaria siceraria; assembly: GCA_002890555.2. NCBI lineage: Eukaryota > Viridiplantae > Streptophyta > Magnoliopsida > Cucurbitales > Cucurbitaceae > Lagenaria > Lagenaria siceraria. Next base: position 4,865,026 of record CM016488.1, read on the forward strand.
TGTTCACAAAATTCACAAATTGAGAGCAAAGCGGTGTCGTGATATTTTTATCACGAGCAAGCAGCTGAGTACAAACCTCAAAGGTACAATACAATAATGCCATGAAAAGAGGCTCATACCTTATATGTAGCTGTAAATTGTATTCTCCCTTGGGAAGTTTTTTAAACTTTGGGTATGCATCACCCATAGCATAAATACGCTACATGAAATAAATAAAACAAGGAATTCAGATGACAAAAGTAAAAGAAAATTTGTAAGACAATCCAATTTTTATATCTATACTTGCCCCCTCATCTCTCTCTCTCTCTGTGGAAAAGTATACCTAATACTTACTCTTATTCAATTTGGTTCAGTTGGATTTTCTTTATATTTATGTAATACTAGTGGTGTATTAGGTGTTTATATTTAGGAAAAGTTGAGTTTAATACCAACGTTAGGAGTTGTATCAATTAAAACTTCAAACTAATAATTATATTAATTTAAACCCTAAATTTTCATGAGTGAACCAATTAAAAACCCTGTGTTAGTGATTTATAACTATTTTCACTTGATTCAGTTATAAATCAACTCAATTTAAACCTTAAGTTTATGCTTTGCACAAAATCCCTAGAGTAGCAAGAAAAATGATCACAATAAGTATTGATGAGGAGAACTAGGTTGAAAAACCACTCATACTAATGAAAACCATCAACTAATCTCTCTAATATTATGATATTCTTGCATTAAAAATTATCCATTAAGGAATTGAATTCTTTCGGAGCGTCTAAATTGATTGACTTGTTAAAGTTCAAGATTTTAATTAATACAATTATTAGTTTAGGTGATACAACTACCAAAGTTGGGGGTATAAATTGATTTTTTTTTCCTTACATTTATTTTTTTATATTTGTAATAACTTTTGGGTAAATTACACTTTTGATCCTTTAGGTATGAAATTTGCATCAAATTAGCACATAGGTTCCAAAATTGAACGAACATTTAGAAAATGTTCAATGTTGGTCCCTGAATTAACGGTTTCGTTTACACAATATTGACGTGGCCATGTTTAGAATAACAATAATTGAAAAACAAGATTCAATTTATTTTAAGAAAAAATTGTCATCTCAACCCCTTTCCCGATGAGCCGCCATTGGCCATCTCCAGTCATTGCTTGTGACTGTCACCATCACTATCTTCTTCTTCTTCGTTTATGATTTTTTTTTTTCCCTTTTTATTAAAGAAAACATACAAAAACAAACCAACCCACCCACCCCACCTCTTCCCCCTTCCCCTCTTCTCCTCCCTTCTTCCTCTCCCCTTCTATTGCAGTTCCCCACCGCTATTGTGTCACCCCCATCCTCTAAACAGTCATCACCACCACCTCCCTCTCCAACCATCACCGTCACTGCCTATTTGAACCTCATATATCCGACATTCTTAGATTTGTATGCATGTAGGGAGAGAACCGTTGTATCTGATTTTTCTTTTTCCCTTTTGATTGTTTACAACTTTTTGGTTGAACTTTTTTGGGTTTTTAGTGGTTTGTGTTCTTTGATCACTTGTGGTGATTTCTTTTTTATTTTTTCTTTTTCTTTTTTTTTTTTTTTTTTGGTATTTTGGGCAGAAATTTGCAGAGATTTTATGGATCTTTAATGGGCTTTTTGTGGTCTTTTGAGCAAAAATTCACACATGGAGGGTAGGTTGGGGAATGGGTTTTCAAAACAAAAATTGTTTTCTAAGTTCTATTATTTATTTAGTTATTATTATTATTATTAACAAGTCAGTATGGAGTTAACAGAATCATTAATCGAGGGACCAAAATCGAGCACTTTCCAAATGTTGGGACTTGATTGTTCGGGGACTCATTTGACAAAAATCCCAAACTTCAAAGATCAAAAGTGTAATTAATCCTTTTTTTCCTCGCTGGTAGATAGTCTTGACTTATTTGATTCAAAACTTAGAAGAAGCATAGCAATTTTATTTCTTCTTAAAATTTTAGTGGTTCCTAACCTACCGTTACATTAGTTGTAAAGTAATCTGGCCATTCTATCAAAATTAATCATTCTCCAATCTCAAAGACACATGTGAAAACCTTTCAAAGGCCAAACCGAAATGTAATTTACCCCTCCCAGCAATATTTTGAGATTTGATTTTTTTTTTTTTTGTTATTTGAGATTCGATATTAATACAAACTACTACCTCAAAGTCTAAAACTATGGATTAAGCCAATTTATCTCGAGTATCATTTGAGATAATAGCAATCGACCCAAACGTGGAGTAAGTTAAACTATCTAAAGTCTAATTGTGGACTACGCCAAACTTTCACAAGTATGATTTGTTCTGCTTGGATTGAATGTAATCGACGTACACGATTTGATATTTCAAGTAACAAGGAAAATGGTGTCAAAGTACCTTATTCGCGTCAGAGATCATATAAAATTGAGACTCAAATTTGTTGTCATATATGCGGTCATTAAACAATGGAATAACAGGTTTCACTTCAGCAGCATCTTCTAATTTGAACTTGTAACTACAAAATGAGAAAAAGTGCATGAAATTTGTTTGACACCAACAATTTCCTTAATAAAGAAGAAAGTAATAAATCACCACTGTTAACTCACGTTAGGGTCAGTGATAAAATCTGTTTCCCACAAGGCAATCTGTCACGATTTGTAGTCAGTGTGCAAAGTTTTGCTTCACATGGCCGATATGGAACCTTTATCTGCAAATTAGAACGAAGGGGAAGATCACATCTCACATACAGTAATTTAATTAGAGCAACAAATAATTCACCTAACCTAATCACTTCATTCCCTCACCTTGTTCAGGATGGCAGCAGGAGCAAGTTTTTCTGATGCCAACAAGGCTTCAGCATCAATTCTAACAGGCGCTTCACTTCCATCAAGCACTATTTCATCTTTATTGGTACTAACCCCATGAAATGTTACCTAAGAATTGCATAAATTCATTGTTAATCTTGCCAAATGATTTCCCCGTTTGATTGGTTAAGATTTTTTGTACATTCTTCCTCCTTTTCTTATGGTCAGGAATAGAAAATTCAAAATATTAGATTGGATGGCAGAGTACAATCACATGATAAATGTTTCCAATAAGACCAAAAAATGGAATTGCATGATTGATGTACCTATAAATGGTTATGGGTTAATTAAAATTAAAACTAGCCGTTAGTCATTAGATAAGCTAGCCGTTAGATGGTTAAGCTTGTTAGTTAGGCTTCGGTTAGCTTACACTAGTATAAATAGTAAATACAAACACTTAATTGTAAAAGAAGAGTAGGCAGAATATTAAAAATAAAACTTTCTTCCAATTGCATTACACCAATGATGAAAGAAATTGAGAAGATTTTATTCCTTAGTAGGAGAGGTAGATTTTCCTGTCTCAGTTTTACCTTTCGCTTCAACAAGAGTGAAATATGGCAATGGCAAAACTAAAAATAATTTGATAGCATGACTGATGAATTAGAAGCATCAAAATTCAGTCGCATTACTTCTGGGTTTTATCACGTAAAAAATCATAGATATATTTGAACCAAAAAAATAAAACCAAAATTTGAGATATTAATACAAACTCACTACCTCAAAATCTACAAGTGATGATTCCCTACTTCCAATGCCACTTGACCAAAATTGAGCAATTGCTAATTCCATAGTCTGGCCACCCACAACAGGAAAACAAAAACTTTTGGAAGCAGGAGAAGAGAATGTTACCACGCTCTCCCACTTCAAAGGCCTTTTCAAGGGCAGAATCTGGAAAATGAAAATACTCATTCATTTTGAATATATATATATAACCTTGAATACTGTACATAGTCGCTCCACATACCTGGACAGTGTCAATAAAAAATTTTCTTGTTGTGTCAAATCCTGTAGTTTGTATGGTTGCTTCAACCCAACTAGCACCACGTGGTACCTCTATGAACCTCCGCTCTATATGGCCTAAGGTGGCATATTGAAGAAAAGACAGACAGATTCTACTAAAATAATTTTCTTACAAGAGTGTCTACTATTTAGTCAGAGTAAGTATACAAATGTTGTTGGCAAAATGAACCTGGTAGAAACGACATTCTTGGAAAAGAAACTATTGGAGGGCGATCCACCACAACTACTGGCTTTGTTATAGTTACCGGGATTCTGAAAAGAGGACCCCGCCATGGAGCCTTGCAATCAACACCATAGAGTTCATAATAGTGCAGGCCATTGCTAAGATTGGAAGGATCAACCACTACGCTGAAAGGAACAAGCAAGACTTTAAGTCCATCGTGAACAAGTCACCACTGAGTGGTAAAAAGTAGACCTGCTTAACCTTTTAAGTGTTTTATCGTCCTTCATAAAGAAGTTAAACCATCTTAACAGGTAACTCAAAGGTAATCAACATTTTTTGAATTAGAAATAAATATCTTTTTGTTAGCCTAAGTAGATTGACGTGATGCATTTAAATCACAAAGAAAAAAAAAATATTAACGAATAGTTCCAAAAGGAGAAAGATAAGTGTTTTTTTTTTTTTCTTTTATAGAATCAACAACTTTGGTTGAGAAAAATGAAAGAATTTAGAATGAAGGGATTCCAACTAAGTAAGATGTTACCTGGAGAATAATTACAAAAAAGGTTTGATATTGATGCCCAAAGCGACACATGAAATCTCAATAAAGACCAAACCTCACAAGGGTCTCTATCCCTACCTTTAAACACTTTATTGCTCCTCTCCTCCCAAATATCCCATAACACTGCACACATCCCAGCAAACCACAAAAAATGACGTCTCTCTGAAAGGCAGATGGAGGAGGAACTTCCCAATCATCGCTCGAATATCCCTCGGGCCAACAATCCGAACATCAAACTCCTGAAGGAAGCAACTCCACACAGCCCTCGCATACTGGATGATCCAGGTCTTCCTACCCCCTCCGATAAAGAATATAGAAAAAGATCACATTAACGAGGTCATCTTCCTAACAAGCCTATCTAAAGTGTTCACCCGACCAAGCAAAACTTGCCAAGTAAAGAATCTGGTTTTCTTAGGAATCTTAATCCTCCAGACCAATAAAAAACCAACTCCCTAACATGGGAGGGATCCAACAACAATCTGAAGAAAGACTTACAAGAGAAGCCTTCACTAGGGTTAGGGCAGATTTACTGAGTACACCAAGGTACTCAACTAAGACGTAAAAAGGATGGTCTTCTTTTGGTTATCTCCTCCTTGATATTTTTAATGGAAAAACGTCTCCTCCGTGCATTTCAGATGTTTCTTAGGAGGAGATTTATTTCAAGCATACATGGGCTAGAATCGCTAGATCATCAAGGTTGGCTAACGAATTCTTTAAAGAAGAAGTAAGGGCTGGCTAACTCATGGACGGCCATAGCTAAAGACAGTGAGTGGTTCTTCCAGTTTCTGAAATTCAGCGCTGAAAATGACAAAAGAAAGAAAGATAGGTGGGCTGCCTCAACCCATGTATGCTTGAACTTCCAGACCTATACTTTCCTTGAACAAGAAACAAACCTATGAGAAGGAAGAAAAAGTTCAATGATACTACACAACTTCCTATGAGGGAGACAAGAGGAGAAAACCAACTACAACTATAAAGAGAGAAAAAAAAAACAGAAAAACACAAGACCGAAGCCAAAAACCTAAATGCAAAGGCTATAAACAAACCAACCAATCAACCACAAGCAAAAGTACAAGGACTAAAGCAAGCTGCCTACGAGCAAATCAACCTAAAGGAAGAAAAACAATACAGCAAGGAAGAAAAGCAAATTTCTTTTTCTTTTTGTTTTCTTTTTCTTTTTTCTTTTTTTTTTAATAAGAAAAGTCAACCGGCATATATTCAAAAGGAGAGAAAATATAGCCCAAGGGCCGGGGAGGGAACCCTCTCTCGAAAACTAAACCAAAATAACCCACCAATCGTTAATAATCATCGACAAGCTGTAATTACAAAAGAAGTTTTTGAGTAAGGCAATCCACCAAGAGGCCATATTTTGTAAATAATTACAATTTACAAATGGTATTAAGGCAAAAGGACTTATGTTCGAACGATCTAGTGTTAAGAAAAAAAAAATCTAGATCTATATTTGATTTCAATCCATCTTGAATTACTAGAAAATGAAAATGTGGCAAGCTCAAATTGGCCCATTTAGAAAATGAAAATGATGGTCTCTTAGATCCTTGAATCATCAGGCTTCATCACTTCAAGCTTTGTTTTCCTTGAGCTCACTTATAAGCCTTCAAATTTGGTAATCCCTATGGTGAGCCCATCCAGAAGTACAAAGTTCTTAAGAAAGTGATGATGATCCTTTGGCTTTGGCTTATAGAATCCTGAACACTGATGAGATGCTCCAAAGGAAGTATTTGAATTGGGTTTTGTGCCCCATGGCTTGCTGCCTTTGCCACAACCACAAGGAGGGGAATCTTCAGATCACATCTTCCTCCATCGTTCTTGTGCCTACAAGGGCTGGTCTTCTATTTTAAATGAGTTTGATTTGGCTATATGCCTCCCTAGAAGAGTATATGATTGGCTTATGGAGGTTAGGAGGTGCTTGAAGGGCAGTATTTCAATGGGAAGGCCAAGACTCATTGAGACTGGGCTCTGATGGCATTTTGGAGGGAAGTCCCCTTATTCATTTTGTGATAGTGTGCAACATGTTGCTTGTGATGGTATTCCTACCAATAAATGCTTTTGTAATTACAACCTTTTATATGATTATTAACAACAGGAAGACTTTTCTTATGTAGCTTTTTGGGCCGGGTTCCCTCTACCCTCAACCCCCCTACCCATTGTGATTCTTTGCCTTTTTTGAATTTATGTTTCTGTTTCTTACTAAAAATGAAAAAATAAATAAATTCATACTCTTCTAGGCTAACTTGTCTATACTTCAACTGAACCCAAGCAACGGTCATTTGACCACCATTTGGTTTTAACAAACTCATAAGATAGAAATTTAAAATACTTGGCAGCCAGAGCCTATAACTGCAAATGATCATGTAACAGAAAAGACCAACCAAATGAAAGTTAAAAGAAAAAATGGAACACAAATAAAGAAGATGCAAGCTGCGGCAGACGTTGAGAAATACACATGCACAGGAAACGCATAAAAATTGTTAACTCACTTGAAGCTGCGTCCATTATGTGTGAGAAGCAAATAATCAGGAACAGTGACAACTGTTTTTTCACTGGAATGCAACGCGATACACTCCTCAAAAGGTACCAACTCTTCTAAGTTATTTGCATCTTCATGAAACTGGGGTTCAATTTGTACTGTCCACTGATGAAACATTACATAGTTTATATATTAACTACAAGTGATAAGTTTTAAAGTTGAAAGGAAAAGTAGTGGTCAAAGTATTACTCCAGGCAGAATCATTGAAATGCAATGTCAAGAATATTCTCTTATTTAAAAAGAAAAACAATGAAAGCAACAGTCAATTACAGTCTGCTGCACCATAACATGTACTTCTGGAAAGAAACCAAATTATCTTGAATATCTGCACCACTTAGAAAAAAGATGGCAAAAGAAAAGAAAAGAAAGGCGGCTAACAGACCACCTAGGCGTTAACCCATGATCCAGAAAGAAAAAGAACTAAAACCATAGGAAAAACAACCCAAGCAGTGACCAGTAGAACTCATGGGACCCCATGCTGAACGCCCATTTGGCTCCCAGTTTTGAAGCGAAGGGCTTGGCCTAGTATAGTCTGTATAGCCCAGCTCCTTCTTTATCTCTCTAGCATTTGCTCCACCCTCTCATCCCAAACACATCAACTTTTATGGTTGGCCCTAGTTTGAGCTTTTTTCAGGCTGCTTGGGAATGATAGAAATTGTTGAATATTGAAAAAGGAATTTCCTCTCTGCATTTACCAGCATTTCCTTGTACATTCCTTAAATTCTTTATTACCGTTAGTTTATTTCCTTGTATAGTTAGGCCTCTCTCTTTAAATTAGGGTTATATCTTTATACAGAAATTAAGAAGAAATATAGAATTCTTCAGAAATGACCGTCTTTTCAGAGATATTTCTTCCCCTTTTGACTGTTTTATGGAGAAGGTTGCTAGGCCTCCTATCACGAAAGTTTATTCAAGGAAGGGCAAGAAGGGGATTACATCCCAGACAAGCACTGCCTAAAAGGGGCAGGGACCAGAAAAGGATGGCTGTTGAGGGGAATGTTAGCATATATATTTGTCTTTTTGGGTTAGGGTTGGTTATCTTGAATTTGGTGAATTGAACAGTGTTCATAGAAAGGAGAGAGCAGCCCTCTTATTTGGCTGTTGGTTATCTGTAGTAGTTGCTAATATTTTCTGTTTTATAATCGTAATCGGAGATCATTCCCCTGTATTTTGGTGAACTGTATTGATATCAATATTAAAGTGAGGAAGAATCCTTACAAGTGGTATCAGAGCACGTCGAAACGCTGGGGAGGTGGAAGAAGATGACGCAGAAGCAAATGGAAGAACGTTTAAGTGCAACAGAGGCGGAAATCGGGAGCATGAAGCAGGATCTGAAAAGGCTACCGATAGTTGAGAAAAATGTGGAAAAAATGGCTGAGGACATTCGGGCCTTACACTCGTTGTTCAAGGACGTTTATGGGGATCGACCTAAGCCCCAAGGATCGTCTGAAATAACGGAAATCACAACGGGGAAAAGGAAGATACGCGCGGATGAAGAAGTGGAGGACGATGAGATGGAAGAGGGGGAGTCGTCCCAGATGAAGGAAAGCTCCAACCGGCAAGAGAGAATCAAATTCAAAAAACTGGAGATGCCGGTTTTCAATGGTGATGACCCGGACGGGTGGTTCTTTAGAGCGGAACATTATTTCCAGTTGCACTTTCTAACGGAGAAAGAGAAGTTAAAAATTGCTATTGTCAGTCTGGAAGGGAAGGTTCTTAACTGGTTCCGATGGGCAGAGAATAGAAAACGATTTCGATCGTGGAAGGAGTTAAAACAGAGGATTTATGTCCGATTTCGTCCTCGACAGCGAGGAACACCATGCGCGCGGTTCTTAGCCATTAAGCAAGAAGGGACGGTAACGGATTATCTCCAGAACTTCGAGGAGTTATCGGCGCCGCTGCCCGTCCTAGCTGAAAATGTTTTGATAAACACGTTTATAAATGGGCTGGACCCGGTTATTCAAACGGAGGTTTTCTCCATGAGAGCTGTGGGCTTGGAGGATATGATGGATGCGGCCAACTAGCAGAGGATCGGATTGAAACAGCTCGCACGGCCCAAGGCCCATATGGGAAGGATTGGAAGCCCAGCCCTAAAGCCTCTGGCAAAACGACGGAGAGCATGACGACACGTACCGTCACCCTGGCTGAAAAGATCCCAAATCCCCCACCAGCACCGACTACGAAACCTCCCTGGAGACGCTGGACAGATTCAGAATTGCAGGCCAGAAGAGACAAAGGGCTATGCTACCGGTGTGACGAACCTTTTAGCAAAGGACATCGCTGCAAAAATAAAGAACTCCGACTGTACGTGGTGGCGGACGAACTCGACGACGTGGTGATGGAGGATGTGGAGATGGACGGTCCAATGTTAGAGGTAAGCCCAGTAGTCGAATTGTCGCTGAATTCGGTGGTGGGACTAACAACTCCGGGTACGTTCAAGTTGAAAGGGAATTTAGGGGACCAAGAAATCATCGTGCTAGTGGACTGTGGAGCTACCCACAATTTCGTTTCGCAAAGGCTTGTCGAGAGTCTGAACCTACCATTGGCAGAAACTACAAGCTACGGTGTCATCATGGGGTCGGGAGAAGCAGTACAAGGTAAAGGAATATGTAGAAATTTATCCATCACTCTACCGGAGCTCTCTTTCGCTGATGATTTTCTACCATTGGAGTTGGGAAATCTGGATGTTGTTTTGGGAATGCAATGGCTCCGGAAACAGGGCTCGATGACCGCTGATTGGAAGAATTTGACTATGACCTTTGCGGTAGGAGATTCGCGGATCATGATCAGAGGGGACCCCACCCTGTCCCGAATGGAGATATCCCTTAAGGTGCTGGCCAAGTCGTGGCAACCCGAGGACCAAGGTTTCCTCGTCGACTTCCGAACGTTGGGAATTCCGAGAGAGGAAAGGGGCATATTAATGGGAGGAGAAATTGAAGAGTTGCAATCGGAGATTGACCAATTACAACAGGAATATGCAGACGTGTTTGACATGCCTGAGGGGCTGCCACCGATGAGGCGAATTGACCACCGAATCCAATTAAAAACGGGCGCTGACCCTGTCAACGTAAGGCCGTATCGGTACCCCCATGCTCAGAAGAACGAGATCGAGCAACTAATCAACGAGATGCTATCCACGGGAATTATCCGACCCAGCATCAGTCCCTTTTCCAGCCCCGTGATATTAGTGAAGAAGAAGGATGGAAGCTGGCGCTTCTATGTAGATTACCGAGCGTTAAACCAGGTGACCGTGCCGGACAAATTTCCAATACCGATGATTGATGAACTGTTGGATGAGCTGAATGGGGCGAAGGTTTTCTCAAAGATCGATCTAAAATCAGGCTACCACCAGATCAGAGTTCGCGATGAAGACGTGAGGAAAACAGCATTTCGGACTCACGAGGGACATTACGAGTTTTTGGTGATGCCATTCGAGTTGACCAACGCCCCCGCGACATTCCAGGCGCTCATGAACCAGGTTTTTCGCCCATACCTCCAAAAATTTATACTTGTGTTTTTTGATGACATCTTGATATACAGCCCGGATATGATAACCCATGTTGAGCACCTGACCATAGTTTTCCAGCAACTAAGGGAACATGAGTTATATGCCAACAAGAAAAAATGCCAGTTCGCAAAGGAACGCATTGAATATTTAGGCCATTGGGTTTCGGCAAAGGGGGTGGAAGCTGACGAGGAAAAGATCAAAGCCATGCTTCAATGGCCAATTCCGAGAAACGTGAAGGAGTTACGCGGTTTCCTAGGGCTGACCGGCTACTACAGGCGATTCGTGGCCAATTATGGAGCCATTGCCGCACCTCTGACGCGTTTAACTAAGAAAAATGGGTTCCAGTGGACAGAACAAGCGACTGACGCCTTTGAAAAACTCAAGAATGCTATGGTTACATTGCCAGTCCTTGCTCTTCCAGATTTCAACATGCCATTTGAATTGGAAACCGACGCATCCGGGACCGGATTGGGGGCAGTGCTGTCTCAGAACAAACGGCCCATAGCTTTCTTCAATCAAAAATTATCACCCGCAGCGAGAGAACGATCAGTGTATGAAAGGGAGCTCATGGCCATTGCTTTGGCTGTGGAAAAATGGAGACACTACCTGCTAGGCCACCATTTTACAGTATATACAAATCAGAAGGCCTTAAGGCACTTATTAGAACAAAGGGAGATTCCACCAGGGGTGCAGAAATGGGTGACTAAACTCATGGGGTATGATTTCGAAATATTCTATCGCGCGGGACAGGAGAATAAGGCCGCGGATGCTCTACCACGCCTTCCAGTGCAAGCCGAATTAAAGACAATAGCAGTGCCCTCTTTGATCGATGTGGGGGTAGTGGATGCGGAGGTTCAAGAGGACCCGAAATTAAAATTGATATATGATCGATTGCTGCAAGATATGGATAGTGTTCCACGATACACGATCAAACAAGGGAGGTTGTTTTACCGTGGTCGGCTGGTCCTCTCAAAGAACTCACGACTTGTACCAACTGTGTTACACACGTTCCATGACTCGGTGATCGGGGGACATTCGGGTTTCTTGCGAACGCATAAACGCGTGGCAGCGGAGCTGTTTTGGGAAGGTATGAAAGCAGATATTAAGAGGTATGTAGCAAATTGCGATATCTGTCAAAGAAACAAAATTCAAGCATGCTCTCCAGCGGGTTTGTTGCAGCCATTACCGATCCCAAACCGACCATGGGAAGATATATCCATGGATTTCGTGGAAGGCCTACCACGTTCAAAGAAGAATGACACCATATTGGTAGTGGTGGACAGACTGAGCAAATATGCTCACTTCATTGCCTTAACCCACCCCTTCTCGGCCAAATCAGTGGCCCAACACTTCGTGCGCGAAGTTGTGCGACTCCACGGATATCCTCGATCCATCGTCTCTGATCGTGATCGGATTTTCCTTAGCCACTTCTGGACAGAGTTATTTAGAATGCAGGGTACACAACTGAAAAGGAGCACGGCCTACCACCCCCAAACGGATGGTCAAACAGAGGTGGTGAACAAATGCTTGGAACTCTATCTAAGATGTTTTTGTAGTGAGAAACCCAAAACATGGATAGACCGTCTACCCTGGGCAGAGCTTTGGTACAACACCACTTATCATGCATCAACAAAAACTACTCCCTATGCTATAGTGTATGGACACCCGCCCCCACCGGTGATCGCATACGGACAGTCGTCACAGACAGCAAATGAATCAGTGGAACAACAGTTGAAGCATCGGGATGAGACATTGGTGGCTGTCAAAGATCATCTAAGACATGCCTAAGAGCAGATGAAAAAGTTTGCCGACGCCCATCGACGCGAAGTGGTGTTCGACATTGGTGAATGGGTCTATTTGAAGATCCGCCCCTACAGGCAACAATCCTTAGCCCGCAAGCACTGTGAAAAACTCGCCCCAAAGTTCTTTGGGCCCTTTCAAATCTTGGGCCGCGTGGGTGAGGTTGCTTACTTACTTGATCTTCCCAAGAATGCCCAAATTCACCCGATAATCCATGTCTCCCAATTGAAGAAGGCTTTGGGAAACCACCAGAAGTTGCAAGCCGATGTGACCATGCTGAATGAGCAAATGGAATGGGTGCTGGAGCCTCGAGAAGTCACGCAGATGCGCTGGAATGAGGCAGAGAAGGATTGGGAGTGTTTAGTGGAATGGAAGGACCAACCGGAGGAAGAGGCCACGTGGGAATCCTATGCGTTATTCACAGAACAATTCCCTAATTTTCACCTTGAGGACAAGGTGATTCTTCTTCAAGGGGGTATTGCTAGGCCTCCTATCACGAAAGTTTATTCAAGGAAGGGCAAGAAGGGGATTACATCCCAGACAAGCACTGCCTAAAAGGGGTGGGGACCAGAAAAGGATGGCTGTTGAGGGGAATGTTAGCATATATATTTGTCTTTTTGGGTTAGGGTTGGTTATCTTGAATTTGGTGAATTGAACAGTGTTCATAGAGAGGAGAGAGCAGCCCTCTTATTTGGCTGTTGGTTATCTGTAGTAGTTGCTAATATTTTCTGTTTTATAATCGTAATCGGAGATCATTCCCCTGTATTTTGGTGAACTGTATTGATATCAATATTAAAGTGAGGAAGAATCCTTACAAAGGTTTTACCATTTTATCTACTGCTTTCTTTTTATGTAAATCACAGCAATCTTTTGTTCAGTTTAGTCTTCCTTATCTAATCCCCAATTGGAGAGCTTGTTGTACTTCACCAATAGGTGTTCGAAAGAAAATTATGTTTTACTGGTAATGTTAAGAATAAAGAAGTAAATAAGATTTAATTAGAATTCTAAACCATTAAGATTACAATGATGTTATGAAATTACAAAGCGAGAAACAAACTCAAGCCAGATGAATTAAATGAAACATCTCCAATTAGAAACTACCCGTGATAAAAAAGAGGAGACCGGAAAAACAAACAAACAAATTACATTTTCATTCAATGTAGACCAGAAAAGAGCCCTGATGATGTGTAGCCAAAGAAGCTACTTTTCCCTCTTAAAGAGGTGACTCACGAGAGTAAGATGGAAAAGGCTAGGAGGTTCATCGGGCTAAGCAATAGACCAAACCACGAAACCTTTGACAAGACATCAATCCAGAAAGCTTTAGTGTAGCTGCAGTGCAGGTGAAAATAACGTGGCTTCAGGATTCTGAGCCTGTAATTGGATTCCTTTCATTCCAAGACATACGGTTCTGAAGGTTGTTATGTGTGTTAATGGCCAGGTGGCTTAGATCCCAAAGGAAGAATTTAATTGTCTTGCATCATAAAGCTAAGGGTTGGGAGAGATCCTTGATGCTGCCAAGTCCAACAAAAGAGACTTTGTTGTAAAGGAGACTGTGCTATCTAGCTTCCACGACTATGAGTTCGGGAAGGAGGACAGCTGAATTTTTTTTTTTGAAACGGAAACGGAACTTTTCATTGATATAATGAAAAGAGCAAAAGCTCGATTACAAAGAAACTAAATATCCAAAAAGTATTAAAAGTATTAAGGATCAGACTATTCATCAATTTCATCATCCTTCAAAAAATGCCTCAGCAAAGGTCCCATGAATAAAACCTGCGCCGTTGCCTATTATGCAAATCAGCCGGTCATGAATAAGTTCTGTAACTTCAAGAGTGATTTCCATGGGCCGCAGGCAAATGCTCAGGAAGACCTTTCTCATTTCTTCAATTTTGCAACAGATTCTGAGATTGGTTTTGATTGAAGAGGATCAAAAGTTGAGGAGATGGATGATTTTTAGGGCTTGTTTGGAATAACTTTTCAAGTCCTTAAAAACTCTCTTTTTAACACTTAAAACCCTTTTAAAGCCTGTGAACGCTAAGGTTCGAGAGAATTGGAATAAGGATATAACATTCACGGAAAAGATGTATATATAAGTGTACAAGCATAACCCAAGTAGGAGAAGGTAAAAAGACAATAAAGGAGAATATGATAAGGATATTTACAATGATATAAATAAATAATAATACTGATATTAACACTATAACAAAGCCCACAGTTTTTGGGATCTTTTGGCAGGAGATTGAAGTCTTTTTGGAGCTTGAAGAATTTAATATTGCACAGAGCTTATTAGGAGGAGGGTTATCTTTGTTGATTATTGATTTTGTATTTTCTTAGGCCCTTTGATATTTCATTTGTTATTTTTAGCAGCCACGAGTTTCAGCAAATTTGCAAGTTTTATTTGAGCTTTTTTTTTTTTTTTGTTCCTTCTCCCTATTTTCAGCGCTTGTTTCCTTTGAACAATGAGAAGTTTGTATATTGTTTTTAAAAAATCAGAATCCAATTTATACATGACAGACAAATCCAAGGTCATACTTGTAACTGGTGGTTATGTCCAGAAAGTAGTTAATGTTCATTAGAGTATGGTTTATACACATAACGAACTAAAGAAGCTGGGCATGATTTTACTTCTTAAAAGCAGTACAACCAAATGAATGACCTCACCTCGGAAAGTTGACGGCAGGCACTAGCCTCTCTCAAGTAAATTCCCCGTGTTGTGGGAGCTAATATTAAGACACATAAACTGTAAATATTTAGAAAATAAAAAATAGAGGATCAAATACCATAGCCAAGAAGATAAAAAATAGTTGTCAAGAAAATGATATATTACGTAATACTGTTAAGGAAAGTGACTAAGCAGTGTTGTGTTGAGTAACACCTACTTTAGTGCAACTATCAACTATCAAGGATGATACATCCTCACAAAACTATTCCTCTCTACCTTTGCTCTTCTCTTGTTTCATCTAGATCTCATTGTAGTACTAATGAACACATCACCAGATCATGTCACAGAAACATGAGAAATGACAGATGAGTAGCATAAACTTACATAATTTTCCTGATTGATTAATCTTCACTTTATACCAAACATATGGAACATTGTGGGACTTCCTTATATATTCATATGCCCTGAAAAATCATAAATAATATATCAACTACAAATAGTGTTCGCCTCTTTATTACTAGCAAATTAGATGGTCGAGCTAGGGCACAAAACCTAACTTGTCAACTTGCATAAGCCCCTGTCCAGTGGATAATTTATCTTCTGGTAAGCAACCTACCGGAATGGTCGTATTCTCAAGAGCCTTCCTCACAAGATATGGGCTCACAGTAATGTTCTCAGCCTGCATGGAAGACGTTACTTAGTAACCAAGACCAGATAAAGCTCTGCAAATCATAACAATTAAAATATAGCTTATTATAAATCCAGGGAAAGACCTTCATTGCACTAATGAGTAATGCAATGCCTCCACAGGCAGAGGGAGATGCCATAGAGGTTCCATTCATAAGCATTCGTCTTTGAAGGGTCCATGTAGGAACAGGAGCGACAGCAGCACCAGGAGCACTTATACTAACACCAAGATCTCCATCTGCTGTTGGTCCACGACTTGACCTACATCCCACATTTCCCGGTTATGAATGAATCAAATACTGTTGAAGAGTAAAAAGTCTCCTGGTCAAGGCATGCACCTCTTTTGATTTTTAAAACGTTGTGTTCAACCATGGTTCAAACATATCAAATTATCTGGGTTATTAGACAATAAAATGTTGAATTTAAATTTAAATACTGTACATATAATAAAATTTAATTTAAGAAGAAGAAGAAGAAGAAAAACCCAAATGAGGCAGGGATGGGGACAGGAATATATTCCCTATCCTTGACTAGCTCACGGAACTTTGCTTCCCCTCACTCCCCCTTCCCTTCCTCGTTAGGAGCAGATCACCACTAAGCAAAAAGAACACCCAAACCTGCCGTTCAAGCAGAATGTTCAAACTTTTTTAATCTATTCCAATGGTAAATTTCCGATCCAAATGGTGGGGTCACCATTTCGGACAGCAAGAACAATAGCCATTAATTTGTGTTCATACACTGCCTTATTGTGATGCATTGACAAGAAGGCCTGGCCAAAGAAAGCCATAGGTCGTCGATCTTCCATCGATACAACACCAACCCAATCCGAATGCATCCCTATCTATCTCAACGGATAGCCAAAAAGACATACCCTCCCCCAACCTTAAATGCCCTTGAAAGGTCTCCCATAAACAACATCTTTCAGAAAATTCTAACTAAAATAATCCACTTGATCCCACAAAATCACAGCCACACACGCCCAAAAGATTAAAGCACACCTTCCCTCATTCCTCAAATATTACTTTATTGGCTTCCCTTTCCTAAATGTATAAAACTTGGTGACTAGGAGTCTATAAGCCCAATTCAAAAAAGGAAATTTCCTATAAAAGTATTTTCCAAATAAACATTTTAAAGAATTTGTCTTTTAGAGCCCATGTTCTATAGTCACTAAGCTAGATATCAAGTTAAAAATCAGAGTGAAAAATACCAAGTATATTCAAGCCCTTCACTGGGAGCTTCAACCACACAATGAGCACCAGCAGCCATCGATGGAGAGACATAAGCACCAACTCCTATAATGCTTGAACTCGTACCCCCAGGAGCACCAACAGTATTCAAAGCTGGCCCACTATTACCAGCACTGCTCACAAATATTAACCGGTACTTGTTTACCGCCTGCCATTAAGGGTTAAAAACATCTACAATGATTAAAATAGCATAAAACTGAAACAGGAGAACCAAAAGTTATAGTTATATATTAAACAAATCAGGTGAGATCAAGATCACGTCAGCTTCAATCACTATGTTCAGAATAGTCACCTCATTAACGAGATCAATAAAGCGACCATAGTCCGGAAGTAATGTTGGCTCACCATAACTCATGTTAATGAGATCGCATTTATGCTGCAAAAACATGAATAGCAGACATAATTAGAAAGATGAATTCAAACCAGAAGCTTCTTGCAGTCCTTCACAAATAAATAAATATTTCAGCATTGCAAGAAAGTTTCTGAAGTTATCTTATAAGAATGATAATGAAAAGAGTATCATAAGCCACCTCCACAGCTGCTATCAATGCTCGAGTCAGCCCAGTTCCAGTCTCCATTGACCCTAAACGTGTGTCTCCAATTTTACAAGATATCAGTTGTGCACCAGGAGCAACTCCATTCAACAAGGGTTCCTAACAATAATCAGAAGTTCAAATCAGAACATGTTCAAAGAAAAAACAAAAAGAAAACAAAAAAACATAACAAAATCATGCATGTCTTCTTTGAACTTTTTCTTTCCAAAAGATAAAAAGATAAAGATCTTATTGCACCTTTGGGTGGAAAGCAGCAGCAATACCAGCAACATGAGTACCATGAGGGGAGCAATCTGTAACTATACTTAAGATATTTCCCTCATCATACACATTAACAACAAATGTACAAGCATCCAACTTGCTAAACACGCCAAACTTTCTTTCAATCCTGTCACCATAATTTAGACTCGAGTCAACTGCAGAACTGTATCCTCATACAAGAGAACCGACAACGGTAAAGGAAAATATATGCATCTCTTTCAAAAGATGAATTGACCACAATCTTGTTGAACTTGAATAAAATTAGTAAATTAATTAAAAAAATCATGTCTACAACCTTAATTTATGATACTTCAGGGATCATTTTCTCTTTGAATCTAAAACTTACTTATAATTAGTTAGTGGTACAAAGTTGGCAAGTTTTCCAGAATTAGGCTTGTCCTCAAGGCTTTGTGTGTCAAGAGCAACCCTCCATACTTCTCCATCGTGCCAAACAACAGCATCAATGACTGGCCCCTTATCATCATAGCACTAATGCATAACAAAACATCTCTATAAAGATAATATAATAATTTTGGTTCACAATAATCATAAAGAATCCCTGATTAGGCTACGTATCGATTAAGAATTAAATATCAGTGATTAAACAAAACTGCTATGTAACAATATAGCAATTTTTATCTGTAGTGTCTTATCCTTACATACTATAGTCACTTATTTACATATTCTAATTTATGTTGCAATTTAACTATTCATTAGCTATTATTTTCATAATATTTTATCTAAACTAGGCTAAATTTTATATATATGTGTATGCATGTTTGTATACATATATCTATGCACGCACGTACATAAACCGCAAATTTAGCCTTATTTCCCAAGACACCACCATGTAATATATATAAAAGTTCACGTATACTTACATCAGCTTGTTTTTTAAGAATATCAATTTGGTATTGGAGGTCCTCACGAACCCTTTTGAGATTTGGGTCCTCCACCTTGGTGTGTTTCTGAAACATGGATGTTATAAACACTATTATCAAGAGTACAAACAAAATTAGCATGCAGTGAAAATGTGCAATTGTGCCAATTCTGAGGAGTTGAGAACAGCCTAAAAAATCCTTGGAAATATTTCAACCAGCTATGTATTTAAAAAACTTAAAAATAAAAATTAGTAAGCCACCTCTACCAAAATATTTTGGTGAACTTTTACGTGCTAATGAGACTTGAGAAATTTGAAAAAATGCTTCGAAATTTTTTTTGAAAAAACAAAAAACAAATGAAAACAACAGAAGTAAAATAAAGTAATAACATAATCAGCACATAAACATAAATATTTAATAGGTAACAATTTCATCAAATGATTGAATAATGTGCATAAATGTTTGAAATTAAAGGACTGTTTGGGGTGCATAACAATAACATTACTGGCACTACTAATGCTAGTATAAGCACTTCTAATTTTTATGCTTCGGGGCTTGATACAAATATTTAATGGAAGTTAACATAAAATGGTGAAAAATAACAGATGGTATAGTCAACAACCTGATCAAAGTCATCAAGAACCTTAACAGCCTTGGCAATCTCCTCCTGGTTCTTTTCATCCCATTCCTTCTTTCTTTCCCTCTGTGGAGGAGAATGATGTACAAATTTAATGGGAACTAATTAAGTCATGTGTATAACTCAAAAACAAGCAAAACTAATATTCTTGCCTTCAAACGAGAAGTCAATGTGTCCGTAAATAACTCATAAACAAATTTATAGCCCACGTGCCACTCGCCAGAAGGGTTCTTCCACGAAGAATTGACAACCAAAGAAGCCCCTAACCAGAGTGATCAGTAAGATGGAAACATTACTGAACAAGTTGACCACGAAAGACAGAGAATAAAAAGGAATGAGGAAAGAAGGAAATATGCTCCATCCAGCCTCCAGTTCCAAGATGTTAAATAGTTGAACAGCAGAGTAACAGTTGACTATTTGGGACTAGAAAGAACAAAACAATAAATTTGTTCAAAAGAGCTAAATAGATGTAACTTGATGCAAGAACATCAAACAAAAAATCTAGAGGCATAAGCCTCTTACAGATATGTCAAGTCTGTTCTTGCAACTAACGCTAAGAAGCCTTTAAAACATTAGATGATAAAAAAAAAATCGAACAATCCACAAAAATGTCCACAAGTAACCATTAATTAAAACATTTATTTGGCGAATGTAGAATATGTGTGGCCAAGAAAAACTATCAAAAGATGGTCTGGGAAGTATAAAAGTTCAGATTTTGATAAATAAAAACCATTGGCTGTTAAGCAAAATTATTGACATGAACCTGAAGCTCCAATAATGCAACCATCTGCATCGGCCTTCACCACCTTCGAGATATCAACATCGCCGCTCCCCGTACTGACATTAGAAGAAAAAAAAAATTAAAGAAAGTTGCATTACAAATCAATATACACATACAGATAATAATAAGAATTAAGAAAGTGTGGTCCCTTCATACCAATCAAGAATATCCAATATTTTAGGCTTTCCATCCGATGTCACTTGTAATCCCGCAGCAGCAGGGTCAACACCACTATCTGAGAAGAAACATTTAAAAAAAAAAAATAATACAGCATTACCTAACTACTCCACTCCACTTCCGATAATCAATCCAATGTTGTTTAAGCACCAACAGAGAAGGAAATGAGAAAATAAAAGATGAATGATGCTAGAAGAGATAATCTCAAATCCAATACATAAAAAACGACCAAGAAACGCCAAAGACATCAAATAAAAATAAATCAAGCGATTTCTCCTCTTCGTCCTTATCTACAAACCAACAATCAATCATGCAAAAGTAGAACACAACACAACATACCGAAAATCGCAATGAGAACACCACGGCCATCGAACTCAGGATTGGCCTCGATGAAGCGATCAGCAGCGATTTCCTTCTTAGGCATTAAGGAGGCCAAGAACGAGGACTCAGTGAGACTGAAACCGGAGAAAGCACCACCATTAACGTCGCCGTCGCCACCGCCAGTAGAAGGCATTGCCCTAAGACAAACTCCTTTTCGAAGAACAGAAACGCTGCAGTTTTCGACACTCACTCGCCTACGGATTATTGAGCTAAAGAATGGAACGGAAGCAGCAGCAGTGGGAGAAGGAAATGAAAGAGAAGAGAATGGGAAGGGGGAGGGCAAAATGGGAAATTGGAGTAAAAGCGGTGCATTTTGCATGAGAATGGAAGGGTGTTTTTGGTAATTTGAATGGTTGTTCGGCTGCGGCGGCGGAAGCGGAGGGACAGGTGGTGGAGGCTGAGAGGGGCAGTGATGATGATTGAGAGTGGAAAAGGGAATATGGATTAGGGGAGGTTGGATCTCACGTGCACCCAAAAATTATACAATCATTTTTCTATTTTCTATTATGAAGTTGTTATTGGTTTTGTCGTCGGTGCTTCGTTAAAAATATCTTCTTTTTTTTTCCTTTTTTTCTTCAAAAGCTAAAATAAATAAATAGATAAAGTCCACTTTTGAGTCTTTGACAAAATATCTCTTTCCGTTTTTTCTCTTTTTTTTCTTTTCTTTTTTTATCTTTTTCCTTTCTTTTCTTTGACGGGAGTTCTCTAATAATTTTGTTATAATAATGTCTATTTTTGCACCACAGTCATAATTGTAAATTTTTAATTTTTAATTTTGTGTTGTGATTTAAATTATCTAACACACAAACACCGTAAATTATTTAGAGGATGTTAGTAGAATGATGAATTTTGAGAAGTTATGAATTATTCGGAGTTGTGAACTCATAAACTATACAATAATAATATATATAATTTTTTTTTAGTGGTGGGACCCACAAGTTTCTTGGCCAAGTAAGGAATGAAGTTGAACTCCTATTTTCCAACTCTTACTAGACAGAAAAATAATGAGATAAAAGATATTTAGGTCTTTATTTAAAACCAATCTTAAAAAAATTATAGATGACCAACATTTAAAATAATCATATTTATTTGAACGAATAATTTGTCTCCATACACCCAAAATTATAGATATTTGTCGATTTAACAATTTGATATTTTATTTTTCACCTTTTAGTCTCTTTTCTTTTCTTTCTTTTTTTTTTTTTTTTTTTTGAAGCAAAGTTAACACAAACCCAAAGAGTAACAACTCCCTAACAACTTTAAGATGATAGAAGCAAACTATCATCTTTTTAGATTTGTTTGGATTGAATTATTAATTTTTAACCCAACTCTCTTTTCCACCATTTTCATATTTTTCGATTACATTCCAACCTTCCAATACACAAAATATTTTCAATAAAAATATCTTTTAGTTTCTATATTTTATTGTCTACCTTTTACATTTCAAGAGTACTTTCAAAATTTAAATCAAAATTTTGAAAATTCAAAAGAGTAGGTTTTAAAAGACTTATTTTAAAAATGATGGCTAAAAATTTAGGTATTTACCTAGGGAAAATAAAACATAATTAAGAAATAAAAACTAAAAACCTAATTAGATTGGAAAGAATGTTTAGAAATAATTATAAAATGGTTAAAATTACTTTTATTTTATTCAAAATCTTTCAAAATAATATATATTTTAATTTCAAACTTTTAAATGCAATTTTTTTTTTATCAATCATCAAATTATTAAACACAAAATCACTGGTGAACATGCCCCAAATAAATTTTAACCATATAACAACTCCAGAACACATTTTTGAAAGAGAATCTCGAAATAAGGTGTAAGTTTTCTATCAGCAAGGTTCTTGATATGAATGTTAACGAAGATACTTCAATTCTATAAAAGTGATGATTAAAATAACAGCAAAATCAAATGTATGAACATTTCTAGAAAGATTTTATTATAAAACTATAAAAAAAATTCTTAAGAATGCTTAAATTTCTCACAAATTTTAAAACCCAATATATAATAAACTGATAAATCACGGTGCACGTGCATGAGAGCAGAGGAGGTAGCAGGATTAAAAGTACAACCATAAACTCAAAAATGACAGTGGCTAATTAATTCATCAAACCATAATGCATCATTGAAACAAACGAGGCCATAACAAAATTGGGTGTTAGTAAAACAAGTTCAATAATAACAAAACTGAAATTGATTATGAGCTCGGTCTCTGACGAATTGAACCCTAAAACAAACAAAAATGAGTAGCCAGAGGGTAAGACTTGGAATGAATGAGCAAGTGTAGATCTCACTTTTTCTTCTCACCACCTCCACCGGCCCTGCAAATACAACATATCCAGTAATGGAATCAGAATGCTAATTACTAACTTACCAGTTTCGCCTCACGCCCTAAAAATGATAAATAAAAATACAAGAAACACATACAACGAATACAATCACACATGTACCCTAAAATGTACATTTTCCTAAAAATATACATCATTTTGTTAGGATACCTCCCAACAAGAGAACTCAAGAACAAACAAAAAACCTAAAAGATAGAGTTATATCGTAACATCAATGAAGAAAATACAATATACCTCAGCACATTCTAGAGGGCTGAGAATCCACACTCAAATTCCCAATTAGGAAATCACCACAAAACTATTCACATCCCCAACCATACATACTCTCATACTATTTATATCCAAAAAAACTAATAAACTTAATGTCTAATGCTCCTTACCACTCATTGTACTAATTATCCCTAACTAGGGATCTTACACATTTTTATGCCAGAAAATTCGAAGTCAAATAGGTTTGTGCATTTACATTCTTTTAAAATTGAGTTTGATGCATTTTGTTCCCAAATTTAATTCAAGTAGGACCAATATGGACTAAAAAATTTGAAACTAGTGTCTAACACATCCATTGTACTGACTAGTGTCCATTGCGTGTTAGACACAAACGCGCTAACAGAACTAATGTGGCCAAGCTTCTTTTGCACACAGCAGATCCAAATATAACATTAGGAATCATCACACAAACAAACTATGATTCAGGCCCTAAGTTTAAATAAAAGCAGCAGACTAGCCTTTCTACAAAGCCAGAAGGATTACCTCATCTTTCTTAGAACATTCAACTTCTCGGATCAAGTTCCGGACAAAGAGAACCCTTTTACTTGATTTCTGCATTAAGTGGTACAGAAACAGGAATTTGAGAACACAATCTTATATTTTGTGAAAAATCATGCTGATATATGAACATTAACAAGACTTTTCAGCATCATGTTAAAAGTAAGTAATCACAGTTCAAACGGTCAATAAAATGAAATAACACAAGTTCATTCCCTAATCTCCTAAAAAGCTAACACACACACCCTAGCAAAAAAAATGTTTAAACAGAGATAGCCTTAAGCCTTCCACTCCCACCGTAAGAAAATTTTAAAACATCTAGTTACATGTTGATTGACTTACTCCTTTACGGTCAGAGGGTCGCGGGGCCAACTCCTTCTTGGTGACTATGTGGCCCTTGTTCAGCCCAACAAAAAGGCCTGTATTCGGCTGTTTTGGAGCCATTACCTATTTCAATAAAAACCAATCAGTTCACTCCATCAAAATTATCATTAATTTCTAATGTGAAAAGAATAAGATTCCTGAGTCCTGACATTTGATCTTTGTAACTAAACTTGAGAGTTTAAATCAAGTAATAACCATACAAATTTCCAGCCACATCCAAACTTATTTCACCAAGCATATTCAAAGTACAGCTGCAGATATTCTCAGTTGAATAGTTCGAAACAGAATAAAAGTTTCATGAGTAGAAAAGAAAATCCAAGAACGGGTGCGAAGTACTCCCTACTCATACAATTTTTCCTAACAAAAAAAAAAAAAAACTAAAAATCCCCTTCTATATCGTTGAAATCATTATGGGCGCCATTGCGAGCTAATTAATAACTAGAGATCAAGATACAAAATATAGAATACGTTCTTATACTCAAGAATAGCAACTCACTGAACTGATATCTATTAGTAAGAACGACTCAGAAACAGAAAAATCATTCTTCTAAAAAATGGCAAACACAGAGATAAACTTAGATTCGAAGGCACAAAGAAATTAAGGGTATCGAGCTTTGGAAAATTGATCGACCGGACCAGAAATGTACGCCCTATTCCAGTGCTGAAACGACTTGAAAGCAACAAAGAAAGGGTTTCTCACCTGTCCAATAAATCTGACGACCTAGGATATGAAAAATTAGGGTTTGAGATTTAGAGGTGAATTTATATCGTGGCTGTAATTGTTAATGGGCCGGACTTCAATTTGGGCTGAATTGCGTACGAAATTCTTAAAAAAATAATAAATAAATCAACTAGATGAATACCTATTTAAAGAAATATAGTTTTGCAAAAAAAAAAAAAAAAAAAACGAATATTTATTTTAAATTTATTAATTATATTGTGATGAAAATATTTTGACTAAGAGCAACTTGCTGCTGGTTTTTTTTTTTTTTTTAATCATGAACATCAAGAGAAAAATAAGAAAATCTTGAACAACAAAGATTCGTAAAAAAATATGGATGTCCTATGTTCTTCATTCAATTAATTATAGATGTTGTCACTAATAAAGAGATTAATTCTTACTATATATTTCAATTGCAATACAGAAAGATCATCTAAAAATGTTTAAATCTAGGGGGATTTAGAAGTGAAAAATGGTAAGTGGTGAGAAGATATGAAACTTGTCTTTATTATTATTATTATTTAAAAAATAAAAAACATTGAAGGGTAAGATATTATGATACATGTCTTCATTTTTATTTTTAATTAGAATATAAAATCTCAATTAGACAAATTTGATTGTAAACACTAGGAAAGATCATCGTCCAGTTGGGGTTGGTTTTCGACTAAACCAACACCAACCACCATACTTGGTTTTACAAAAATTAAAAACTGACAATCTTGCCAAGGAGCTTATCACAAATTGAGCTTCGTCGGTCGTTTTAGTCGTTTTTTTAAATAACTATTTTTATGATTTTTTCCAAGTCATCTCTCTCCAAATAAATCTAATTGTTTTTTTTTTTTTTTTTTTGACATCTTTAACTCTTTTTTGGTTAATATATGTACTTTTTTATGTCTTTAACCCCTTTTTGTTTAAATTTGTAATATATAAATATTTTTCTTATCAATTTTAATTTCCCTTGTGTTATGTGTTTGTAGCTTTATATATAGTAATTATGTTTTTTTAAATGACATAAAAATCTTACATGAATGATTGAATGTTAAATTGTTTTTTTTAGATTATGTTAAATTGAATTTAACACCATAATAATAATAATAATAATAATAATAATAATAATAATAAACGAAAGGACAAAAACATTATCATTTTTTCTTTCTTTCTTGGTGATCAAACAAGGCCTGTATTTTATTTTTCTTGCTTCTATCTCTTTTTTTTTTTTTTTTCTCTTATTCTTCGTTAACTATTTTCATATAGCAAAGAACAATCCTTTGGCTCGAAAAAAGGAAAATAACTAAAACAATGATTATTAATAAGATAGTCAACATGAACATAGTTCATTGGTAATTGACATGCGTATTTCTTTTCCTCAAAATTGACGGGTTCAAATTCTATAAATATTTGTTGTCTTAAAAATTGAGATAGCTAATGCAACATCGTTTTATTTTTTAAAATTTGTTTTCAAAGATAATCCGTTGCCTTTTATGCATCAATCACTACAACAACAAACATATTCACCGAAGCCAAGTCGTTTAGGAAGACAAGATTAAGATCTGGGTCCTTTGTTGTTGTTGGAGGCAATCTGTATAACATGATAAATACCGATAGTCGTTGGACCATGGATGAAGGCAATCCCACAATTTTCCTTTATTACGGTATGGGGTGGGGGATTTGAACCACATACCTTTTGGTAGCTGACACATCTATATGTCAGTTGAGCTCAACTCATTTTGACAAGTCCACAAACATTTTCCTTCAGCTGCCATGCGATCAAACAATAACTTTATTTAGTACATGTTTGTCAATTATAGTTCAAAATAGAAAATTAAAAGGGGGGGAGAAGCAAATTACAAATACCACCTTTATAATATAATGGTAGTTTTAGTTATACCTTCAAACTTGTAATTGTAAAATTGAGCCCTCAAAATTATACAAATCTTAAAATTGGACTCTCAAACTTACATAATTGTAAGAATTAGACCCCAAATATTTAACGGTAAAAATAGAACTCTCAAACTTATTCCATGGTTAAAATTGGATTCTCATACTTATAATTTTGTTGAAGTTTGATTCTTAAACATTTATTTCTAAAAATTGAACTTTTAATTGTTTCGTTGAATTGTTGCTTTTTTTTTAAGGGTCAAATTTCTTCAAATTTTAAGTTTAGGGACTCAATTTTAACAATGATATAAATTCGAAAGTTCAATTTAACCTATTAAGGATGTGTTTGAAATACATTTTCAAGTGTTTAATTTAATTTAAAAAATAAGTCATTTTGAAAAAAATTGGAGTGTTTGAGAATCACTCAAAATTGATTTTGAAGTGTATTTTAAACATTTTTTTTTATCAAAAGAGTTTAAATAAAAATGAATTTTTTGAAAAACACTTGTTTCTCAAGTCAATCCAAACAGACCTTAAATATTTTGAGGTCTAATCAACTATATAAACTTGAAGGCTCAAATTTTATAATTGAAAGTTTGAGAGTGTAATTGCAACTACTGCCATATTTCAAGAGTAGGTTTTGCAATTTGCCCAAAAAAGATTAGGTACAATTGACTTTGTAAGATTAATTTTTTATATAATTATATTAATATTTGGCTTCAAACTTTTAAAATTGATATTCATATATTTAAAGTGATTTTACTAATCACTTCCAAATATACCCATATAATATTTCAATAGAAAAAGAAAGTTGAAAAAAAACATAGTATAAGGCAAGAAGAAGCAAGAGATGAAAAAAAATGGAGTGATTTTGGTAATTTTACAAAGGATAACATAAACCAAAGACCAAAAAAAACGTTTATTTTCAAAACCTATGTCAAATTTATTGGACCTTCTATTTTGGACTACCTATGCCATTTTCTCATATTTCTTTTAGATTACAATAGTTTTTACTCTTTGAAACTATTAATATATTTCTATGGTAGCTATAACCATGAATCATTACACAATATCAATATGGATTCTATAAGAGTATTAAAAATCCAAAATTCATATTAAATTCTCCGCACACTAAATATCTTAATTTAATCTACTTGAAATATAATTTATCCAAATTACGTTTTAAATATTCATCCAAGTCAAACCAAGCCAAAATTTAATTCCATCAAAACCACAACTTATTACAAAATACTTAACCAAGATGAAATCCAAAATTAAACTTGAATTGATGAAAAAGTAACTATTTCTAAAAAGTTGGGACATTACAATCATCCCACCTTAAGAACTTCCATCCTCGAAAGTCACAATTACCAAACTACTCTAGCAACTTTGCTCCAATTTCATATTCTCTTTTCTAAAGTTACCATTCCATTTCCAACCCTTTGATTGCGCCAAAACACTTTTACTCAATCATTTGGTTTAACTTTCTAGGTGTTTAATTTTAAAAATAAATTATTTTAGAAAAAATTAAAATATTTGGCAACCACTACAAAAACCTTGGTAAATATTATAATTGGATTGTAATAAATAGGGATTTGAAATAAGAATATTGTAATTAATTGAAGGTAATAATAGTTAAAAACACCAACTATTATAATTGGAGCCCCAAACATGAGTGAGCTATAATAGCCCACTTCACCACTTGAAGTTTGGGGCTCATCAAACACTTTTTTAGGGATCAAATGCACATATTCTTCAAAACTCAGAGACCAAAAAAGTAATTTTTTTCTAAAATCGTCAATATGAGCATAACTCAAATGATACAAAAGTATATCATCTCAATCAAAAGGTCAAAAGTTCGAATATCCCACCTCATATATTGACGATCTCACATATATATATAATAAACATTTTCCATAAATAGGGTCACATAAGCATATAAAAACCTCTAAACCAGAAAGCATTGAAGAAAAACCACTTACTGGAGGTCATAAATATATGGAAACACCTTAATGAAGCATTTATTTCAAATTTTCAAGCATGAATCACACCTTCCTTTATGCAATAAGAAGCAAAATCAATTTTAAAAGATAGGAGAAATATACAAGGCAAATAAAAAAGCAATAATACCTATTCATTACACATGTTGCAACATCCATCTAACTCTTATTGTTTGATTTAACTGGAGTAAATATCATCCCTTTGCAATTTTAAAATTTCCAAAATTGCATTTCGTCAAATCAAGAACATATAGTAGTTACTAAACTAATCTCTCTTGAAACTCAAATATAAAAGCACATTAATCAACTTAGAAGGCGAAGAAGATGAGATTTGGCACCAAAAATGAATGCAACGAATATGAAAATGAAACTTAAAACATAAATGAGAAAATCTACTTATCTTGCATCATGTAAAAGAAGATAGAAAGGAGCTTGTTAGTGGTAGAGTTCAACTCACCTTGCTAAATTAAAAAGCACGTAAGCAATCACAAATCCATAATTAAGCAAAAAGAATTGCAAAATAAGTGTTTCTCACGAGTGACGCTAGCAAAACTACTCTTTTACACTCAAATTAAAGGCTCTATTTAAGTCAAACATAAATTTCAAACAACCTTTAAGACAACATCCATCCACAAACTAACCACCTAAATTGATAAATAGTGAAACGATTTCCTGAACTCACAATCAAACTAATGACACAACTCAAAGACAATTCTAATACAACTGCCCAACCATAGGGCTAGAACAAGTCGAACCTCAATCTAAAACAAAAGTTCAACTAAAAAACTCCTCAACTAATCAAATTCAAGGACTATACTAAAGTTAAAAGGGAAAAAAGGTCCTAAACTAATATAAGTGTTTATGCTAGCTCTACAAGACAAAGAAAATTGAACATTGGTAATGTAAGCCACACACACTCTAACGTTCGAGTCAGTCTTGAATTTGTGAGTAACTTGATAGTAGAAAATAGTAGAAGATTTTTAGCATTGTTTATATACTATTAATGTGTAACTTACGTTTGCGCTTGTAACTGCAACTTTTTAATTTCTGAAACCGTCGTTGGACAGTTACACTACCACCACTTGACGTTGTAACCGATGCTTAAGTTCATCACCCACTCAACTCCTCAACAATTCCTTTATCGATCGTCCGTTCAGAATTTGGATTATTCCAAACTCGATCACTCTGAGGTTCTCCATGGGTCCTACATAAGTTACTTAGGTCCTCCATAGGTTTTGCAAAGGTTGTCCATGGGTCCTCTAAGGTCCATGAGATTTCTAGATCTTCTCTAGATCCTACTCAGGTCTTCCATAGGTCCTCCTCCATAGGACTATAAAGTCTTCCATCAGGCTTATCAAGCTCCTTCATGGGTTTCTACTAAGGTTCCCTATGAGTCCTTTGAGCTCTCTTAGGGTCCTCTAAGTCCCTCATGGGTTCTACTAAGGTTTTCCATGGGGCAACTGTTATGGGTAGGTTTACCAAGATGAGACAAGACCAAGAGATGAGAGTCTAGAGAGACTGGAGGCCCAAGGATATGGATAAAGACTCGAGATAGCAGACCAAGGCCAATGGGACCCACATCCAACCAATAGTCACCCAAGCCTTAGTAGACCAGTCTGAGTGGATTGTTCAAGACCTATGAGGGTTTTCAAAGGACCCACGGGAAACCTTAGTATGATCCATGGGGGAGCTTAGGACCCATGGAGAAACTCAGTAGGATCCATGAGGGAGTTTAGAAAACCCATGAGGAAGCTTGGATGACTCAAGGGAGCTCAGATGACCCATGGTAAATCTTCGTAGGACCTATGGGGAGCTCATAAGACCTATGAGCGACCTCAAATGAGCCATACAAGGCTTCAGTAGGACTCATGAGGAAGCCTAGAGAATCCATGAGAGTCCAAAAGACCCATTAAG
This sequence comes from Lagenaria siceraria, assembly GCA_002890555.2. Classification (NCBI taxonomy): domain Eukaryota; kingdom Viridiplantae; phylum Streptophyta; class Magnoliopsida; order Cucurbitales; family Cucurbitaceae; genus Lagenaria; species Lagenaria siceraria. Next base: position 4,895,767 of record CM016488.1, read on the forward strand.
AAGCGAAGAGGACCCATAAGAAGAGAGCTCAAAAGACCAATGGTCCCACTCTCAAGCTTGATCTATGGGCCACTAATCGAGAGTTTCCTCTAGGAAGATTCTTTCTTTCATGGCTCTTGGCCAATCCACTTGGATCGGTTTCCTAAGGCTAAAGGTATTGACTGGTTGAACGTGGGTCCCACTAGCCTTGAATTAGCCATCTCGGGCCTATATAAGTGTCCCAGAGCCTTCTCTCTATCTAGATTCTCGGTCTTGGCCTATACTAGTAAATCTACCCACAACAACATATATTGGTAAGTAGCATGCTCTGCAAAAAAAAGTTCAACATAAGAATTACACAACATGCTTTCCAAGATAACCCAACACATGAATTACGTAGCATGCTTTGCAAAAAAAAAAAAAGAACCGTACACATGAATTACATAGTATGCACTACAAGATAATCCAAAACATGAAATATGCACCATGTCATGCTATAGTGGGTTCACTCATCCATGAACCATACATTATGTTTTATGCCAAGAAACCATAACACGCTCACGACATAAATGTTAGGCTTTTTTTCATACAATCACACTGGACAACATTACAACATGCTTAAGCTTCCCTAATAATATACTATGCTCAATAGGCCAACATGCTTATTACACAGAACAAGTCACAATCACTTGGCATGCTATACATTTTACAATCATCACGACGAGCATTCAGACGTTCTCAACCATGACACACTCACAACATAAATGTTATGTTTCTTTTCATTCAATCACACCACACAACATTACAACATGCTTAAGGTTCCCTAACAATATACTATGCTCAACAGGCCAACAAGCTTATCACATAGAACAAGTCCCAATCACTTGGCATGCTACACATTTTACAATTATCACAACGAGCATCTAGGTGTGCTCAAGTAAAAACTACTTAATGTTTTAAGGCTCCTAAGTATTGAAGACTCTCGAAACGATAAAAACAAAGTTTCCCTAAAAACTTAGCTCGAAACTTTAATAAGAGTTTCAAAGAGTATTTAGAATGAATATTCTTACCCAAAACAACCTTAAACCTTAACTCAAACACTGTGAATTTGTCCCAAACTACAACCAAGAGAGTTCCCAAGAGTTGCAACATTTACAAAGAGTTTGGAAAGGTCTAAATAAGACTCCTTTACCTAAAACTCGCTAAAATAGACCTTGCTGAATGTGCTCAGATGAGTTCAATAACCCAAAACTAATAACAACCTAAAGCTAAAAACAGAATAGTTCTAAAGATATTACAACCTTCACCACATGCAATCTTTGTTTTCAAGTTTCAAACTTCCATTGGTGGTGGAAAATCTATTGGGTTTATTTTGATATATGATTATGCTCATAATGCAATGTACTAGAACACAAAATCAGGAAGAACATTCTTAGTATCTAAAACTATTTCTATCAAACAATTTCTCCAAAACAATAAGTCAGTCATATAAAAAGAATTTGTAGAATAATGGGTTGATTGTAAATGTGATGACACCAAATAAAATACAAATATTAGTAAAAACTTTAATTTCTAATCAATTAATTGATTGAGACAACTTTAACCTTAAATTTATTCATCCAATTGAATATTAAAAACTAGGAGGTGAATTACCTTAATTCGTTGAGTTTTTTTTTTAGCATTTCTTTCTTGACAAAGATAATATTTGAGTATAAATGTTCTTTTATTTGATTTGACTGGATTTGTTGGTTAAATTTCATGTGATTAATTGCTGATTTATGGGGGAAAAAAATTATAATTTAGTTTTGAGAGGCAATTTGATATCACCATTTACTTATGATTCAGTCAGAAAATCTAAAATTTATAAATTTAAATTGACATACAGTTAAACTTGGAAGTAGATACTCCCTTATCCAAGTTTACGATTAAGTCAAATGAAATCAAAAAAACGAAAACTAGCCTGCGGGTAAACCTGGAAGAACAAAGTCATAAAATGAAATTAATGTTTTAAGCATTGGCACATGATAAATAGTTTATTAACTTTAAAGAAAAATCCTAATAAATATTCTTATGAAGAGGCATTAAAATGTTGTCTTGTTTGAAAATTTCTTTTTGCTGGTAACTAAAATTTAGAAACACCTCCAATATCTGACCGTATGTGGTAGAAATAGGGGAAATCACCCTACCCTTCGGAGCCTCCCAAAGCTAAACCACCTTTGACATAAACTAGTACAAACTATGGTAAAGTTAATATACATTAAAAAACGAAACACTTTTGGTTGAAGATGATCACTTAAACAAACATAGCAGGTCATCTTCAACATCTTGTTCCATTACATTTTATTAAGCAACCAACCAAATGTTGAAAATGAATGTTGCCACTTAATTCTAATATCTTACTAGAATACAAAGGTAGACACAATAATCACTATAGGCCCATCAACCTCACTACTTGCCTCTACAAGGCTATTGCTCGAGTTTTATCAAACTTGACATTGAGAAAGCTTTTGATAAAGTTGATTGTGATTTCTTTGATGAACTATTGGTTGTGAAGGGCTTTGACTCTAAATCGAGAAGATGGATTAAAGGTTGCATCTCATCAACAAACTACTCCATCATTATTAATGGAAAGCCTAGAGGAAAGTCAAAGCTTTTAAACACCTAAGACAAGTTGATCCATTATCATCGAATGTTTTAGTAGGATCCTATCATTGGCAGCTAAAGCCTCTGTTTATCACAACACCTCATCTCGAAGTCCTTGGAGACACATTTTGACACAGAAAGATCTTGTTTATGATAATATTCATTGCAACATTGGCAATTGATATACTACATGGATTGGAGATTGGTGCCCTTAAGCTGAAATTTCCCAAGCTTTATCAACTTACTGATTCTAAAGAGGCAACTGTGGCCGAGGTTTGGAACTCCGAGCATTGTTCTTGGCCTTTAAATTTCGAGGCACTTCAAGAGGGAGAAATTACAGAATTGGCTGCTTTCACACATTTTATCCCCAATATTGAGCTTACTGGCAGTAGTGACTCATGGACATGGAAGCTTGACAAAAATTCTCTTATCCAAACATATATTTCTTCTTTCCTTATATACATATAATCATTAAAATCAACAATAAAAAAAATTGTCCATAAGCCAATACAATCCAACTTTTTTGTAGCACCTATTACCAAAATACCTTTTATTCTAGTATTTCTTTATTTAAAATCTCTCAAACCACTTTCTGTGATTGATCAAATTACCCCTTTTAGTGATGTAAGTAGAAAGGGGTTAAATTGGGTAATTGAATAAAAGTATAGGTTAATTCCCTTTTTACCCTCCACTTGTATTAAAACTCTATAAATAGGAGTTTTCCCCCATGTATGGACAATTAATGAATAAGATTTTCCTTCAAGAATTCTCCAAGATTCGTAGTCTACAACATTTAGACATTAGTTTCATCACCAATTATCCAAGAACTTTTAAAACTCAAACATGCACCAACGGTCCTCCAGTTTGAACAAATTTCGTGTCCAAAAAAGAAAACTACAACTACAAAAAATCTAATGAATGTCTCACCTTTCCACACACCCCTAAAAATTTCCTTACATACGATGATTCTCCCGTTTGAAGTCCAATCTCATACTTTCAATCCAAAATTTGCTTATCCTTAAATTATCTTCCTCCCTTCTAAGATACATAACCATTAAACTCAACAAATCCAAAAGATTGGGCATCATCTAGCATATAAACCAACCACAATCCAACATTTCTTGAACACCAATTACCCAAATATCTTCCACTCTAGTGCTTTCATTATTTAAAATTCTCTCAAACCTATTTTGGTGATTGAGCTCCAATTACTCGATTTAGACTTATAAGTTTCTACACCAATTATCTAGAAACTTATAAAACACAAAATCATATACCAATGAATCTCCAATTTCAAAACTTCATATCCAAGGAAAAAGTACGATGAAAAATCGAATGATGCCTTACCTTTTTACACAAACCTAGGAAATTAGAAACTCCTTTATGTCATTTTATTTCAAGATAAGCTTTCATACAAATAGTCTTCCATCCATCACACTCCTCCATGCGTCTTTTCCCTTTTTAAGTACATTTCTTTGATTCTCTAATTTCATCTTCCTTGAATGCCGTTTTATTTCAAGAAAAACTTTTTAAACTCAACCAATCCAAAGATTGTCCATCACATCTAGCATATAGACCAATACAATCCAATTTATCTTAAGCACCAATAGCCCAAATACCTTTTTGTTCTAATGTTCCCCTTTTTATGATCACTCCCCCAATTACTTTGTTTAAACTTGTAAGTTTCTCCATGAATTATCCAAAACTCAAACCCAAATACCGACAAATCTAAAATTTGAACGAACTTCGTGTCCAAGTAAAAATTCCAACTACCAAAAAACAAATGGATTTCTTACATTTTCCACACAAACCTATCAAATTTCCAAACACTTGGATGTCATTATATTCCAAAATAGTCTTTTCAAATAATACATCAACCTCCATCCACCACATTCCAAGTGTCTTTTCCCTTTCTAAGCACATAAGCTCTAATTCTATGTTTTCATATCAATCTCCCTTGCAAATCATCTGCAATTCTAAGATATTATCTTTGTTCATTATCGTAACACTCCATCCACTTTGCAAATCTTTCATCCCTAGAATAACAAGAACTCTCCAATCATAAAGTTGAAGTCTAATATATCTTCCTTCTTCCTTACATATAAATAACCATTAAACATAACAAATCCAAAAGATTATCCATCATGTAGCTTATAGACCAATACAATCCAACTTTCTCTACCACCAATTATCCAAGTACCTTTTATCAAATGCTTTCTTTATTTAAAATTCTCTCAAACCTCTTTTCATTATCCCTTCCTCCAAAATTTTCCATTTACTTATAAGAGGGTGGTTAGGGCACTGAGTTAGTTATTATAGTATATGGGTTATAATAGACTATAGTTTATAATAGTCTATGTTTGAGTTGCAGACTATTTTAGTCTGGGTTATAATAGTCTATGTTTGTGGTGCAAACTATTTTGGTCTGAGTAGAAAATAGTAAACACCGTAACAAAGAAGGAAAGAGAGGATGAGTAGGAAATAGTAAATACTTTAACAAATAGTCATTGTGACAATGAAGGATTTGAAATAGTAATACTGTAGTTAATTGTAGGTTACAATAGTTGGAACATCAACTATTAGACTTGGAGCCCCAAACATGGAGTGAGCTATAATAGATTTTCTTAAACTTCTTTACCTCATCCTCCCTCAATACTCCTTTATGACATATAAGTTCCCCAACCAAATATTCAAAAACTTATAAAACTCAAAACTATATACCAATGGATGTCCAATTTGAAGAAACTTCATGGCCAAGACAAATTTGCAACAACAGAAAATTAAATGGTTGTCTTACCTTTCCACAAAATCTTAGAAAATTTCCAAACTCCTTTATTCCATTTCATTACAATCAATTGTCCTCCATCCATCACACTCCAGGTGACTAACCTTTTGAAGTACCTAATCTCTAACTTTTTCTTGCCATATCAATCTCCATGGGAAACCATCAACAATTCCAGATATTTTCGTGCATTGTCATAAAATCCACTGGGAAACCATCAACAATTCCAGATATTTTCGTGCATTGTCATAACACTTAATCCACTGTGGTAATCTTTCGGCCAAAAAAATGACAAGAACTCTTCAATTAATAATAAAAATCCAATCTCATACTTTAACCAAAAAAAAAAAATGCTAGTCCTAACTTATCTTCACTCTTCCATACATACATAACCATTAAACTAAAGAAATCCAAAAAATTGTCTACTATATGTACCACTAATACAATCTGACTTTTCTCTATACCAAATACCCAATTACCTTTCAAGGTGCTTCCTTTATAAACATTCTCTCAAACTTCTTTTCCTCATCCCTCCCTCCCTCCACTCCAATCACTTCTTTTAGACTTATGAGTTCCTCCACCAATTATCAAAAAAAACTTATAAGACTCAAAACCATATACAAATGTCAATTTGAAGAAACTTTGTGGCCAAGAATAATTTGTAACGGCAAAAGATCAAATGGTTGTCCTACCTTTCCACAAAATCCTAGAAAAGTTTCAGACTCCTTATCCTTTCATCATATGAATTTTCCTCCACATCCCACACACCAATGTCTTTTTCCCTTTGAAGTACATAAACTCTAACTTTGCCTTGTCAAATTAATCTCCATGGCAAATTCTACTTTGCTAATCTTTCATCCAAAAAATGGCATGAACTTTCAATGAATAATAGAAATTTAATCTCATACTTCAATAAAAACTTTCTTGTCCTAACTTATCTTCCTTCTTCCTTATATACTAACGTGAAATCAAGAAGTCCAAAAAATTGTCCATTATATGTACAACCACTACAATCCGACTTTTCTCTAACACCAAATACCCAATTACCTTTTGTAATGCTTCCTTTGTAAAAATTTTCTCAAACTTCTTTTCCTCTTCCTTCCCGCCAATTACTCCTTTTAGATTTAGGAGTTCCTCCACCAATTATCCAAATACTTATAAAACTAAAAACCATATACCAATGAATTTCCAATTTGAAGAAACTTCGTGACCAAGATAAAATTGCAACGATGGAAAATCAAAGGATTATCTTACCATTCCACAATTTGGAAATCCTAGAAAATTTCAAAACTCCTTTTTTTCCATTTCATTCCAATCAATTTTCCTCTATACACCACCACCAAGTGTGTTTTTCCTTTGAAGGCAGAATCTCAATCCAATCTCATACTTCAATTAAAAAAATTTGGCCATGACTTATCTTCTTTCTTCCTTAGATACATAACCATTAAACACAAGAAGTCCAAAAAATTGTCCGTTATATGTGCAACCAATACAATCCAACTTTCCTCGAACACCAAATACCCAATTACCTTTTATAGTGCTTCCTTAATAAAAGTTCTCTCTTAAACCTTTCTTCCCTCCAATTCCTCCTTTTAGACCTATGAGCTCCTCCACCAATTATCCAAAAACTTATAATACCCAAAACTTAATCCAACATTTCTCAAACACCAAATACGAATACCACAATCTAAAAGTCTTTTTGCTTTTGAAGTACATATACTCTAACATTGCCTTGTCATATCAATCCCCATGGCAAATTCCACTTTGGTAATCTTTCATCCAAAAAATGGATAGAACTCTTCAATTCATAAGTGAAATGCCATCTCATACACCAATTAACATTTTCTTGTCCTAACTTATTCTCCTTCTTCTTTACATACATTACCGCTAAACTAAAGAAGTAAAAAAATTGTCCACTATTTATACAACCAATACAATCAAACTTTTCTTGAACACCAAATACCCAATTATCTTCTATAGTGCTTCCTTACTAAAAGTTCTCTCTTAACTTTTTTTTCCCCTCCAATTACTCCAATTTAGACATATGAGTTGCTCCACCAATTATCAAAAATCTTATATAACTCAAAACCATATACCATTGAATCTCCACAATTACTCCTTTTCGACTTATGAGTTCCTCCACCAATTATCCAAAAACTTATAATACTCAAAACCATATACCAATAATTCTCCAATTTGAAGAAACTTGGTGGCCAAGACAAAATTGTAACGATGAAAAATCAAATGGTTGTCTTACCTTTCCACGAAATCCTACAGAATTTCTAAACTCCTTTGTCCATTTCATTCCAATGAATTTTCCTCCCTCCACAACAATCTAAGTGAGTTGTTGCTTTTGAAGTACATAATCTCTAACATTCCCTTCTCATATTAATCTCCATGGCAAATTCCACTTTGGTAACCTTTCATCCATAAAATGGAAAGATCTCTTCAATTCATAATTGAAATTCTATCTCATACTTCAATTAAAACTTTCTTGTCCAAACTTATCTTCCATCTTCTTTGCATCCATAACCACTAAACTAAAGAATTCCAACAAATTGTCCACTATATATACAACCAATACAATGCGACTTTTCTCTAAGACCAAATACCCAATTATCTTTTATAGTGCTTCCTTTAAAAAAGTTCTCTCAAACTTATTTTCCTCATCCCTCCTTGCAACACTTTCTTTTGGACCTATGAATTCGTCAACCACTTATACAAAAACTTAGAAAACTCAAAACCATATACAACTGAATCTCCAATTTGAAGAAACTTCGTGGCCAAGACAACATTGAAACGAGGAAAAATCAAATGGTTGCCTTACCTTTCCACAAAATCCTATAAAATTCCAAACTCCATTATTACATTTCATTTCAATAAATTTTCCTCCATCCACCATTCTCCAGGTGTGTTTTTCCTTTTGCTAACTTTGCCTAGTCTTATCATTCTCCATGGCAAATTCCACTTTGCTAAACTTTCATCCAAGAAAAAGGAAAGAACTCTTCAATTGATAATTGAATCCCATCCCGTACTTCAATAAAAACTTTCTTGTCCTAATTGATCTTCCTTTTCCTTACACACATAACCACCAAACTCAAGAAGTCCAAAAAATTGTCCATTATATGTGCAACCAATACAATCCAACCAATACCTCCTATAATGCTTCCTTAATAAAAGTTCTCTTAACTTTTCTTCCCTCCAATTACTCCTTGTAGACGTACGAGTTGCTTCACCGATTATCCAAAAACTTATAAAACTCAAAACCATATACCTTTGGATGTCCACAATTACTCCTTTTAGACTTATGAGTTCCTCCACCAATTATCAAACAACTTATAATACTCAAAACCATAAACCAAGAAATCTCTAATTTGAAGAAACTTTGTGGCCAAGACAAAATTGCAACAATGGAAAATCTAATCGTTGTCTTACCTTTCCACGAAAACCTAGAAAATTTCTGAACTCCTCTATCCATGTCATTCCGATGAACTTTCCTCCATCCACCACAATCTAAGTGTGTCTTTGCTTTTGAAGTACATAATCTCTAACATTGCCTTCTCATATCAATCTCCATGGCAAAATTCCACTTTGGTAATCTTTCATCCAAAAAATTGAAAGAACTTTTCAATTCATAATAGAAACACTATCTCATACTTCAATTAAAATTTTCTTGTCCTAACTTATCTTCACAATCCAACTTTCTCAAACACCAAATACCCAAGTACCTTCTATAGTGTTTCCTTAATAAAAGTTCTCTATTCACTTTTTTTCCCTCCAATTACACCTTGTAGACATATGAGTTGCTCCACCGATTATCCAAAAACTTATAAAACTCAAAATCATATACCATTGAATCTCCACAATTACTCCTTTAAGACTTATGAGTTCCTCCACCCATTATCCAGAAACTTATAATACGCGAAACCACATACCAATATATCTCCAAATTGAATAAACTTTGTGGCCAAGTTAAAATTGCAACGATGGAAAACCAAATGGTTTTCTAACCTTTCCACGAAATCCTAGAGAAATTTCAAACTCCTTTATCCATTTCATTCCAATGAATTTTCCTCCCTCCACAACAATTTAAGTGAGTTTGCTTTTGAAGTACATAATCTTTAACGTTGCTTCGTCATATCAATCTCCATGGCAAATTCCACTTTGGTAATCTTTCATCCAAAAAATGGAAAGAACCTTTCAATTGATAATTGAAATCCAATCTCATACTTCAATAAAAAATTTCTTGGCCTAATTGATCTTCCTTCTTCCCTATGTACATAACCACTAAACTCAAGAAGTCCAAAAAAGTGTCCATTATATGTGCAACCAATTGATCTTCCTTCTTCCCTATGTACATAACCACTAAACTCAAGAAGTCCAAAAAAGTGTCCATTATATGTGCAACCAATACAATCCAACTTTTCTCGAACACCAGATACCCAATTACCTTATATAGTGCTTACTTAATAAAAGTTCTCTCTTAACTCTTTTTTTACCCTCCAATTACACCTTGTAGATGTAAGAGTTGCTCCACCGATTATCTAAAAACTTATAAAACTCAAAACCATATACCATTGAATGTCCACAATTACTCCTTTTAGATTTATGAGTTCCTCAACCAATTATCCAAAAACTTATAATACTCAAAACCATATACCAATAAATCTCCAATTTCAAGAAACTTTGTGGCCAAGACAAAATTGCAACGACGGAAAATCAAATGGTTGTCTTACCTTTCCACAAAAACCTAGAAAATTTCCAAACTCCTTCATCCATTTCATTCCAATGAGTTTTCCTCCATCCACCACAATCTAAGTGTGTTTTTGCTTTTGAAGTACATAATCTCTAACATTGCTTTGTCATATATTGCTCCATGGAAAATTCCTCTTCGGTATTCTTTCATCCAAAAAATGGAAAGAACTCTACAATTCATAATTGAAATCCAATAAAAGAATTCTTGTCCTAATTGATCATCCTTCTTCCTTTCATACATAACCACTAAACTCAAGAAGTCCAAAAAATTGTCCATAATATGTGGAACCAATACAATCCAATTTTTCTCCAACAACAAATGCCCAATTACCTTCTATAATGCTTCCTTAATAAAAGTTCTCTCTTAACTTTTTTTCCCCTCCAATTACTCCGTTTAGACATATGAGTTGCTCCTCCGATTATCCAAAAACTTACAAAACTCAAATCCACAATTACTCCTCCTTTTGTTAGACTTATGAATTCCTCCACCAATTATCCAAAAACTTATAATACTCAAAACCATATAGCAGTATATCTCCAATTTGAATAAACTTTGTGCCCAAGTTAAAACTGTAACGATGGAAAATCAAATGGTTTTCTTACCTTTCCACAAAATCCTAGAGAATTTCCAAACTACTTTATCCATTGAATTTTCCTCCCTACATAATAATCTAAGTGAGTCGTTGCTTTTGAAGTACATAATCTCAAACATTGGCTTCTCATATCGATCTCCACGGAAAATTCCATTTTGGTAATCTTTCATCCAAAAAATGGAAAGAACTCTTGTTGATAACTGAAATCCAATCTCATACTCCAATGAAAAATTTCTTATCCTAACTGATCTTCCTTCTTCCCTACATACACAATAACTAAACTCAAGTAGTCCAAAAAATTGTCCACTATATGTGCAACCAATACAATCACCACTTTCTAGAACACCAAACCCAATTACCTTCTATACTGCTTCCTTAATAAAAGTTCTCTATTCACTTTTTTTCCCTCCAATTACCCCTTGTAGACATATGAGTTGCTCCACCGATTATCCAAAAACTTATAAAACTCAAAACCATATACCATTAGATCTCCACGGTTACTACTTTTACACTTATGAGTTCCTTCACCAATTATCCAAAAACTTCTAGTACTCACAACCATATACCAATAAAACTCCAATTTCAAGAAATTTTGTGGCCATTACAAAATTGGGAGGATGGAAAATCAAAGGGTTGTCTTAACTTTCCACGAAATCCTAGAAAATTTCCAAACTGCTCTATCTATTTCATTCCAATGTAATTTCTTCCATCCACCACAATCTAAAAGTCTTTTTGCTTTTGAAGTACATAATCTCTAATATTGCCTTGTCATATTAATCCCGATGGCAAATTTCACTTTGGTAATCTTTCATCCAAAAAACGGAAAGAACTCTTCAATTCATAATTGAAATCCCATCTCATACTTCAATTAAAATTTTCTTGTCTTAACATATCCTTCTTCTTCTTCACATACATAACCGCTAAACTAAAGAAGTCCAAAAAATTGTCCATTATATATACAACCAATACAATCCAACTTTTCTTGAACACCAAATACCCAATAATCTTTTACAGTGCTTCCTTTATAAATGTTCTCTCAAACTTATTTTCCTCATCCCTCCATCCAATTACTCCTTTTAGACTTTCGAATGCCTCAACCAACTATCCAAAAACTTATAAAACTCAAAACCATATATCAATGAATCTCCAATTTGAAGAAACTTTCGTGGCCAAGACATAATTGCAACGACGAAAAATCAAATGAAAGTTTTACCTTTCCACAAAATCCTAGAAAATTTCCAAACTCCATCACTACATTTCATTCCTAAGAATTTTCCTCCATCCACCACTCTCCAAGATGTGTTTTCCCTTTTGAAGTACATAGTCTCGAAGATTGTCTTGTCATATCATTGTGCATGGAAAATTCCACTTTCCTAATTTCTCTTCCAAAAAGGAGACAACTCCTCAATTATTAATCGAAATCCAATCAAATATTTCAACAAAAAATTTCTTGTCCTCATCGATCTTCCTTCTTCCTTACACACATGACCACTAAACTCAACAAGTCCAAAAAATTGTCCATTATATGTGCAACCAATACAATCTAACCTTTCTCAAACACTAAACACCCAAATACCTTCTATAGTGCTTACTTAATAAAAGTTCTCTCTTAACTTTTTTACCTCCAATTGCTCCTTTTAGACGTATGAGTTGCTCCATCGATTATCCAAATACTTATAAAATTCAAAACCAAACCCAATGAATTTCCACAATAACTCCTTTTAGACTTATGAGTTGCTTCACTAATTATCCAAAAACTTGTAATACTCAAAACCATATACCAATAAATCTCCAATTTAAAGAAACTTTGTGGCCAAGAAAAAATTGCAACGATGGAAAATCAAAGAGTTGTCTTACCTTTCCACGAAATCCTAGAAATTTTCCAAACTCCTCTATGCATTTCATTGCAATGTATTTTCTTCCATCCACCACATTCTAAAAGTCTTTTTGCCGTTGAAGTACACAATCTCTAACATTGCCTTGTTATATCAATCCACATGTCAGAGACCTTTTTCTAACGCCACTTAAGAAGAAGGATGTTGTAGAGACTACAAAATCCCAATTTTCACAAAATCATAGTGATCACCTTGTTATTATCTGGACCTATGGGGGACGGAAAGAAGTTGAGAAGAACTTTGGTAAATATGACATCTACTGGAAGAAGTTCTTTCTGTACAATCAGTGAAGGCTATTGATTCACTAAGGAAGGAGTTCCTTTCTTTGCTCAAAGATATTAGCTTGGTCAACGGGTATTTGAACACCTACAATGCTTGGAGTCTTGATGAACTTGATGAAAATTTTATGTCTTGGAATTTTTTTCATGATATTTTTGTTCAGGATATAGGAGGTTGGTTTGGTCATACTCCATTGTACAAGTTTATTTTATTTCTTAATTGTTTCATTTTTTTTTCTTCTTTTTAAAACTCGAGGACGAGTTTTCTTTTTGGAGAGGTAGAATATGATTTAAGAAGAAAGGGGTAAATTTGGGTAATTAGATAAAAGTGTAGGTTAATTCCCTTTTTTTCTCCCGATTTGAATTAAAATTCTATAAATCGGAGTCTTCCCCCCATGTATGGACAATTAATGAATAAGATTTTCCTTCAAGAATTCTACAAGATTCGTAGTCTACATCACCTTGTCATATCATTCACCAGGGCAAATCCCACTTTCCTAATCTTTCTTCCAAAAAATGGAAACAACTCTTCAATTACTAATTGAAATCCAATCAAACACTTCAATAAAAAATTTCTTGTCCTAATTAATCTTCCTTCTTCCTTACACACATAACCACTAAACTCAAGAAGTCCAAAAAATTGTCCATTATATGTGCAACCAATACAATCTAACCTTTCTCGAACACCAAATACCATATACCTTCTATAGTGCTTACTTAACAAAAGTTCTCGCTTAACTTCTTTTACCTCCAATTACTCCTTTTAGCCATATGAGTTACTCCACCGATTATCCAAATACTTATAAAATTCAAAACCATATACCAATGAATCTCCACAATTACTCCTTTTAGACTTATGAGTTCCTTCACCAATTATCCAAAAACTTATAATACTCAAAAGTCAAAACCATATACCAATAGATCTCCAATTTCAAGAAACTTTGTGGCCAAGACAAAATTGCAACGATGGAAAATCAAATGGTTCTTTTACCTTTCCACGAAATCCTAGAAAATTTCCAAACTCCTCTATCCATTTCATTGCGATGTATTTTCTTCCATCCACCACATTCTAAAAGTCTTTTTGCCTTTGAAGTACATAATCTCTAACATTGCCTTGTCATATCAATCCACATGGCAAATTCCACTTTGGTAATCTTTCATCCAAAAAAATGGAAGAACTCTTCAATTCATAATTGAAATCCCATCTCATACTTCAATTAAAATTTTCTTGTCCTAACTTCTCCAACCTCTTCTTTACATACATAACCGCTAAACTAAACAAGTCCAAAAAATTGTCCATTATATATACAACCGATTCAATCCGACTTTTCTCGAACACCAAATACCCACTTATCTTTTACAGTATTTGCGTCCTTTATAAAATTTCTCTCAAACTTATTTTCCTCGTCCCACCATCCAATTACTCCTTTTAGACTTTTGAATGCCTCAACCAACTATCCAAAAACTTATAAAACTCAAAACCATATACAAACGAATCTCCAATTTGAAGAAACTTCGTGGCCAAGACATTTTTGCAACAATGAAAATCAAATGGAAGCTTTTCCTTACCACAAAATCCTAGAAAATTTCCAAACTCCATTACTACATTTCATTCCAAGAATTTTCCTTCATCCACCACTCTCCAAGTGTGTTTTTCCTTTTGAATGAAGTACATATTCTCGAACATTGCCTTGTCATATCATTCTCCATGACAAATTTCACTTTCGTAATCTTTCATCCAAAAAAAGGAAACAACTCTTCAATTATTAATTGAAATCCAATCAAACACTTCAATAAAAAATTTCTTGTCCTAATTGATCTTCCTTCTTCCTTACACACATAACCACTAAACTCAAGAAGTCCAAAAAATTGTCCATTATATGTGCAACCAATACAATCTAACCTTTCTCGAACACCAAATACCCAAATACCTTCTATACTGCTTACTTAACAAAAGTTCTCTCTTAACCTTTTTCTACCACCAATTACTCCTTTTAGAAATATGCGTTGCTCCACCGATTATCCAAATACTTATAAAATTCAAAACCATATACCAATGAATCTCCACAATTACTCTGTTTTAGACTTATGAGTTCCTTCATCATTTATCCAGAAACTTATAATAATCAAAACCATATACCAATAAATCTCCAATTTCAAGAAACTTTGTGGCCAAGACAAAATTGCAACAAAATCCTAGAAAATTTCCAAACTCCTCTATCCATTTCTTTGCGATGTATTTTCTTCCATCCACCACATTCTAAAAGTCTTTTTGCCTTTGAAGTACATAATCTCTGACATTGCCTTATCATATCAATCCCCATGGCAAATTCCACTTTGATAATCTTTCATCCAAGAAATGGAAAGATCTCTTCAATACATAATTGAAATCCTATCTCATACTTCAATTAAAATTTTCTTGTCCTAACTTATCCTCCTTCTTTATGTACATAACCGCTAAACTCAAGAAGTCCAAAATATTATCTATTATATGTGAAACCAATACAATCCAACTTTTCTAAAACACCAAATACTCAATTACCTTTTATCCTGCTTCCTTAACAAAAGTTTTCTCTTAATTTTACTCCATCCGCCATACACCAAGTGTGTTTTTCTTTTTGAAGTACATAATTTCTAACATTGTCTTGTCACATCATTCTCCACGGCAAATTCCACTTTACTAATCTTTCATCCAAGAAAAAAAAAAAAGGTAAGAACTCTTCAATTGATAATTGAAATCCCATCTCATTCTTCAATAAAAAATTTGTTTGCCTAACTGATCTTCCTTCTTCCTTACATACATAACCATTTAACTCAAAAAGTCCAAAAAAATTTCCATTATATGTGCAACCAATTCAATCCAACTTTTCTTGAACAACAAATACTCAATTACCTTTTATAGTGCTTCCTTTATAAAAGTTCTCTCTTAACTTTTTTTCCCTCCAATTACACCTTTTAGACGTATGAGTTGCTCCACTGATTATCCAAAAACTTATAAAACTCAAAACCATATACCAATGAATCTTCATATTAGTTCCTCCACCAATTATCCCAAAACTTATAACACTCAAAACCATATACCAATAAATCTCCAACTTGATGGAACTTTGTGGCCAAGACAAAATTGCAACGACGGAAAATCAAATGTTTGTCTTACTTTTCCACGAAATCCTAGAAAATTTCCTAATTCCATTATTACATTTCATTCCAATGAATTTTCCTCCATCCTCCACTGTCCAGGTGTGGTGGCAAATCATCAACAATTCCAAATTATCTTCGTCTCAAACACTTCATCCACTTTGCTAATCTTTCATCCAAAAAATGGCACTCATTAGTTAAAAATTTAAATCCAATCTCATACTTCAATAAAAAATTTATTGTTAATTCTAACTTATCTTCCTTCTTCCTTCTTTCTTACAACCAATACAACCCGACTTTTTTCTAACACCAAATACCCAATAACCTTTTATAGTTCTTCCTTTATAAGAATTCTCCCAAACTTCTTTTCCTTATCCCTCCCTCCAATTCCTCCTTTCAGACTTATGAGTTCCTTCAACAATTATCCAAAAACTTACAAAACTCAAATTATGTACCAATTAATCTCCAATTTGAAGAAACTTTGTAGCCAAGACAAAATTACAACAACAAAATCGTTGTCTTACCTCTCAACAAAATCCTAGAAAATTTCCTACCTCCTTTATTTCATTTCATTCCAATCAATTGTCCTCCATCCACCACACTCCAAGTGTCTTTTTCCTTTTCAAGTACATAATCTCTAACTTTGTCTTGCCATGTCAAATCTCCATGGCAAATCATCACCAATTCCAAATTATTTTCTTGCATTATCACAACACTTCATCTACTTTTCTAATCCTTCATCCAAGAAATGACAAGAACTCTCCAATTAATAATTGAAATCCAATCGCATACTTTAATAAAAAAAAATTCTAGTCCTAACTTAACTTATCTTCCTTCTTCCTTTCATACATAACCATTAAACTCAAGAAATCCAAAAACAATTGTCTATCACATGTACAACCAATACAATTTGACTTTTCTCTAATACCAAATACCCAATTACCTTTTATGGTGCTTCCTTTATAAAAATTCTCTCGAACTTCTTTTACTCATCCCTCCCTCCAATTACTCCATTTAGACTTATGAGTTTCTCTATCAATTATCCAAAGACTTATAAAACTAAACCATATACCAATGAATCTCCAATTTGAAGAAACTTCCTTGCCAAGAAAAAATTGCAACGGCAGAAGATCAAATGGTTCTCTAACCTTTCCACAAAATCCTAGAAAATTTCCGAACTCCTTTATTCCACTTCATTCCTATCAATTGTCGTCCATCAACCACACTCCATGTGTCTTTCCCCTTTTAAAGTATAGAATCTGTAATTTCATCTTAAAACTTCATCCACTTTGGTAATCTTTAGAACTTCTCTTCCTCTCTATCCCACAAATGAAGTTTAATTCTTGGAAGCTCAATCATTATCTCCAATCTAAATAACTAAAATTTACATCCACCTCTTGAAACAACTCTCTTTACAATAAAAGTTTAAGTTCAACCTCATCCTTTTTTTACCAAAGATTATTTAACAAAGTATATTTCCCCTTCCTTTAACCATAATCCCAACAAATAAAAATGTTGTTCAACTTCAATGATAACCACAACATCTACTATTCTCCTGCTTCCACAGTTGCATTATTAATTTCCTCAAACCCCACATTTCATCATCCATCAAGTGTTCCTTTCCAGACCTGTGAGTTTCGCCACCACTTGTCCAAAACCTTGTGAAACTTAAATCACAAACATATATCTAAATCTTCCACTACAAATTCCATACCTAGAAGGGATTCAGATTTTTTCTAAATTTTCCATGTTTAGAAAATTTCCATACCTCTTATGACATACGTCATCTTATTCTCCTAAATACGCTTCTCTCAAAATTCTTCCCATCAACAATTCTAAGAAAGTACATTAATCCTGTTGAGGATCCCACATTGAAAAAATTAAGGGACCTCATACTCTTAATAAGACAGATGGGCTACTCCACTCATTGCCGATTGGTTTTGAGATGGAACCCCATACTATTTGATAAATCCCATCATCTTAATGCTTCATCCAATTTACAAGTCTTTACAATCAATCCTTCTCACTTGTCCTAAAATAAACCTCATTACTTAGTTGCTGAATCATTACCTCCAGGAACAACAAGAACTCTTAAGATAAAATGTTGGAGTCAATCTCATACAAGTTTCCCATCTTTTTCTCTCTTTGGAATATCAAAATTCCAAAGAAAGTTACATTGTTTGGCAGTTCCTCCATGGCAAGGTTAATATTTTGGATCATGTTAAAGAGGAATTCACCTCTTTTGATTGGGCCCAGCTATTGTATCTTTTTTAGGAAATGACAAGGATCTAGATCATCTCCTATGGTCTTGCGAGTTTGCTAGATCAGTGTGGAGCGGTTTCTTCTAGACGTTTAATTTTAGCTTGGCCCTACCTAGAGGTTGTAGTTCCATGGTGGAAGAGCTTCTTCTTTATCTCCTTTAGCTTCAAAGAAGAAACTATTGTACGCTATTTTATGAGATTTTTAGGGTGAAAGAAACAATAGAATTTTTAGAGTGATTGGAAGACCTTGGGGTAAGGTGTAACCTTGTTAGATAAAGTTTATTGTAATTACCCTTTAAGTCTTATTTTGCTTGGTTGGAGTTGGAGTCGTTTTTTAGGTTAATTGGGCTCCTTTCTTAGGGTAGTTCTTGTATTCTTTCATTTGATCTCAATAAATTTCATTGAAAAAATAAATAATCCCAACCACCTAAAAAATCCTAAATCAAACGATATAATTACATTCCTTACTCATGAGCCTCTATCAAGTTACATTCGTTACAATCAATTATTGTAACTCAATCACTTACTCTCAAGACAAAAACATGATATCGATAGCAAAAAGAACATCAAAAAGAAAAACAAAGATATAATAAAGATTAAACATGAGAACCTAACCTTATTAGGACCACAACAGTACCAAAATTGTAATTCCAGTTAGAACTTAGGCCGCACATATGGTGGCTCATGATGTCAATTGAAAATTTCTTATGTGATGTGGTGTTGAAAGTAGCAACCGGATGTTGGTTGACGACCGCAACTTTATTATGTCCATCTGAATTTTCACAACATGGTTACTCTTTGTTAGCAAAGGAAATTTGAGCAATGTTGTCAAACCAATGAGATATTGATACTTTGAAACCATAGAAAGTAAACATCAACATTTACCATGACTTTCTCTCAAAAGTAAACATCATCAAACTAGGTAGTACATTAGTATGTAATACCTCATTCAACTTCCTACGGAATTCATCCCTGTCCGCAACAGCTCCATCTCTATCATTGCGATCAACAAACAATATGAGATTCTGTGTGTGTTCTGGAAGTAGTGCCTCCACGAGGGACGAATCTGTTGGGCAACCAATTAAGAACATAATTTAATTAGACCGTATATAAATTAAACATTTAACCAAAGAAAAATTTTAATTAACCCAATGCTTAAGCAGAAGGAAATTGTGAAACTGGCATGAAGAAGAATGTGTGAACCATGGTATAGTCAAATATACCATGTGAAAATGAAGTGCACTGATGGGAGACATGATCTAGAATTCCTTCCTCCTTAGATCAAGGTAACAATCTAGTGATTTTGACTCCTTACTTCAACATAAAGTATATATTCGTTTTATGTAAACATTTATCCAGATGAAAAAATGTAACAAGTTCAATATTGGATACGGTTGACAAACAATGAGTGTAGTATATTAATGAGCAGAAGAAAATTGTGAATTCAACATGAAGGAGTATTGCCATGGTGGAGTCCTAGAAATGAACCAGATAAAATGCAGAGATGAGAGATGCCGCGAGCTTTCTTTCTCAAATAACAGATTATATATGAATCTATCTATCTATGCATGTATATAAACACATAGATCAAAGACGGATCATTAATATATGACTTGCAACCATATATTAATTTCCCTGAAGCAAGCTAGTAAGACACCGAAACTTCTTATGCAACACCCCTGGAAGTTAAATCTTAAACCCCCAATCGAAAACCATAAAGCACTAAAATCAAACCCCATAATGGATGCCACTCAGCAGAAACTCAAAGTTTTAAGGAGCAAAAATTGAACAAGATCAATTCACAACGAAAAGCTCAATTTCCGCCTCAGCTTTCACAAGGTCAACTGAACCGAAAGAAACTATTACATTACCTTCCCCCCGCCCAAAAATAAAATAAAATAAAATAAAATTACAGGGTCTACCGAATGGGAATGGCATCGATGTTTCTCGCAAGTATTGGAGGGTAAGAAACTCTAATGAAAACCCTCAAACCTGCCGAAAGGTTTCAAAATTTCAACCAAACAGAAATTTCTATGAAAGCTAAATCTGCCTATGAAGAAAATTCAGGCTCGAGAAAACCAAATAATTGAGAAACATAAAAATCAAAGTCCCATAGTTGCAGTATTATTATCAATCTTAAAAACTTAAATTCAACTCACTGCATTAGGGTTGGAATTGTACCAGTCTTCTTTTGCCCAATCAATCACTTCATCAATAGCAACTACTTCGCTTGTCCCCTTCATTATCGGAAACAATCTCATGAACATAAGACTTCGTCGTCCTCTTCTTCTGCCAACACATTTATTTGAATATCAGATTGAGGATATTAACCGAGACGGAGAATGAAACGAAGAGTCCCCTAACCATTAGAGCAACCTACGAAAAAAGCCCTAATCCTCCGTCATCGAAACCATAAAAAATACAAACGGTATAGAAAACAGGCAAAATAAAATAACAATATGTATCGGAAGTTCTCCAATGAACCCCTAAATCGAAATAGTCCGGCTGTACCCTTAAAATTCCAAACCCAGAACAGAACACAGTCAAGACCTAATTGCCTCATAAAACTAAAAGGGTGTGAAAGGGAATTGCATTTACCTCGATTTTTCATCAATGAAACGAGACGAGACCAGAAGCTTAACTTCTTTCGATTATGCGTAGTCTCTTCCTCAGATTGCATCTAGGGTTTGGTTTCGGTAACGAACAATCGAAAAGGGAAGAAGAAGGCCGTTGATGGAGAGCTCAGGAATGTTCTGTGAGTGTGAGTGGGAAAGAGTATATAAGCAAACCGAGAAGACGGCAGTTACACTCCCGACTGAGAATTGGCGCGAAACGCTTCTCCGGAGCGCATTTGACTTTGACCGTGGAACAGCTGTCGCATATTAGAAACGGTTAGTTGTCTTCTAAAAAAAACAACGGCTAGTTTTTATTATTATTATTATTATTATTATTATTTTAAAAAAAAGTGTTTTGTTTTTTTTTTATTCAGTTAATTTTTATTTCTTCCGTAATTTTACAGATTTCTTAATTTATTAACATTATTTTATTTAGTTTCTAAGATGAAATAAATCATCTACCACAAAAATTAGAATCTCACCATAAATGATTTTTTTTGGGCATATTTATGTATTAAAATTTTTAATTTCTATTTTTAATTTAAATTAGAATATATATACAGGGTGTTCAAGAAATTTGATGACTCCAAAAACTATATCAATTTAAGAAATGAAAATTGAATGGGTTGAGTTAGTTCATGATTTACTTAAAATTAATTTAAGTTAAACCAAATCATCCCGAACATATTATTAAATTAAAAAGTAATTTCCTTAAATCATGAAATGCTTAAAGCATATACTTTTAAATTTTTTGGGTTATTTATTTTCACAATTTAAAAATACATATATTTTTCTTTTGTTTTTGGAACATAGTATAAAAAATTGGAACTGAGTTACTAATCTTAATCCAATGTTTGGAAATAAATAAATAGATGTTTTATATTTTAACATTTCACTTTTTCTTTATTGCAAAACAAAATAAATTACCTAAATAATTCGAACCAATTCATTCAAATACTTTATAGTTGGACTAGATAGGGTTCTTTATTATATAAAATTTGTATGGATTGAAGAAATTTACAATCCAAATAATTTGGTTGGATTAACAAGTATATCAACTCAAACCAACCTAACCCGACTTATGGGCATTCCTATATATTTTCTAAAATTTTAGATTTTTTTTCTTTTTCAATTTGGATACAGATGAAAGTTTTTTTTAATTATATGGCGAATTGAATCAAACAAATTTACTAAATTTCAACCACTTGAATTTATTAAAATTTTCAATTTAATGTTGTTTCCAATTGTTTCTAAAAAATATTGAGTAAAGAAGGGTTAAATTCACAATCTTTGTAATTTTTTTTTTTTTTTTTTTTTTTGGGAAAAGAATTCAGAATTTTTGTTGATGATACTTATGAATTAATTTTTGTATTTTATTCTAAATCCAACTTATTTTCCATTATAAATTCCCAAGAAAAACCTTCCATATATATTGGTATTTGTGTACATCCATATTATTTTAATTGTCTATTGTTTATAAAAACTTTTGGGTTAGTTTTCATTTATTTATTTAATGGATAATATGTTATGGTTCTTTTTCTTTCCATTCTTGGAAAAAACTAGAAAGAAAATAGGTGTGTTAAATTCCAATTTTAACAATGTTTACATTTAACATTTAGTAAAATCTTGATTCACGAGAAGAAATTAAGTTTTTGATATCGGTTAAAATATAAGATGCACGTGTATAATGTCAGATAGAGAAAAAACTCATAGAAAAAAATTATAGTTTGATTGCTTTTGATTACGTTTATTTAGGAATTTTGCAAACATAATTTGATTATGATAGAAGTTGTTTACTTTGCACTTGTTTGGTATTATTTTTATTTTAGTGTTACCATTATCTTTATCATTTAGGGTCAATCGGTAATGTTATCTATAACGATAACAGTAATTGTGACCGATTCATAATTCTCCTACTGTAATAGTAACAATAACAATATATGTAACGGCAGCGATAACGGTATGATCTGATGACAAAAATTGAAAAATCGTTGAAAAAATATGTAAAAAAAAATAGTGCATCCCACGTAATTTTCAAACACAATCGGATTGATCACCATCAGTTTCGCAACTGGATTGCGTTTGTTGATTAAAGATTTAGTTGTAGACCCTACATTTCACTACGATTACGAAACAAAGGTAAACAAAAACAAACGTAATATCAAATAGGCTCGGCCCACATTTTAGATTATCATTGATGTATTATGTTTTCAGGGAAATAAATATGGCCTGTATTTTTTTTTTCTTTCTTCTATCTCTTTTTCCTGTATTATTTTTCATTAACTATTTCATACAACAAAGAACAATCATTCGGTTAAAAAAAGGAAAATAACTAAAACAATGATCATTAACCAAATAGTTAGCATAAACATAGTTCATTCTGTAATTGACATGTGTACTTTCTAATTTCCTTGAAATTAGTAGTTGGTTCAAGGCTCTATACCCACATTTATTCTACTAAAAGATGATCACGAATAAGATAGTTAATGCGATATCATTTTATTTTTAGGAAGATAATCCGCTTGTCTTTTATGTATCAACCAGTACAACAACAAACATATTCATCGGAACCAGGTCGTTTAGGAATACAAGATCCAATTCCTCTATTTTGTGCGGCGCAATCCACATAGGTCCAAGGAGCATGGACGAAGGCAATTCCACAAACCTTGTCCTTCACCTATAATGTCATCAAACATTAATAACTTTTATTTAGTTTGAAATAGTGATTTAAAAAATACTCCTGAATTTTATATTTTGTATCAAAATTACCTTTGAAGTTTCAAAAGTTTCAAAAGCATCTTTAAACTTTCAAGAAGAGTTCAAAATACTCTTACCGTTAGTGTTAGTTTTGGATGGAAACCGTTAATGTTTTGTTTTTCAAAAGTTTAAAAAATACTTTTAAATTTTCAAAAGTTTCAAGAGTATTAATGCAACTTTTGAAAATTTAAGAATATTTTTTCAACTTTATATATGGAAACCAAAATTAAATATAGGAAAATATTTAATGTAGTCATAAATTAAATATAGTATTATTTTAATTAATTATTCAATCCCTTAAAATAAAAAAAATGAATATTTTTATATTAAATATTAGTTAAACTTAATTAATTACTAAATATATAATAAATTAATTAGAATGTTAATAATTAATAATTTAACTTTATATTAAATAGTTAAAGAGAATATATTAGATGAAATATTTTAAGTATAAATAATACATATTTATATTTAATAATTAATCAAAACTAATAGTAATAATGAATTGATATTAATTTATTAATTAATTAAACTATATTTTTATTGTTCATCTCCTCGATATGAAAATTCCATTTGTATGGAGGGTATTTAAAAATCCATGACATGTGTGAAACATGAATGTCGGTCTAAACTCTCATGACAAAACCTGTGAAACAAACCATCCTTACGTGTATTTTTAAAGTTTTTTTCTAAAAAAAAATTCAAGGGTATTTTTAAGCAAAACACTAATGGTTTCCATCTGAACGATAAAGAATTTTTTTTTAACTTTTTTCGAAAGTTTAGGAGTATTTTTGACACAAAGTATAAAGTAAGGGATATTTTGTATAATTTAACCTTAGAAAAAGAGAAAAAAGATACAATGTATATCGATGTTTTGTTCTAAACTTTTAAAGTGATTTTGAATTATTAAACTACTAAAAATGACATATTCTTATCAGAAATTATTTAACTTGAAAGGGTGAAAAATCATTCTTAAATATAAGGGCAAATTTGGTATTTTAACAAATAATGGAATGAGGGTAACTATTTGGTGTGATGTTCTCTGTCAATCACTCCACCAAGAATCACCTCTCAATTAATTATTGTAAAATCAATTTCGACATTTGTCAAACATCAATCAATATTTGAAAGGAAAGTGATTTTGGAAATGACAAAATGTCAAAATCACTGCGATTGTTGAAGTAGTGATTTTAGCATTAAAGGTGATTTAAGTACAATTAATTTTTTAAATTTGATTTTCATATAATCATAATGATATTTTGTTCCAAACTTTTAAAAGTGATTTTTATATATTTAGAAGAAATTTTGAATTATTGTGTTTGACTTGAAAATTTAGGGTTGAGCTCCATGAAAATTAAAAAAATGACCCAAGGCAAAAAAAAAAATTATTCTTAAATACAAGGGCAAATTTGGTATTTTAGTAAGTAAATGAAATTTGGACAAATTTTTTAGACGATTTTGGCCAATCATGTGGGATCTCAACATACACCTCAACATGGTGCCTCTTCGGATTCACCATTTTTGAATTGAATACTTTTTATTTTTTCGATTGTGTTTTATGAGGTTTAATATCATATTAGGCATATGAAACTTCATCTCAAAACCAATTAGCAAAAGTAACTCGTATATCTTATAAAAATTGTGAGATCGTGTGAGACCCTCAACAAATCCTGTCTAATTATTGAAAAATCAATTTAAATAATTTTAGATTTTTCAAAAATGAATTTCAACAGTTGTCAATTTGGTAATCACTTCAAAACAAACTTGTACTTTTATAATGTTTCAATAGAAAAATAAATAAATAAATAAAGGGAATAAAACACATTATATAATGGAAAGAATAATGAGAAGACGAGAGCTTACTTGATGCAACAAAACAAGCAAATAAAATCATGAGTGCGATGGACACTCCAAAAAGCTTATGAGTTCCCATATTTCTTTTGGATTAGAAATTTAGAATGCTTTTATTACTTTTTGAAACTATTAATTTTCCTAAGGTTAATATTTTTGTGATTCATACCCATATATTTATAGCGTGTAATTGCAACATTTAATTTATTATTATTATTTTTATATAGTAAGAACAATGAATCATTACACAATATCGATATAAATTCTATAAGGGGCCGTTTGTTTTTTGGAAATGTAGATAACCGAAATCATAGATGTCTAGCATCTTTAGATTACTATGTTTGTTTTTGGAGGAATATTTTTACAAATATCTGAAAATATTTTGATGACTGTGTTTGTTTCGTAGGATCTATACTCTGGAATATCTTAAATTTACATAATGTTTCAAAAATGTCCTTACGTTTATTTATTAATTTATAATTCTTTTGATATAATTTGAACTTATATAACATATTTCTTTTTATCAATTTAAATTTATTTTTAAATTAATACAATTTATATTATTTTCATATGTCATTTTACTCAACAAAATAATATATCATAATTTAAGATTTTTTATAAAATAAATATAAATTTACATTTAAAATTGAATATCTTGTCTTGCTAAAAAGTAATAAAAACTACGACATAACTAAAAAAAATGATATATATGGTTGACAATATTTATTTTAATTATATAATGTAAATGAAGGTTAATACATATGTGTAAAATAAAATAAAAAGGAAGGACAAAAATATAAAATGAGGATGCCTATCTGAAAACTCATGTTTTAGGAGAGTATTCAAAACTCTTCAAATGCCCTCTGTTGGGACATCTAGGATGTTCGAGAATTTCCAAATGGTAGGACATCTTACAATAACACAAAACAAACATGGTAATCTAGATGCACACTCTATGAGAATCTAGAATGTCCAGAAACAAACGGCCCCTAAGAGTATTAATGTTAAGTATTATTTTAGTACATATTAACAAATGTTGATAGTTTTTCCATATATTAAGTCGTTTCCAAGATTAAATTGATATTTTTTTTTTCAAAATGTTAAACTGATACCTAATTAAGCATAGAAGCTTCGATTATATTCCATATATGTCTAATATTTCATATATACCTAATGAAAAATGATTAACAAATTAGTCTCTTTTTTTTTAGGTTGTAATAATTAACAGATGGTTATGGACATTAAAAAAAAATGTGATATACCATTTTTGTGTATATATATCTTTTTTCATTCTTATCAGAAAAGAAAAAGGGTTTTATTTGTTTCAGTTAATAATAAAGTTTGATATCTATATTATAACTCGTCATAAAAATGTAACTGGTTTCTAATGATTTAAAATAAAGTTAAATTATAAGTTTAGACTCTTAATTTTTAGATTTGTGTCTATTCTTTTTATAATTTTAAAAAGCGGCTAATAAGTCTATGTACTTTAAAAAGCGTCTAGAAGTTTTCAAAATTTTTAATTTTAAGTCCAACAGATCTATGAAATTGAAATTTTCAATTATATGCAAGTCTTTGACCTATTTGCTAAATTTTAAATTTGACGAATCTACTAGGCATAAATATCTCAAACTCCTACCTCATAAATTAGAGTTAAAAAAATAATCGATTACAAAAAAATGACTGAATATCAATGTGACCATCAAAGTTTAAAATGTCGATGTCGACAAAAATATCGAGGTTTTAATTTTACAAAAAAATTTATGAAAATATTGATAAAATGTTAATTTTGATGGACATTTCTAGAGAAACTATAAAAACAAAAAATTTAAATTTTAAAATTTAAATTAGTAAATAAAATTTGAGAAAACAGATGAAAACATAACTTGTATAATAGTTAAATGAATAAAATGTATTTGTCATTTGAAGTATTATTATACATGGATGCTTAGACCAAAAATTATGTTGTAATTTATATCATACTAACAAATAACAAAATATTAGTGAAACCCAACACTGAAAATCCAAAAACAATGAAGAAGTCAAAACCCACACACCAAATGTTAGGGCATAATAAAAAATTCTTAAAATTCAAGGACACAGTTCTATGACCTAAGGTCGTGGCATAATCGAACATCCACGGAAACTTCAGTTTTCCCGTTTATAATTTGCCATATACTCCAATTTTTCCTTCAAATTTTAGTTAAATAGATTCCAATCCCATAACTGAGGTCGAACTCAATGTTTATCTATGTTTATCAAGTCCAATATATTTTCAAACTTACCCCTAAAACTGAGAAAAAGAATTTGTACCACTGCACTCATAAATTTGAATAATCAAATATCATGTTCTTTTTTTTTTTTTTTTAATACAATCTTTATACACATAAACTCCTAATTCTGTGAGCAATAAAAATAGGCAAAATATACAACCACCATGTCCTCTAGTTTCACATTTCCTATAGTACTATGCATATTTCTAAACTTATTTGAGGCACGCCCTTGAGACCTTTAATTTTGGTACAAATCTCGTATCAAAATAGAAATATATCCTATTTATTTAGGGTAGGTTTGGAATCACTTTTGGAGGATGAGAAGTGTTTTTTATCAATTAGAAGCACATTTCAAAGTTGTCATATGCATTTGGTTTGATAATGAAAATGATTTTGAAATTCTAAAACCACTAAGAAAGACACTATACTTACTTTTAGAAGTAGTTAAGTAAAACACTTGGTTGTGCTTACTCAAAAGTGTTTATAGAAGTAGTGTGTTTGGTTAAAAACACTTTTTTTTTGAAAAAGTCATCCTAAACTCACCCATTATGATTGGCAGTATCATGAACCATTAGCGACAATTTCCTGCTTACGAGATAGGGAGGCAGCAATACCGGCAAACCAAACTACTCTCATGAGTTGAATACCAAGTATAAGCACCCACCAGCAAACCAATCCTCTGATTGTGTGCATCATCCAGGCCGGTGCACTGAGTTCAGCCCCAAGTTTCAACCCTCTCATCAGCTGCAAAACTCGATAACCCTCGTATACAATTGGAGTAACCAGCCAAACAGGCGATCGCCAGTGCCATGTCAGCATTTCAGTCAAAATCTGTACTGAAAGGAGCAGAATATAGGGACCCAATAGCACTGCTAAGGAGATGAAAGGCAGATGGGGTTGAATCAACCCACTTTCAGATCCATAGAGCATCAGTAAAGGAATCACAAATCCAAAGACATTCGCAATCATGTTCCAGAATTGGTAACTGAAAGGAGCCTCACTGCTCATGGGTTTTATTGGTTGTTTAGGCCGTGCACAGGCATCAGCCATGAGAAGAAAAAGCATAGCACCGAGGTTATAGATGCAGTCGAGTCCAATCAAAGAGAGGAGGCTGGCTACATTGGGACCGAGAAATACAGATGACATAGGAAGCCACAGTGTTGGGCCCATCCCTGTTGTCAGGAGAAGAGAAGGCCCCAAAAGCCACATTGGCCATTTGAAAATCTGCAAATGCACCTCTGGTTGATTACTTGCCTCCACAAGTTCTTTAGTCTCTACTTCCGGATCTTCAATTGTTCTATCAGCATTTAGACTTTCAAAAATATTGTCGGTTTTCTTCAAGAAGGTATCAGCATCCTCTTCATTGTTGGGAGCAAATGTGATCGGTGCAGGTTCCCAAGGATTTGTCTGTGTGCAACAAATTGGAGGACATCTTGCATAAATAAAACGGGTTCGGAGAGTCAATGCATTAAGCAACTTTGAGGACTTGAATGGCTTGAAGTTTTTATGGTGGTAGTGGGGTATGGTAATAGATGGACATGATACTGATACCACACCTTGATTCATAGTTAGTCCAACAAACCGTTGATACGAACTAGGCCTCCATTATCTGAAAAGGCCAAATAAAAAAGAAGAGAAACAAAAGGAATGGCTATTAGGTAGACCATGCATGAACAACAAACATGTCGTGCTGAACTGTAATATCATGATGAGAGAATAAACTTAATGCTCAGTTTTATTTACGTGTTATAATGTATGTAAGCACCAGATAAATAAATATCAAGGCTCGAACTATCAATCAATAATATCTAAGGTAGCAGTAGCACACTTGGCATGATCCAAATACAACATATATTCAAGCAGGGCAGGAGTTATATCAAATCCAGCTGTTAAAAGATTAAGTCTTTTTTAGAAAAAGGAAGAAAAGATACAGTGAAACCAAACGTTCATTGAGAAATAACACGAAAAAAGAAAACAAGAAAGAAAAAAGAGGAAAGAACGAGAAAAAGAAATGTCACTTAGAAAAGGAGAATCTACCCAAAAAATACCTAACTAAAGACTACAAAAGATAGACCCCTTATTGAGAATAAAATAAAAAGAAAAATCACAAAAACTACTTGGCCATAATTATGAACATCCAAAGAGAGCCAATTGAACCTAGCAAAGAGCACACCTCCCTCGAGGACTCTCAACCTCTCTAAATATTCTTCTACTTCTCTCATGTAAAATATTTTATAAAATCGAAAAAAAAAGAAAAAAAAAAGTGCATGCTCAAGGGCCTTGTTCCCCAAAACAAAAGCTGGAATACAACTCCATCATTAAGCAACATGATTTTTAATGAGCCAGCGATAACCTAGAAGTCTCTAAGAAACTGTCTCAAATCAGAATATGCTTACTAAAAATCCCATAAAATATGATCAGAATATGCCAATCTTATTTAGTCAATAGTGTCAAATTCTCAATCTTCCTAATAAAAAGTCTATTAGGCTAGATATTTGACCTTTTTGTCATTTATCATCCTCGAGGAGAACAAGAGAGTGAAGAAGGGTAAATTGCAGTGGTTTAGTTCAACAGACTGCCTACATTCAATTGCCAACATGAGCATAACTCAATTGATATAAAACAATGTACTCTCAACCAAGAGGTTAGATTTGAATCTCCCATCCCGCATATTGTTGAACTAAAAAAAAAAAAAAAGAAAGAAAGAGATTGCCTACATTAACTTTCAAACCAGCAGCAGCTATTTCTTATTTCTTAATTCAAGCGAGAAGATTACAAGGACTGCTCGAGGATGCAAGGATCAATGGTCAAGGATCAAACTTTCTGTTTTCCTTAATAGAATTAGACTTTAAGAGAGCTGAATGGTTTGTTCAATTACTATAGAATGATTCTAATTTCTAATTGACATCGACTATTGCAATAAATTAACAAAAATAAAATACCTTGAGCATTAATTTTCCTAATATTAACCCCACAGTTGATAACAATTCTAAGTATCAGTAAACTTAAATACTTAATTATGAAGATTACAAACCATCATGGTTAGTCTAGTGGTCAAAAAGGGTCATGGGTTTAATAAAGAACTTAAAGGAAATGAGTCAATCCACGATGGGTACCAACCTAGGATTTAATATCCTAGAAATTTTTTTAGCATCCAAATGTTGTAGGGGTCCAATTGATTGTCTTGTAAGTTTAGTCGAGGTGTAAGCTGGCCCGGGACACTCATGGATATAAAAAAATGACGATTATGAATAAATTGCTCGAATTCAATTCATAACAATGATGATTAGGGAAAACAAACATAAAATCAATTCAACATCAATATGAGGTTACAAAGGATTAAGGACAACAAAATATAATAAGGGAAGAAGATGGAAAAAGTAATAATTGTGAAAAGAAAAGAAAATACGAAGAAATAGATACAACATGGCAATAAAAGGAACAGGGTCGCAACACGCGAAAATATAATCAATAAGCAGAGTCAGGATTCAGAGGAGAGTAATTATATCAATACATGAGGTCCCAATGAACAAAATTGGTTTTCAACCTGCAAGAATACATAGTAAATTCAAGCATATTCAATCACATGTTACAATTAGTCAATTGCCTTACCTTAACAGCGATCCCAGCTGAGAAATGGAATCGGATTTGTGAGAATTAGAATCAGCTGGTTGCTTTTGCTGCGGTCTAGCAATTGAAATATTGTGCATCTCACCGATTGATTGGGGAAGAAGTAAGAATTCTTACCCGATTGAACGAGTGGTAGCTGTTAGGGCAACAGCATTCGACCGACTGCCTCAGAAATCGCAACAGTGATCGACCTAATATCAAACTCTCTTCCTTTTATATTTTCAAAATTTAATCCATATGAAAAAATTTAGAATTTAGTCTCATGATTTATAATTAGATTTTATAAATTTAGTCTTCGTGATTTTTTTAATGCAACTTAAAAAGAGAGACAACAAACTAAATAACTAACAAATTAAAAGAAGAATCTGTTCATGGACCGTCTTCAAACTAGATTGTCGAAAAACGAAATCTTCAAGCATGGTAAGCTAAGTCGTGAGTGATAGAGTTATTTTGCAGTTGACTGAAGAAATCCTATAACATACCCCAATATATAGAGATCACAAATGGAGTCAACAAAAGTCTGGACCTCATTCACATATCGCATTTTTCCAACCAAAAGATTCCAAACAATAAGGGAATCAATTTTAGCCATATAGGAGATAAACTAACTTCGAAAGCTTTAGAGATACCCTCATGTAGAGTAAAAGCTTCAGCAAGATCAACAGATATCGTCAAAAGACAATGGTGTTCCAAAACAAGCATAACATTGCAATTGAAGTCACGAATAATAGCACTGATACCCACATCGCTGTTTAAAATTGTCACAACAAGCACGACATAAAAAAGATTTTCAACTTTTGAGGGATGAAGAGAGCTCATAACAATTTCCAAAACTTTTATTCATAGTTTATAAATTAGAAAGTTTTTTTTTCCAAAGCAATATAAATTAAAAAAGTTAGTTCTTATGATACAATAAAATTCTTATGGGATTATTTATGAGGATTTTTATCCAACTATAGGGAGTATTTATAAAGTTTTGAAAAATTATTGGACTAAATTTTAACTTTTAAATTTCTAAAAAAAATATTAAGGACTAAAATGATTTGTCAAAATATGAGTGTAACCAGTACTTTCTGGTAAATTGGGATGGATGACCTAAAGCAAAATGTTCAAATGAAATGTGACCTAAGTTTTGAAAACAAATGAGAAATGACTTTTTGCTTACATCATTAACTTGTGAAATTACCACTATAACTCTTAATGGACTCTTCCTTCTTCTTCGTAATTTTCTAGTTTCTTTTTTTTTTTGTTCAAGTTCTTCCTCCGACCGCTTCTTATTCTTCTTCCTCCGCCCGTTTCTTATTCTTTCTTCTTCCACCTTTTTCTTCTTCTTCTCCATCGAATCAAAGATTGGATTGAGGCCAAAGAGAGAAAGGAAGAAGTGAGATCGAGAACAAAGAAGGAAGAGAGAAGCAAGATCGAGATGGGGGGAGAAGCGAGATCAAGAAGTGAAGAGAAAGAAATCGTGAATTGAGGAGAGAGAAGCGAGATTTAGAAAGAGGAGGTAGAAGCAAGGTCGAGATGGAGGAAAGATCGAGATTAAGAAGTGAAGCGAATAGAAATTGTGAATTGAGGAGAGAGAAGCGAGATCTATGAGAGAGAATTTTGATCGAGAAGCGAGAGCGATCAGACCATTAAACCAGGTCAATTGTAATTTTTGGTGTCAAAGTAGTAAATTCACACGTACGTGCCAAATTTCATTGTTTTTTCAACTTTAGGCCTTTTTTAGAGGGTCATCCTTACTAAAATCCCGTAGTTTCTCTACCAATTTTTCCAACGCTTTCGTCATATGTATCTCTCTGTTCTGCCATTTTCCCTCAGCTCACACCATACTCGCTACCGGCGCCTGTCGTCGCCACCGCCATTCATTACACAACCATCAATGCTCCGCTCTACATGACCCGATTCTAAAGTGAGAAAACCTAGTCGCCACAGTTCTCTTCCTCTGTTTTCTTTTCACTTGTGCCGCCCCACACCCTTGCTTTTGTATTGGTTTGTCGCCGCCGCTCACCACCGATCGCCACTGTCCGCAGAGTTCCCTCGCACAAGGGTAAGTTTCAAGTTGGTTCCGTGAATGCGAAAAGGAAAAAAAGAAAAAAAGGTTTCCTCTGAACCCAAATTTGCATTTTTTTTCTTTTGTTTTGTTTAACGACGTGGGTAATGATAGGAATTTTATTAGAATAGAATCAGTGTATTAGAGTATGTTGGTAATTAGGTAAGGAGTTTATTAGGAGAGTTTTGTTATAAATGGAGTGGGTTAGAAGGATGGATGGAGGCATTTGGTGAGTGAATTGGTGATTTAGTGGATGAATTAGGGCTTGAGTAGTATCTCAAAAGAGGGTCCAGGTACCTCTAATAATTTCTTTTTTTATCTTCTACATTTAAATACATTTTGGTTCTGTTTTGGATTCTATCAAAGGTATCAAATGTATCTGGTACTTTTACAAATCTCCCAGTAATGAAATGCTATATATCTCGTAGGAAAAGAAAGGACAGATAGAGTTTCTGCGTGTCAGTTGTGGAAATTTGAAAATATTTCTGAGTGGTAAATTTTCTATTCCGTTTCTGAAGGTTGGTCCTTAATTGGAGTGGAAACCCTCAAACAAGTTTAGATGACCGCACAGTCAATCAGTGAGGATTGAACTGAGTGAAAGTTATTGCATCTGAGATCATTCTCAAACTTCAGGCCTGGCTTGATTGCTATTCCGAGTTCTGAGACACTACGAAATTCAGATGCTGGGCATTTCATATGGAGAACTCCTCCTTCTTATTGGGGCTACTGCTGCCTTCATTGGTAATTACTGCACTACCCTTTCTCACTTGCTATACCATCTAATAGATTTAAGCTGTGGATAGAGTCTTGACTCCCAAATTATTATGAAAAGGGCCAAAGGATCTCCCAGTGATAGCAAGAATGGCAGGAAGGATGGCTGGCAGAGCAATTGGATATGTTCAGTTAGCTCGAGGTCAGTTTGACTCTGTGATGCAACAAACCCAAGCTCGCCAGGTATTTCTTATTTAGTTTAACTAACTGTTAGGAAATTCTTTGGTGATTTTTGTGAAGGTTTCAGCAGCATTAGCATTGTCTTCTGGGAACACAATGGATAGTACATTGTAAAGATATGTTATTAAGGAATGAACCACATATCTAGGCCATGTTTGGAAGTGATTGAGATCACTTTTGTTAGGTTCAAAATCACTTCTAAACATGCCTTTAATCAATCAAAACCTATTGTATGAAAATCACGTGTAAAGGTGTAAAACTAAACATAAAATAAAATCAATTATAAACAAATTAGTTTCACTATCACTCTTGTCTCAAACTTGCCCTTAGTTGTGGTCAAATTAGAAACTTGTTTGAGCTGATTAAAGTACACATTGGAATTGATTTGTTGATTTTGGAGCTAGGCTTAGCAGAAAAGTAAATTGCTAGAGTTCAATGCGTATTGCACATCCTTTAAATGTTTTTGCTGATTAAATTAAATCATCTTCTATTTGATCCTCCTGTTTCTTTGTAATTTTTTTTTCTTGAAGTTTTTTTTGGAGTTTTTTCCATGCCCATTATGCAGGCAAATAGCAAGGGGATTTAACTTTTACTTGACAATCTACTGGAACATAATAGGATATATAACTACCAGATTTGCAGAATAGGTTTACATTCATGTGGCGTTTAGTGTTTGTGGACACTATTGTTACATCAAGGCTGCAACAAATTAGATTGAACCATATGCAACAACAACATAATTGGACGATTATAAAAGTGATGGAATTTAATTTACATTGAAGTTCTTTGATTGATTCTCTGTTTTCAGGTTCACAAGGAATTGCAAGACACTTTGGCTCAGATTGATGCTATTCGCCATGAAATTCGAAGCATTTCAATCTTGAATCCTGGGCCATTGACTCAGAGGCTTGTGGATAATCCTGAGCTCAAAGCAGCTGATAGTGGTGTAACTAGTACGTGATATGTCTCCTTACTGCTAATCTTCACTAGGGCTTCTAGTTTTTGTAATTGTTTTTTCCTCTTCCATTTCGAATGGTAGGTGATTCAGCAAAAGAAAAACCTACTGTGGAGATTACACCAGTTGCTGAGAAGA
Organism: Lagenaria siceraria; assembly: GCA_002890555.2. Classification (NCBI taxonomy): domain Eukaryota; kingdom Viridiplantae; phylum Streptophyta; class Magnoliopsida; order Cucurbitales; family Cucurbitaceae; genus Lagenaria; species Lagenaria siceraria. The sequence continues at coordinate 4,931,314 of CM016488.1, forward strand.
CTACACCAGCAGCTAGCATCCTCAAGGTTCTTACTAATTGCTGAATATCATCATGGACCTCTTTTGCCACTACAAATTTAAGCGACTTCAATGGATCTGCACTTTTCCTCAGGTTGCAACTTCAAAAATATCAAATGAGCACAGCCGAGCAACTACGTTTGCCAGGTTGGCTGAATCACCAACCATAAAGAATGGTTCCTCTGCCTCATTGCCAATTACTACAGACGTAGAAAAGCTGAATGAAGAGTTTGGACTTCCTACCGTTTTACCTGTGTCGGCTGAAAATACTGGGTTGTTACCTAAGCGCCCAGGTACGTTATCTATTATTGAATTAAAAGATTTGATAATGATTGCCTTATTTTATAAATTTCTTCATCGGTGGTATTAAAATCTTGACTTTGGAGGTTAATGCACTTGGAAGTAAGACATCAACTGATGTGATGTTGAGAGGAGGCCAGGATGTGAACATTTCATCAGTTACTTTCCTAAACTAAATTGACATTTGTTATCTTGGGGAAACTTTTGTCTTAAGGAATCAAGTATTATGAATGATAACCACTTTGCAGTTAGATTTGTGTTCCATGTGTTGAAGCTATTCGATTTTGTCACAGAGGAGTTTAAAGGGTCTGACATAATGTTAGAAGCAGTATTGGAAGCAGAGGTGGCTCACAATGCTAAAGAATTTTTCTCACCTCATCAAAGTCAAATGAAAGAGGAACAAGAAAGAAAATTTCATGAACATCATTTTGATGCATCATAGCATTGATGATTGGCCTATAAATGAAGTTCAGAAGGTTCAAAAAGCATACCCCACCCCAGGTATTCCCCGGACTTCATATGTGTTATTTATGTAAGAGAATGAATTACATATTAAGTTACACTTTGTTACCCCTAAAGATGTATATTTAACTTTTGCCTGTCAGAAAGAAATAGGGGACAAGAAACACATATTCTGCTCTACTTATTGATCACCCCTTTATATTATAATGAAGTTACATGTTGCATACATCAATTGTTTTCACTGGTTTTTATCAGTTATGTATCAGCTGCCCATGCCCTATCTCGGTCCGGAAGTTCGCTTTTGGCTACTCTTTTGTGCTAGGAGTTATGTTATTGTCGTTTAGTTTAGCGGTTATCACCGGAACAAGAATCCTCTTTTTTTTTCTCAATGGCCATGATCTTAAGCTGCAATACATGTTAGTAGGATAGATTTGAAATGTTAAGTGGCTTTGTTACTTATCTGTAGTGATAGAAATGGATATTCTTCTGCAGTTCTATGAATTTTTCCACCCTATAGTTTGTGTTTGAAATGAAAGGAAGTCGTGTGCATTTGGTAAATTGATTCGTCTGATGGTAAATTGTGTTTTTTTTCTTCTTCTTTTCATTGTACAGCTGTTCGTTTGATCATTCTCAAAGGATTTAACGCATTGATATCAAACTAGGAGGAGGGTTTTGGAACTCTATGAACTAAGTTTGAATTGATATTTTTATTAAAGTAATAGGCAGTTGTCTCCAAGGATTAGTTCAAAGTGTAGCTGTGCTAGTTTGCATGCCCTTTTGATGAAAACAAAGTAATTATTTGTAAAACAAAGGATTAGTTCAAACTGAGTAATTCCTCCCTGGTCATCTCTCATCAATTATAGTAGAGTTTTACTTGGTTTTTGATACTCTATGTACGTATTTTAAGTTTTGCTTGATAACTATTTGGATTTTTAAACTTAAGCTTATGAATTATTTATTCTTTTTGTTTTGTTATCTACTTCGTGCTAATAAATTTAACATGCCAAGCTGTGAAAACTGAGAAAAGTAGACCTTGTTTGGTAATGATTTTGTTTTTGAAATTTAATACCATAGTTATGAAAAGTCATATTTGTTGTACTGTCATGAATTATCTTATAATACATTAAAAATATACCTTATATGAAGTTTATCATTTATATATTTAATACAAAGTATATCATTGATGTATATGATACTGATAGTATCATATATATATATATATATATATATATATATATATATATATTAAGTAAAAATATACCTTATATGAAGTTTATCATTTATATATTTAATACAAAGTATATCATTGATGTATATGATATTGATAGTATCATATATATATATATATATATATATATATTAAGTATATGAATGATATACTTCATTTTAGGTATATTGTGATATAGCTAAAATGAAGTATAAGATAAAACTAATATGCAAGTTAGAATGACTAATTTACAAATACTTCATTTTTAAGTGTATGATTGATATAACTAATAAGACAACCCAGATAGGGCTATTAATGTACTTAAAAATAAGGAAAGAAATTGGGTAATTGTAATGGATCACAAAATTAGCCATCATATTTGCAAATATATTACATAAATAAAATTTGCAAATATGACATTTAAAAAAATGTATTCCATCATTGATATGCCATTTAATAGTCTATCACCGATATGCCATCTAATTGTCTATCATTGAAATACCATTTTAATCTTCTATCACTAATAAACTCTATTTATGTTTATCACTGATAAATTACTTCTACATTCTATCGATTTTTTAAAATAATGTTATTTAATTAACCATTGACAAACATATAGGGTAAATGGAAAAGTATTGACAAAAATAGTGTTGCGAAATCGTGGACTCGATATACGAGTCCTTAAAATTGCATATCCGGTCCACGATTATGCAAATGAAATATGGACGGGGTATGCAATTTAGCCTAAATCACATACCCATCCACAAGTTAGTCCATGAATTAGTCCACATGGTGACACACACATAGTTGGCACATGTAGAATAATTTTGTTCAAAATGTGTAAACAATATTCAGTGTAACACAACTTACCGCACATTGAACCTAACTATGATACCATGACATGAGTCCTAACTCGCGTGGACCTTCACACGGGACGAGGTAGAATGGGCAAAAGTGTGTACCAGGTACACAAGTTTCTCCAGCCAGCCAACTATCCTACCCTTATCATTATTTTCGGTTTCCACCCTAAATAAATAAAATATCTTTTTTTAACTACATTATTCAAATAATTTTTTTCATGACTACCCTATTTTTGTCATTTTTTAAAATTACTTTTAAAATGCTATTGAACTCAAAATCTCGAATATGAAAACGTATAGACCAAAATAATGTTACTGAGCTAACCTTAAAGTTTAAATGTCCTATCCGAAAACTACCAGACCAAAATATTACTGAACTCAAACATCAAGTAAAATTCTTTAGTCCTTTCCTTATATACTTACAAGTGGCCCTCAAGTGAGGCTGTTGTTTTGTGAATATAACTGAAGAAACAAATTAATTCATGGTTAGATTATTGCCATTCTTTCAAATAACAAATATACCATCCATTTGGATTTACTTTCTAAGAGTCTGTTTGGGGTGCTGAGTTGAAATATGATGTCAGTCAAGTTCATATGTCTGTATTTGAGGTGCAGAATTGTTTTATCAGTTCATGTCTTTTTCGAGTGCATAATTGAGTTTGTTTGTTAGTAGTATCTGGTACAATTTTTTTAAATATAAATAAACAATTGTTATGATGACTATTTTTGTTTAAAATTTTTTTTATTCAATAATTCTATCCATCTTTTGTTTGAACAAAATATGAATTGCAATTTTTTTTCCTCATTTTTTTAAAGTACACATATATAGTTGATGATCTTGAAATATGGTCTAGGTTTTAATTTTGGATCATTAATTCCGAACATTATTTTTATACAAAATCAATCATTTCAAAATTTTAATTTCTTACTAGCTAGTTGGTTTATAAACACTTTTTTTTTCACTTATAAAGACAACACTTACAAAGTCAATCTAAACATGCCTATAATGTGGATGAGAGAGAAGTTAATTCACCAATTAATCAAATATTACTTTTTTTTCGTCATAAATCGAGCAATACTCAATACATTTTAGATTGCACACATCTTTGTTCAGTCCACTTCAATTAAAAAAAAAAAATCTTACGAAAAGAAGAAAAAAAGAGATTGCTACGTGGCAAGCATTATGTTGAACAATTGGATGAACTGCATAAAGATAGATGTAATCCAAAATAATTGTAATTATTTTTCTAATAAATTTGAACCTATACAAATACCCCATTTTTTTTATATATTAAAAAACAAAATTATAAACAACCCAACCCTCTGGCATCTGATCCTTTCATCATTCTCATTCTCTTGCAGCAAGAAATAAACATACTGTATCAAGAGAGAAGAAAAAATATTAGCCTTTTTAGAGAGAGAAATATTGTTAAGAGAGAGAGAGAATTAGAGAGAGACTCACTTCCATGGAACATCTCCAACCATCATCCAATCACCATCTTTATCTTCATAAGTTGGAACATAATCACACCCATTATAACCTTCCCTTTCTGAATTTCTCTCTACAAAAACCAACAAAATTTTGTGTTAATAATTTAATAATAACAATAATAATGAAAAAACAGCACCCATTTAAATATAAGAAAAATTATTTTAAATGATAAAACGGGCTGAAAATATTTATAAATATAACAAAATTTTACCGTCTATATGCGATAGACCACGATAAACTACAGATAATAGTCTATCGCGTTCTATCGCAGATTAAACAATAAGATTTTGTTATATTTGTAAATATTTTGATTCATTTTACTATATTTAAAAACAACCTAAATACAATTCATTATTTGTTAATGTTTTTTTTTTTTTTTTCTCTTATTGATATTCAATGGTTACTTTTCTTACTCGTATTTCTTGTTTTCGTGAAATAGAAGCATTAAATAGTAGCATCTTTTATCATTATTGACCTATAAAATGCATGATAAACATTGGAAAAATAACCATAAAACTTTGGGCTGTTTTTAAATATAGAAAAATGAATTAAAATATTTTAAAATATAGTAGAATTTCACTATCTATATGTGATAGACTGCGATGGACTACTATTTGTGTCTATAAGAGACAGTGAAATTTTTTTATATTTATAAATATTTTCAGCAATTTTTCTATTTAAAATAATTTCCCTAAAATTTTTAGATGTTTAATTTTTAAACCTATTTTTAAATCGCCAACCGACCTAAAAGTTTAAACTTATGGGTGAAAATAGGTTTAATATCATATCATCTAACACTCCCTCTCACTTGTAGGCTTGAAATATGAAGAAGACTCAACAAGTGGAAATGAATATTAGTTGGGGAGGAAACAACAATGCATGACCTCTTGAACCAACTTGCTTTGATACCATGTTAAATCGTTGAAAGCTTTTGGGTTAATTAACGATTTAGCATGGTATCGAAACCCATAAAACTCTAACGAGTATTCGGTCCTATAAAAATAAATTGAAATCCAATTCAGAATAGCAAAAAAGTTACAATATTAAGATCCCACCTTGGAAAGTTTAATATTTAGTTTAATTGTTAATTTAAATTAATTATTGTTTAATTAGTATTTTAGAATTAATTAGTTAATTGTTTGATTTATTTGTAAGGCTATAAATAGTTATTTTTGAGTCAGAAATTTTTTTATCATCATGTTGAATATTGAACTTTGTTATTTTAGATAGTTCTTTTAACTTAGATGAATTTTTCTTGTTTGACCATGAATTTGATGTAACTTTATATTTAATTAGTGTATAATAATTAAACTAACCAAGTTTGAAGTTGAACATGGCTTCTAAAGCATCCAAAAGCTGTTGATAGCTCTGATAAAGCTTGAGGTCAATCTTCCTTAGGTAAGGAGCTCCATCCAAGCTCACTTTCACATACATTCCATTAATCCCCAACTCCATATTCACAATCTCCTTCTTCTCTGTCTTCTTCTTCTTCTCTGTTTCAATTATCACATTCTTCCTATACGATCTCACCGGTGGCCATCCTACCACTTGCGCCCTACAATAATAATTTATCCACCACCACAACAGAAACACACACACATAAACCCTAGGAAAATCGATTGCGATTGAAATTGAAATTGATCGAATCGAGATTATCGACTTACTTCGTAAGTTCATAGCAATGCTCGGCATCTAAAGAAGGATTAGTAGTGGAAGTCGAAATGGAAGAATCGGTTCTTCCGGATCTGGATTCGCTCTTGCTTTGCTTGGCGGAGATTATTTGTGATTGTGAATAATCTTCATGTTGTTCTTGCTTTGTAGTACTACTTCTTCGCGGTAATAATCCTAATCGGAGCTCGGTTGCTTCGAAATTGAGATCGTGGAGGTTTTGGAAAGTCGAGAAATGGCGTTTCATAGCTTGATTGAATGTGGAATTGAATTCAGTAGGTGTGAAATCCGTTGGAAAATGAAGATGAAAGGGATTTGGATTGGAATGTTGGCTTATTTGTAAGATTGTTGTACACAATGCGTTTGTGTGTATGCATGAAGCTTTTTCCATTCATCAGCATTTATTACGACGCGTGTTTTCCTTTCCCACGCGCTCCATTTTGTACTCGCTGATCAGCTAAAAAATTTATTTCTAAAAATTGTGATTTCTCTAGTACACTACCACTTTTTATACATTATCGTGTTAGGGATGATTATGGCTATTGTAGTCCTAAGGCAATGGTAATGTCTATCGCCATCTACCTTTTTCTCATACTTTGTTATGCTTTCACTATGAATATTGTAGATGATTGAAGAAAAATGAAGATCAAGATGGACATGAGCATTGCACGTTTAGGCTACGATAGATATAGTTATTCTTAACGCGATATTGTATAAACGTTATTGTGCTTTCACCCTAAACATTGCGGATGACTGGAGAAAAATGAAGATCGCGATAAACATGACCATCATGTTTGGGCTATGATAGATATAGTTATGCCTTATGCTTTATTGTATAAAACGTGGTAGGGCACTTTGACGTAAACAGAAGGTTAGATTTCCTTTATTTTTGGAGCGGATCATTAATCATTTAGGAGGCTGAAAATGAGTCATCTGTACAAAAAACTCTTGCAAGTATAACCTAAAACTAATAATTATATTAATTTAAATCCAAAACTTTCATAAACATATAAATTTGAAAAGATTCAAGACTATTTTCCTTCAATTATCCTTTTAAATTCAAGTCAAAATCACCTAAATAATTTTCTCTCTCAAAACCCTACAATTGACACAACAAAGAAAAATACTTAGAAAAAATTATAGGTTGTACTCATATTTATGCAACTCATTCCGTTGATCAACCACAATTTACTATGTGATAAATTTTTCTCTCTTTCTTTTTTTCCCTTTAATAGTTATTTATGAATTTTTCTACTATATGATTTGAGTGAATTAAAAAAAATGACAAATTACTCTTTTTGTTTCCGAGTTTGAAGTTGGTATTTATTTGGTCTTTGAAGTTAAAAAAAAAAAAAACTTTCTTCTCCAACGTTTAAAAAATAGTTCTAAATAGTTCTTGAATTAATTTGACCATTAGTCAATTTTTCAAACCTAAAAGACTACAATGTTCTTTTTGAAACTTCATGGAATAAATAGACACTAATCTTAAATTTCATAAATTAAAAATATAGTTTCTTTTAATTTTTCTTAAAAAATGAGTACAACCGAAGATGAGAATATAGTTGAATAGAATGTTGAAGTCACGAAATGGAGGATGCGCGTGGGATAGAATGAGAAGGAATTAGAATGAATGCTTACAGGTGAAGTTGTAGGCCACAGTTGCAACAACCACGAAATGAGGGTGCCACATACGGGTGACAACGGAGGGACAAATCCAGCCTATCATGGTGAATACCTTCAACGGTTCAGATTGGATTCAAAGTTTGATGCATTTTACACCGTTGGATCTAGCTAGCTCATCATAGACATTCCACGTGATTGGAGTGGCTCCCACGTGTACGCTCCTGATTGGGACAAGCGTGCCAGAAGGAAATTCTTTGGCCTTTTTCTATGCTCTTTCCACCTTCTTAACCTTGCCAAATCAAATTAATTCTCTTAGTTGTCTTCCAGTCACATCTATCCACCTGGCTTTTCATCATTATTTCAGTTCGGTTTCATAATCATTTTATTTTTATTTTTAAAATATATACTTTTTTTTCTTTTCAATTTTTCAATTTAGATTTTTCATTAATTTTGTTACGGGTAGTTTTTGATCAAGGGCAAAAGCGACATAACAACATAAAGAAAAGGATTAAAGTAGAAACAAGGAAGTGGGCTGGGATAATACCCGTCTGGTCGGCCAAGCCACTCAGACCGAGTATCCAAAACCAGTTGAGGTACGCTTGGGCTCGGGTAGAGAAGTTGGTTGAGTCCAGAGTCGAATGGCCCAGTTGGGCCTTGATCTCGAGCAAGACCAGGCCCACAACAGTCAATCCCAAAGACGAAGGAAGAAGCCCTAATGAAGAAGTCTGAAGGGACTTAGGAAAAAAGTCCGAGAAGGAAACGAAGAAAGTCTGGGCCTTATAAATAAGAGGAGGGAGCAAACGAATGAGGTAAGCAAAAAACTTCCAACTAAGGATTCAATTAGTTTTGAACCTCCCTCTGACTTAGATATTGGAGTGCGTGTGGCCTACACCACACCGGTGTGCCATTCTCTTTTCTAATTTGCAGGTTGATGCTTCCTCCGAAATACAAATTTACCATTGATTCTGCCTTAAGTGCAATTTACCTTACCCAAATTTGGCATCAACAAGTTTATAAAAAAAAATTAAAGTTGCATTTTGGTCTCGTTTGATAATTACTTGGTTTTTAGTTTTTGAAAATTAAGCATATAAATACTATTTCTAGCTATAAGTTTCTATATTTTGTTATTCACTTTCTACTCATGTTTTCAAAAATCAAACAAGTTTTAAAAACTAATGCCTCATTTTGATAACCATTTAGTTTTTAGTTTTGGTTTTTGAAAATTAAACCTATAAACGTCATTTTCATCCATTGACTTATATGTTTTGTTGCTAGATTTTATGAGTATTTTCAAAATCAAAGCCAAAATTTAGAAACTAAAAACTAAAAATGAAATGGTTGCCAAACTTGTTTTTGTTTTTGAAAACGGGCTAAGAATTCAAATGTTTATATAGGAATTATGAAAACCATGAGTAAGAAATTGTGAGAAAACAAGCACGATTTTTAAAAATCAAAAAGTAAAAATGAAATGGTTACCAAACGAGACTTAAAAGCATAACTTTTTTTTTTTTTATTTTTTTTATTTTTTATAATTTGATTAGGAATTTAAGTGTATTTTTAATATAGACGAAAACCATAAGAGAGAAATTTGAAGGAAATAAATATAAAAATAAAAATAAAATTGTTATTAAACGGTGTCTTTCCATTTGACAACAATTTGGTTTTTGAAAATTAAACTTATAAACAATTTTCATTTATTGTTACTTTTTTTTTTGTTATCTACATTCTTAGAGTATTTTTAAAAACCAAGTCAAGCTTTTAAAACTAAAATAAATAGTTTTTAAAAACTTGTTTACGTTTTTTAAATTTAGCTAGGTATTCAAGTATTTAGTTAGGAAAAATGAAAGCCTTGTAAAAAAAAAAAAAACCAAATGTAATTTACAAAAATTGAAAACTTAAAATAAAGTGGTTATAAAACGAGATTTTAATTTTTGGTTTTTGAAAATTAAATCTATAAATTTCAATTTTAATTATTAGTTAGACTAAATGGGCAAGATGACCTTATTCTTTATCCTAATTATGAGAAGGGACCTCAATCTTTTAAAATTAATTCACAATTTTACTTTGAATGTATTAAAAAATTTCAATTAGTTCATTTTCAAACTAAAACGTAGCTTAATGAATATACACATTATATGTGACCAAAATATTTGTTGGTTCGAATCTCCCTGATACCCTATTATATTAAGGTCATTCTATGAAAAAGTTGTTAAATGTTATTTTTCAGTATAGTTTATTAAACTAATTAATTAACCTAGCTAATCGATTTTTTTTAATTCATTGATGGTATAAAATTAATTGTTTTAAAAGATTTTTTTAGTACAATAATATGAGTGAGGAGATTTAAACCACAGACTTCCTGACTACTAATACATACTTTATGTCAGTTATGCTAGATTAAGACTAAAGTTTGAGAGTATTTAAACCTTAAATTTAAAAATTAGGGACTATTGATGATATTTAACCTTTTAATTACTATCTATTTGAACTAAATTCTCTTTTTTTAGCTCAAAGAAATGGAAAATCAAATATCTAACCTTTTGATTAATAATAATATATTTTATTCAATTGAACTATGCTCATGTTGACAAATAATGACGTATTTCATTTGAGGCAATACTAGCATATAAATTAGTAAACCATATTTTAATTAACCCTAAACATGCATATTGAAGCCACTCCATATCACTTACAACATCTTGTTTGTACGCTTTTTGTTGCACATTCTATGTTGTGGCTATGTGTCACAGGCGCGTCATTGCGGTATAATTTTACCTCTTAGCGCCGCACAGGCAAGGCGAAAAATTATACCGCAATGACGCGCCTGTGACACCATGCAAGGCTTGTACTTGAATGAATTGTATTGAATTATAAGTCTTTAATATATTTAACTTTTCAAAAAAATTAATTGATAAGTTTATCTATTTGAATAAAAAAGTGGATTTTATGTCTAACGAAACAATAAAATTTTAGGACTCATTTGATAACCATTTCATTTTTTTAATTTTTTTTTAATTTTTAATTTTTTTTTTTTTTTTTTTTTTTTTTTTTTTTTTTTTTTTTTTTTGAAATTAAGCTTATGAAGTATACTTTAAACCTAATAGTATTTAAACCTAATAAATAAATAAATGAAATGGGTAGTTGGTGGGAAGGAACAGAAAAAGGGTTTTAACGGTCATAAACGATTTTAGAGAAAAACGTGGTATTATGGATAGGTCACGCGGAAATTTCAGATAGCCAAAAATTCACTCTCCGAGTTCATACACACACTAACCCAATAATTCCCAATTTTCTCCTAAAAATTTCTCTCCATCTCAACAATCCAATCCACCATGTTCTTCTCCAGATCCAATTTTTCCCTAAAATTCACACAATCTCCCAAATTCGTAACCCCAATTCCAAATTCAGTCGTTGACTTCCAGGTACAATCCGTCCTTTTCTATCTTTAGCTTTATATGCATTTCGGATTTGGGTTTCTACGTACGTATGGCTCTCAATGAACCTTACAGCTAACTTCACAGCATTGACTCGCTTTCTCCGTCTCCATTGTTAATTTTAAGAAATCCCCTTTTTGTCAATCATTGAAACTCCGTTTTTCGGCTTAAGAATATTCTTTATATGATTCTGATTCTCAAATTCTTGACCGGAAGTGTGTAATTTGCTTCTGTTCTTTGCTCTTGATGATCCAAATTTGAAACCCAGATGTTTTTTTGTTGTTTTCTTGTTCATTCTTAAATTAGTTTACCTTCATGCTCTTCAGTGATTGGAAGCTACTGGAAGGTTTATTTGGTATTGGTTGTTGATTGAATTCCCTCATTCAAGTTTTGGTGTCCTACTCTTATTATTTGATTCTTTGGAGAGAAGTTTAACTGTTATTGTCATTATTGAGATTGTTTTTTTCTTGGGAAGTATGATTTCTAGTTCAATGTTCAGTCAAAATCCTTTGTTGATCTTCTGAGCACTATCATCATCTACTATACATATTATCAACTCCAAGACTTGTATCTATGGAGTTTATAGTTTCCTAGTATCAATTGATTCCTTTTTTTGATGATATGTTTCTTCATAACTCGTGCATTTACTAGGAAAATCTGTATGATATAGCATTCCTTCGAGCTTAGATCATAGGCATCAATGTCTATCTTATGTGGTGTGCCTATCCTTGAGTGTGTATGCTGTCTGGGATGTGCTCGTTGGGTCTGGAAACGTTGTCTCCACACAGCTGGTCATGACAGTGAAACCTGGGGATTTGCTACTCCTGATGAATTTGAGCCTATTCCCCGAATTTGTCGGTATATCCTAGCTGTGTATGAAGATGATATTCGAAAACCCCTTTGGGAACCGGTTGGTGGGTATGGAATCAATCCAGATTGGTTACTCATGAAGAAGACATACAAAGATACACAAGGGTGGGCTCCTCCTTATATTCTATATCTTGATCACGATCATGCCGATATTGTTCTTGCCATCAGGGGACTTAATATGGCAAAGGAGAGTGATTATGCAGTTTTATTGGACAACAGGCTGGGAAAGAAGAAATTTGATGGTGGATATGTTCACAATGGGCTTCTGAAGGCAGCTGGGTGGGTTTTGGACACTGAGAATGAAACTTTAAAGGATTTGGTGAAGAAGTATCCGGATTATACCTTGACGTTTGCAGGGCATTCTCTTGGCTCCGGAGTAGCAGCCATGCTAACTTTAGTAGTAGTACAGAATCACGAAAAATTGGAAAATATTGATCGGAAACGGATAAGGTGTTATGCTATTGCTCCTGCCAGGTGCATGTCCCTAAATTTGGCTGTTAGATATGCAGATGTCATCAACTCTGTTGTTCTTCAGGTAAACTATATATTCTTCTTTAATTTTCATTTGTAAAATGATCAGTAAGCATTTTGAAAGTGATTAAAAAAACGCGGATCTATGCATTCTGAGGCCTTGACAACTCCTAGGATTTGCTTGTGAATCTCTTATATAACATTGCTTCAGTCTTTACATCGACCTTCTGGTGTTCCTAAAGTTAATTTTTTTCTTTAGCAATCATTTTCATGATAAATTGGAATTATGTATTCAGTAAAAGAGAAGAATTTTCCTTTTTGTTGTATAAATATTCTTGATTATCATTTCTTGAAGTGTGCTGGATATGGTGAAATTTATACTTCACATTTTGAAATGTAACGATGATTATTATACTGAACCAGGATGACTTTTTACCCAGGACAGCCACACCCTTGGAAGACATTTTTAAGTCACTCTTCTGGTATGGTTCAGGATTCATGCCCTATATGGTGTTAACTCTTGTTATGTTGTTGACAACTCATTTGCAAAGTAGATATTGCTGCAATTCGAGATCTATTCTTGCAATGTGAACTGATTCTTATGTTAAAGTTCATTGCACAAAAGTAATAACATTGCATTTTTATGAAGCGAATAAATTGAAAATGGTCTTGGATTTATTCAGTGCGATTTTAAGTTTCTCAATAATCATTTGAAATACCCCCCCCCCCCCCCCCCCCAAGTTTCACGACCAAAATGAACATTTCATAAATTGGAAATGGTCTTGAATATTTCATAAATTGGTTCTTTTCTCCTTGTAGTTTGCCATGCCTTCTATGCCTAAGGTGTGTTCGGGATACGTGTGTATCAGAGGACAAGATGCTTAAAGATCCAAGGAGACTTTACGCACCTGGTCGACTCTATCACATTGTCGAGCGAAAACCCTTCAGGTAAAAGCCCTATATTTTCCATTAAGCTGGTTAATGTGGTGAAGGAATCTTGGATCCCTTCAAGTTGGTGAAATTTTGTTTCATTTTTCGTTCAAGCAAGAAAACACCGGTAAGGCTGTGCTTGATGTGTGGAAAGAAATTATGCTTTTATTACATGCATCTGTAAAAGGGTTAAGAAACTCTGAGTTTATGTCCCTCCTGTAATTGTTGTGTGGGAACTCTCTTAATCATACCAGTTACTTGCCTTTCTAGACCATTGAAAATGAAACATGTCATGCTCTAACATTTGAATGAATCTTCCTGTTTCTTGCTGAAAGGTGCGGAAGGTTTCCCCCAGTCGTGAAGACGGCTGTTCCAGTGGATGGGAGGTTTGAACACATAGTTCTTTCTTGTAATGCAACTTCAGACCATGCTATCATTTGGATAGAGAAAGAAGCCAAATGGGCCCTGGAAGTAAGCTTCATCTTTCTACTCAGCCTTTTATGCTGAATGTTTGAAATTCAATGAAATTTTGGAAGAAATTAATTTTTTTTCCATTTCTTTATCCTACATTTAATTTTTGGTTCTTCTTTCCCTTTCTATAATTGTCTATGAAGTTGAAGTTTCCTTTGGGGGATCAAATTCTAAGTCGTCACACACACATGAGAACTGCCAAAATAGAATTCCAGTTCTTTCAAGTTTAGTTGACTCAATTTATCCTGATTCCTTGAACTACTTTTAGATGTCGTATATAAGAGTTCATTGATTGTTGTTTTAGCTGAATTCTTCTTGAAACACCAAGATAATTGTTCCTCCTTCAGTTTCCTGAAAATCAAGAGAAACTATCTGATCCATATTGTTTATTTTAGATTCAGAGTACAAAGATGAATGGTTTCTTTCTCCACTGTGAAAGTTTAAGACCATCTTATGACCAGCATGAAGAGTATCATCATTCTCCCAAATCTAAAATGTCAAACTTTAGTTGAGATCTTGTTCATTGAATGTATTCTTGTGAATATGATATATTCATTGCAACAATTTAAGCACGAATTCAATGAAACCATTGCTGAAAATGAAAAACGACACCCTTTTGCTTCTGTCGACTTCAGTTAATGCGCAAAGATGATAAGGTCATGGAGATACCACCCCAACAGAAGATGGAGAGGCAAAAGACTTTAGCTAGAGAGCACAGTGAAGAGTACAAGGCTGCATTGCAGCGGGCCGTGACACTAGCTGTGCCACATGCATATGCGCTTTCCCCATATGGAACCTTCAGCCAAACAGATGAAGGGGAAGAAGAAAAATCACTGGCATCGAGTGGAGGGTCGTCGAGGAGGAAGAAAGAAACTTGGGATGAACTGATTGAGCGTCTCTATGACAAGGATGATTCAAGACACGCAGTGCTGAAGAAATCACTTAGTAGTATTTGACGTTGCACATTATATTCATTCATATCAATACTTGTTACATGATGGAGTTTCCTCGGATGAATCTACGGTACGATGTCAGATTATCTTCGAGGATGTTGATTTTCTTGGCTTCAATTGTTTGAAGATGATCGAAAATATGCAGCGTTCATCCAATTTTTTAGAAGTGTGATGAAGTTCAGCAATATTTTTGATGTGCTACTTGTAAGTTTCTTCATTGTAGGCAGTGAATATTAATCTTGGTAGTATGAGGAGGTAGCTAGTTCATTTATTTATTTATTTTGGATAGCACATTCTATACCATTGTTTAAATGTTGCAAAATTATATATCAACAATAGCTCTATGGAATAGTGCGTGATAAAGCTTAGAACTCTCATCCAGTAATTGAAGATCGATGCTTCCCCTTTGATATTTGTTTCCAGAAAAAAATATACTTTTGGTTGTTAAAGTTTGAGTTTAATGTCTATTTAGTCTCTAAAATTTTAAAAAGATAATTTTAATCATAACATTTGTAAAAGAGTTCTAAATTGTCCTTAAAGTGATTTGACCTTCAGTTGACCTAATAGAATGTTGGCCGTCAGTAGTACTTTAATGTATAAAATTTAATTATAGGGGTAAAATGAACTTTTTGAACAAGAGTAATTTTAAATAGCTCGCGAAAGATTGACTTGTATGTAATGGTTATATCCATAGAGACAACATGTTCTACAAAGCATAAAAGTGCAACTCTAATTTTATAGCCTGGAATGTTTTTACTTGTCTATCATTTAGTCTAATTCAAAATGAAAATTTGAAGATTAGGCAACAAAGAAATAGTAGATTATTGAGGTAAGTCCAACCTAATTCTTAAACTTTAACATGTTGCACATCTCTACTATGTTTACCGACTTAGACATCGAAGTATGTGTAGCAAGATTTTCTCCTTATTTTGTATGTCACCTCGTCTTGAAAATTTCGTTGAGTACATTTGATTGATTCACCTTGGTCGATTTGTGCAACAACAAACTTAACTAAAATAATTTGCAGTAATTTTTAATTTCAATGACTAAAGTATCACTTTTATAAGCTCCCCAATCAAATAAAATTAAAACTCAAGCCTAAAGACAAAGTTGTCATTGCCAATATAAGTTATTTGGTTTAGGTATTATACATCGAATAAAAGTTACATGTTTGAATCTTTACACCCATAGTGGTTGAAGTAAAGTTGAAAAAAAATACCTGTGAACTTTGCCTTTTATTTTAAAAATACTCGTATTCTTTAAAAATTAAAATATTGCCTTTGGCCTTTCATAAATATTCCAAACCTATCTTAATCCTTTAAAATTGTATATGAAAATTAGGACTTAAAATGGGTGTGGTGGTGACCTGAAATGATATGACGGTGCTCAAGTCCCAATTTTAGCTCCAAATCATTGTCATATCATTCCATGTCTCAGTTTTTATTTAATATTCAAAGATTTTCTATTCTAAAGATAGTTTTGAAATGGGTATGAGATGTTTAATATTACAACTTTTGAAGGAATATGAAACTTTTAAACAAAAGGCAAAGCTCAAGGGGATTTTTTTCTTAAAAAAATAAAAATAAAAAGCCAAAAAATGTTAAACTATACAAAATACCCATTAACTTTTTAGACAATATTCAATTATGCCTCTAAACTATGATTTTTGTAAAAAAAAAAATTACCTTCAAACTTTAAAATTGTTCGCAAAAATATATTTGACATGACAAATGTAGTGTGAAGTTTAGAAGGCATATACTGTATTTTTATACACATATTAGAAGATTTAGATGGTTGATACCATTTTTCTCAAGAAAAAAAATGGTTATTATCATTTATTTTAGGAAAATTTTTAAAAATAGAAAAATAAAGAAATTTATTTACACAAAATATTTAGATAGTTGTGATAGACGCGGATAGAAGTCTATCAATCTATCAATGTTTTTTTGCTATTTTCTGTAAATAGTTTGATATTTTTTCTATATGTGAAAATTTTCCTTTATTTTATCTTAAATGATATCATTAAAATAATTTATATCATCAACTTTATTACACGTTTGTTATCCCATCAATTTACGTTAATGATGTCATATATATTCAAAATTTTGCATATTAGCCCTTGTGTCAATTTCTACTTTATTTTAACTAAAAGTTTGGTGTATTTTTGGATCAAATTTTAAAATTCAAGAAAAAACTCATATTTTAAAGTAGTTATATATGGTGTATTTCTCTCTCTCTTTTTTTTTTCTTTTTTTTTCTTTTTACTTCTTTTGTTAATAATATCTAAGATGGAGAAATCGAATTTTTGACTTTAGAATCGATAATATAATTTTTTAGCTGTATATGAAAAGAGATTCAAACATTTAACTTCTTGATTGGATAGTACATGATTTATGCTAATTAAGTTATGCTTACAATACAGATGCCATATCTGCTATACATATTCATATATTTTAAATTAATCCTAATAAATAAAGAAAAATTTTTAAAAATAGAAAAATAAGAAAAATTATTTACATAAAATAATAAAATTTTTAGATAGTTGTGATAGATGCTATCAAAGTCTATCCGTGGTAGAAATGACAGAAATCTAACACTTATAGATGTTAATAGAAGTCTATCAATAATTTTTTTTTTGTTCGCAGGTGCGAAATTTTTTCATAAATAAACAATATAAGAATATCTTTAATTTGTCGCAACCGCGAGGGACTGGAAGTTGAAGAAAGTGGCGGTGGGATCCAGATTCATAGAATTACAGAAGAGACCATGGATTTCTAAACTAGCTCCTTTCTGAAAATCTATATCCACATTCTCTAATTTTTCAACTTCATCTTGTTTCGATCTTCGTCCCAGCCATCCATGGATTCTCGTCTCCACTTTTTGCTTCTTTTAGCGACTGCATTTTCATTCTCAACCTGCCTTGCACAAAGGTGATGACCGAACCCCATTTTACATCTCATTTCGAAATCTTAGGTTTTACGTATTCCCTTCTTCGTATCTTATGTTTGCTGCCTAATTTGGATTCTCATCAATTTCGTCTACTGATGTTCAATCGGAATTGTGTTCGTAAAACTGATTTTCGTTTCACTTTGAAATGATTTTGTTGATGCTTGATTGAGTTTCATGACATGGGTTTTTCTTCTTTCCCTTGAATCTGTTTTCTTCATTCTTCCAGCAATTTGATTAGTGGCCGGAAGGGTTTAAGGGACCAATTGCTTGATAGACCTTTAAGCTACTCAAATCATTCAGGAAGAATCGACCCATCAAGAGTTGTCCAAGTCTCTTGGAGACCAAGGTCAGGTACTTGCAGAATCTCTCTTATGATTTGGAATTATCTCATCAACTTCAAAGCATATTGATTAACTTAGTAGAAAGTCTGATTTAACTTTTCTTGCTGTAGGGTTTTCTTGTATAAAGGCTTTCTCTCAGATGAGGAGTGTGATCATCTTATTTTTTTGGTATTTTTCTGCCCTGTTCTTGTTAGTATAATCAACTTGCTTCAGCTTTTTTGACATGCATATAACTTTTGGGGTTAGGCTTCAAGTTCAGAAGACAATCCATCTGGGAACAGTGCTGGTTCCAGGAACACTGTCTCAACCAACTTGCTAAGCAGTTCAGGAGTCATTTTAAACACAACAGTATGTTCGTGTGCTTTCTGAAGTTTATGCAATAGTTTGAATAGTACACTTTGTGGTCAAATTTGTATTTCATAGCACAAGATTTGTTTATATTGTTTTCTTGAAGTTTATGTTAAAGTAGTATATTTTTCAATCATATATTGTTTTCTGTTAGTTTCTACACGAGCAATTATACAGTCCATCAGTTGTAGAATTTTTTCTGTCATTATTGTTTTCTTTATTTCCAGTTTTGGTTTGTATTCAAAATACAACTACAAATGTACATGGATAAACAGTTTCATCCATGCTTGGCATTTGTTTGAGTTAAATTAGTCGTTCAATGTGTTTCCCATTGAAATATGTTCAGTCTAAAGTTTTCTGTTGATAGTTTTCACAGTGGTACTACCAAATATCCGTGTTGCATATTAGGATTTGGTACTTGGTTTACCTACTGTTATTGCTTTTAATCTATAATTATTAAAGGTGTGGGGTTGTAGTTCCAAAGATTCCTTTGGGTCACTTTTAGGATTGATGACACATTTCATATGCAGTCAACCTGTCCTAATACTCATAGAAGCATGCTTTGATGCTGTATTTTCTGGGGACTCGGTAGTAGTTTTAAAGGAATCTTAAACAACTCTAAACTCTAACTCTAAATGTCCTGTGAAGTCAGACGTTTGATTTCTGCATTTGTGGATAAAAACACAAAAAGTGTGGAGGATGGTAGTATAACATAATCTATGATGATTTATGCAAGATTCATGTTACTGAAAAAATTTGTTTTTTATGATTCGATTTTGAGTTGTTGGCATCAATTGTCTTTCAAAATTTATAAAGAACCATGGCTCAAGGGAGTGATTGTCCGACCCAAGAATTTAGTATTGTGCTTCCTTTTGGTAATACCATCTATTTCTGTTCATGGTATTTATGTATTGTGGAGCTTGTCAATTACTTCTTAAGTAACTAGGTCTTCAATTTCTTGTTTGTGCTTGTTTCTTAGGATGATATAATTGCAAGAATTGAAACTCGAATTGCACTGTGGACTCTTCTCCCAAAAGGTATTTCTCATCGGTGCTGTACTTGCAACTTTGCCTTTTTCATTTTCCTGATAATGCTCCTTTTATTTGATTTTCTTTTCTTCTAAACATATTAGTTTTATTGTCTTCAGATCATAGCATGCCTTTTCAGATCATGCAATACAGGGGTGAAGAAGCAGAGCATAAGTACTTTTATGGCAACAGATCTGCAATGTCGTCCAGTGAGCCTTTGATGGCCACAGTAGTTTTGTATCTCTCGGATTCTGCTCGCGGTGGCGAGATGCTCTTTCCAGAATCAAAGGTGAGCGGAAGCACTCAAAGATCTGTGGCTATAACAATGTTCTGATGACTGCCTTTTTCTCAATGCCTCAGGTAAAGAGCAAATTTTGGTCAAGCCGGAGAAAGAAAAACAACTTTCTGACACCAGTGAAAGGCAATGCAATTCTTTTTTTCTCTGTGCATCTTAATGCTTCTCCAGACAAGAGTAGCTACCACACCCGATCCCCAATACTCAATGGGGAATTGTGGGTTGCTACAAAATTCTTCTACTTAAGACCAACCACGGGGAATAAACACACAGTTGAATCCGATGAAGACGGGTGCATTGATGAAGATAAAAGCTGTCCTCAATGGGCTGCCATTGGTGAATGCGAACGAAATGCTGTGTTCATGATCGGTTCTCCAGATTATTATGGTACATGTAGAAAAAGTTGTAATGCATGTTGAAGCATAACTAAATTCATGTAAAAATTATTCTCGTCGTCCTGATTTGAGTAAGTATTTGTTTATTTTTTCTGATTTCAAACAAGTTTGGATATTGAATTCTATTGGCATATCTCTGGGTTAGAAGTTACTTCTTGCACCTTTAGAACCATATAGGATAGGAATTCTGCTAACACTGTAAGCCATTGTATTAATGGGATAATTACATTTTAGTATTTAGGTTTGAGATATGTTTCTATTTGGTCCTTCGGTTCAAAATCTTATAATTTTGCTTTGAAGTTTTGAAAATGCTCCATTATAGTTCCAGTTTTTTGTCCGCCACTTCTCTATATATATATATATATATTAAAAGTTTTGAAAATGCTCCATTATAGGTTCAAAATACCATTTCCATCTATGAGTTGGGTTTCGAGTTTTATTTTAATTTGGTATTTAGGTTTCAAGATTTGCACTTTTAACCAAGATTATTTACTAAATGTTTGCTTTCAAGTTTTATCGTTAATGTCTATTAATTAAAATAATTATGGTGTAAAGTAAAAAAAAAAACGGTGTGAATCTCACGTAATCAATTAATCATAATACCACCTATTTCGGGAAGAATAACATTACATGATGGTTATAATAAAAAATGGTAGGGTTCACAATTGATTTACTTTGAGAGTTTAGTAAACACCATCAATTGTAATGAGATAAGTTTCACAATGCTTAATTTTCATTCCCTAATTACAATTACCCAAAGGAACATAATTATGTCCAAAATTTTAATTTAACTTTTACAAATAAATTAGTTTTCAATAGACCTTCTTCTAGAAAATTTGAAAACATAATTCACACGGTCATTTCTTGCATATTATTATTAAGGAAATTACTCTAACTAGAAAAAATATCAAACTATTTACAAATATAAATTTTTTTTACTGTCTATAGTGATAGATCGCGATAGAATTCTATCGCTCAAGCAAATAAATTCTATCATTTTCTATTACTGATAAACGGTAAACATTTTCTATATTTGTATATAATTTGGTTCATTTTTCTATATTTGAAAATAACCCTTATTATTATTATTATTATTATTTAACCATTTTCAATACGAATTAGCTTCAAATAGCTCAAGTATAATAAATAAATTTCAACATTTGAAAAAATGGAATAAAACTCACAGATGGAAATGGTATTTGTAACCTAGGCTACAAACAAAAATAAGGACAAACACAGCTCTCTGTATGTATATATTATATGTACCAAACTATACATCCACCAATATAGCAGGCGCCAGTTCAAAAGAATTTTAATTTGGAAGGGACTACTCAACAATATGTGTTGACACTATTCGGAAATTCTTATCTCATATGGCAACAATGATGCTTTACACAATACAGTACAGTGACGAAAAAGAAAGCAACTTCACTTCCCTTTGGTTCCTAATTAAATAATAACTCACCAACTTCCTTTTTCATCAATCCTTTAATCTGCTTTGCTGATAGTCCGATCTCCATTAAATCATCAAGCTGTTCAAATGAGGTACAAAAGGAAATCACATGTGAGTTTGTGAATCAATATCATTGAATCGTTGATGTAATGTTATAAATCCATTTGATAATGATTTTGTTTGTTAAGAACAAAAAAAAAAAAAATCTTCAAATCTATTTGTGTTGTGTGTGAGAGAGGGGGAAGGGGGTACTCGGTACTCACAGTCTTAAAAGGCTCCGGTGATTCTTCACGAAGTTTAATAATTAGTGTTGCTCTCTTCTCTCCAATACCCTGGGGAGTGAAAGATTTTTTTTAATCTTCTGAAGGCAACAATTTTCAGAAGTTGAAAAGACAATTGTAAGGCACACTTACATTCAATTGTTTCAATTCTTTCCTGTGAAGAGCAAATAATAGAAAAAGGAAAAGAAGCTTGTCAAATAGAAAACTAAACAAAACCGCAAAATATTTGTACAATGCAGTAGAGAACCAAAAAATTAACTTGTAAGTTTAATATTGTAAGTTTAAGCAGAGGAATGTATGAGTTAGATGCATAGTTTACAATGCAGTAGAGAACCAAAAAATCAACTTACTTGCTAGCTGAGTTAATAAACTTCATAAGATCATCCTCAAGTAATTTCTGAAGAACAAAAAGAAAACAAGAGTCAATTATATTAAAAAGGTCACGGGATCAACAAATTTACACATCATTGTCAAATCTAACCTTCAAAGCCACACTGCGCTTGCTTAATGTTTCCCAAGGAGTAGTTGGATTTGCAACATCTTGTTCATCATAAACTTGCAAACTTCGTTCCATTATTGGAGTCTGTGGTTCCATAACAGCATCAGTAGAGACTAAGTCATAGGAATTATCACTGTCAGGGATCTTTAAACACGCAGGTGTAGAAGAACAGATTAATCTCAAACTGTTTGATAAAGCTCGTAATCGTGCACTAATGGGAGGAGATGAATCTTCATTGATCCTATAACTAATGTTTTCCTTATCCAAATATGAGCCTGTAAAACATAAACAAGAATTTCATGTAAAACATTAAAGTATTTTTATCAACAAAACCAGCAAAGTTGATGACATTGCGACCTACTTTGAACAACAGACAAACCGGTACTACTGGTCACCTCAGGTCTGCTTTCCACAGGAAGGTCGTCAATATTGATCATTGAGTAACTGTTTTCTTCGTTGATGTTTTGACCTATAATCAGTTACAAAATATATAATTTACATACATCAGATGGGCACACCCAACCTAATATACACTTCACTTTGGAACAAAATTATCATACCATCTCCAATAGCAGATAATACATTCATGCCATCATCGATTCTTTCAGGATCCTGATTGCTATTAGAAACACCCTCCTAGGTAAACAAAAAAAAAAATAGATGTATAAGATATGTGTTAAATGGAGAAATTTCTTCAATTTTAGTTATATAGTCTACTAAACCAGTAGATGATCACCTCTAGCACAATGGTAGTTTCTACTGCACTGGAAATTTCTGCATCAGACAATTCCTGAGAAATGCAAAATTGTCTTAAATGGAGAAACAATAAGGTTTATGTGTTCTTCGCACAAAAATATATACATGCCTTTTCCAATGCAGAAGTAGATTCTTCTTCAGGCTTTATAGAACATGGCAATGGTTTCACCTAACAGGGTGACAGTTTTAAATTCTTAGTGCATTAGATTGGAGGGAGGATGTTATACATGAACAAAAAATATGGTTAGACATATAACTTAGTCAAGGTTACCTACCTGGTCCACAACAGAAGTAGGTCCTCCATTCTTCAGAGGTACACGTCTAGAAGATGCACTTGACAATTTAGTTTCCTGAAAAAAAAAAAAAAAACAAAACAAAATGAGATACACATCATTAAAACAATGAAGATAGACATGTGTTAAAGAAAATTTCTATGAATCCTCCAAATGACTTGAGGGAATAACTCTATTTGAGTACATCCATCATCAAATACTTGTCTCTCCATGCATTTATGTTTTCAACTGTTGACATGCCTGACTCTGATCTGACATCTATCATACAGATAAATTTCCTTGTGTTTTGGCACAAAATTAAAAGAAAAGTTCAATAGTTGTAAAGTAGAGTCTGTATGGAATATACTTCAAGTTTCCTTAACTCAATAACAGAATATCAACTGTAAAACCACTCTCCAAGAAAAATGATAAGCTACAATATGATTGTATAATATCTTAGCAACAAAAGAAGATAGATACCTTGTCCAGTTTTCTCAAATAACTTGTTGCATCATCAAACAGCTTCCTTCAAATTAGGGATAAAAAGAAGGTATACAAATTAGTACACATTCATATATCCATATGAGATATCCATTCAGATGCAATTGTATGATTAAGTTTTAATTTGTATATATTACTCTTCACTTTATACCTTCCTTTCATTGTAGAGGAGGTTGTACTAACACTAGCCTTCTTTTCAGAAAAAGAAGATCGGGAGATAGTCCGGTTCTTTGCAGTTGCAGAAACACTCTTAGGTATCTGGTTTTTAAGTGATGAATGCACCACGGAATTTGTAGAACTCTTCATTTTCCTAATGGCACTTGAAGCAACCCGCTTGGTTATTTGACAAGATCTAGCTGCTAAGTTAGCCATGTAGATTGAGTCTTGGCAAAATGATGAATTCTGTAATCAAAAAGTAATTGTGGAAACAATGACGGTCATGAAGACGGACAGTCATGAAGAACTAAAACCAAATTAAACCTCATACCAAGCAACTAATCATCAAAATCCTGCTTTGTGCTCCTCCCAAGGAATCTTGCAGAATGCGTGTAAGCTTACTTTCACGATATGGCACATGATTATCATTTGAATTCAACGCAGAAGCAACATTCAACAAGGCATATATAGACTTGTTAATTTTACTATTTTCCACGAGGGTCGTGCCATCAGTACTTCTCCTTCTCGCATCTTCATAGCCTGATGTAGAAGCAACAAGATGAGGAATTAAACAAGTAGAATATGTAATTGAAGTACTTTTTCCTATACTTATTTGACAGGTCTTGTAAATTTAACTACCAGCCATGTCAACAAAATTCATCTTGGAAACAAAACGAGTATCTGAAGCAGTCTCATTGGTAGATGAAATATGCACTATCAAGCCCCTATGGCTTCTGGGAGGGGGTTCATTTGTATTCTTTTGCCCTTGTTTATGTGCACTAGAACCAACAAAATATAGTCCATAGAAGTCTGACAGAGATTTCACTGGAATCTGAACAACAATTAAAACAAATTCAGAATTAGAAATTTTCAACAAACAAGACAAAGAATACTGATGGAAAATAAATAAGCTTCAAAATTTTGGACATAAAGGCAAAAGCAGATTAACTTACCCGTGAAAGTCCCTTAAGTTGTATTTTCCCTTGGCCATTATCCAATACCAGAACTGTTGGTCGTTTCGAATCCAGTAAATCATAGACATAGTCCATATAAACTTCATAGTGTGATATGGAAATTGATTTCCCTTGTTCTTTGGCCATTAAAAGTAATTCATTAATGGATAATGATGCCAAACCCGGTTTCTCAATAGTACCCTGCAAAATGGATGGTCTAATTAATTAAAAAGATGAAGATTACAACAACTAATAGAGTAAAGACAAAAAATAAAAATGTTGTAACCCTTATCCAATAGGGGGAGCTGGTATTTATACAACTTAGAAGCCAAAAAAACTAAGGGCTAGATTCAGGAAGCAGGCTAACTACCTAACCAACTAAGTAACAAACTTTAACTACTAAATAACAAGTAATTAAAGGCCCTTTAAATGACCTAATTTATACAATTTACAGAATATCATGAAGTAGTCTACATCATAATGGAAACCAATGAATTAGAGAAAATAGAGTAACATTATCAAAGTTGCACCTGAATTGTAGAAGTTTTCCCAGTGCCTCTTGCACCATATGCAATAACTGTTGCATGATGACCATCAAAGACTCCAGGAATCAGAGACTTCACCTCTCTTGCAAATATGTTTTCGGTGTCTTCATTTTGCTCATAGCAATAATCTACTTCATAAGTCTCCTTACGACTGCGAAATGAAAGAATTGTTTTTCATTAACCAAGAAACATACTTTTACTACAGCGACATTAGATGCAGGAAGAATTAATTAAATTTGCCTTCACCCATCAACTTAGGAGGTGTTTGGAGAGCTGGAATGTAATCAGGATTACTGAAAATAAGAGGAGTGTTGAAAAGCGTGAGTAATTGAAGACGAAATGGAAATGAAATTGTGAGATAGGAAAACGATGAGAAAGATGGTTGGATTGAAAACGAATGAAATGAGTTTTTTTAATACAAATCGGACTCAAAACGCTCAATCCAAATATAAATTTTGGATTACATTACATTACATTCTCATCCCACTATGGGCCACCAAACACCTCCTTAAGCTTTTAGATCACTCGCCGATTTAAGAACAAACCGTAAAGTCAAGATAGCATAAATTTCATCTAATTTACGAAGATAGCTAGCAAACATCTAATCACTGAACATACAAAGAGAATTACCTCACTGGTTGATCTCCAAAAGAAATGGTTACAGAGTCGGAAGCATCTCCATCAGGCTTGTGTACAGAGATCCATGACGCCATAGATCCTCCATCTAGTTCCTGAGCGGGCAAGCTTTTGATCTTAACGACCACCCTCACTTTTCGCCCCTCGTTCAAACCCTTGGGAACTCTTGAGAGCCCCGAACTGACCTTGGAAGATGAATCCATGGAAATTAGGGTTCCGGAAGCTTGAAATTTGGGGAAGAAAGTGAATTCAGACGGGAATTGAGTGAGATAGAGAGAGAGTAAACGATTGAATCTGTATGTTCGGGAAGAATGAGTAGCCGTTAGGCATTTCGAATTTTGATTTATTGGCGCTGGATGTGCTGTCACGCTCCTTCGAAATGGATAAGCGGATCCGGGTCGGGTCATAGAAATGGGCCCAATGAAATGTTATTTATTTATTGTTATTTTTTTAAGACAAATATTAACTTCTTTTCAAGTTGGAAATTCTTAAAAATATATATATAATAACTCAAAAGGGAAATAATTAAATTTCTAATCAAGTTTTTTACTTATAGTTAAATTAATTTTTGCAATTAATTTTTAGTAAATTCCAATTTTAATTAAACTTACAAAATATTTGTGAAAAAAAAGGCTAAACTTACAAAATATATATATATTACAAAAGATCCTTCAAATAAGTGATATGTGTACAATGAATTATAGAATATATGTATGACACATCATTGATATAGTTTGAAAGAAAAATGATAGTAGGGCAACTTTCTTTAATTTGTGAATTTTGGCCAAATTATTTAATTGTTAAATTCTACATAATCAAATTTAGTTTTTGTCCACGTATGTATGTGTGTGATATATGCATGTATATATGTATAGTGAGGGATTTGAATGATAGACCTCTTGGTTGCTAATAAATACTATATGCCAATTGAGTTATATTCGCTTTGACAGTGTGTGGAGACTTTTACATTATGCTTTATTTGTTTGTTTGTTAAATTAGTGGGTAAACTTAAAAATTGAACATGGTGTAAAAATTGTAGTGCTTATTTAAGCATAGAGTTTAATTTGATAAAATTAAAATTTATTACCAATTGATATAACATGATAAGTTTAAGGGTGAAAATTGATATTTTTTTTCTTCTTATCTTTATAGTGTAATTGTTTAAAAAATAAAATTAATTTTCTCTAAAGTGCCTTCGAGAAATTTATGAATTTAAAGTATATTTATTATAGCAGTGACTTTTAAGTTATCTAAATAGTTTTTTCCAATATATATATGGAAGTTGTTTAAAAAGTTGGAGTTTTATGGAATAAACAAAAGTGTAATTGTTTTAAACGAAAAAATTGCTAAAAATATTTTTAAATAGAGCAAAATGTCACTGTCTATCATTGGTAGATAGTGATAGATACTAATAGACATCTATCAGTGTCTATCACAGATAGACAATGATAGATGATAAATAATTTTAAGATTCTATATTTTAATCCTAAAATATTAACTATTAATTTAGTTACTATACGGTTAAAATAACTCTGAAGATGTGCACTAGCATGCATATATAGACCTAATATTAATACTAGATAAATTAAATGGGGTGTTAACAATAAAAAGATCTCGAATGGTTTTTTTTTCTCACTAAAATATACATTTTAGAAGTTTAGAGAGACCAAAAATATAAAATAGAGGATCAAAATAAATTAAGCCTTAATTAAGTATGACCTCAAATCTTCATGCTGAGTAATTGTTGCTATTTATTTATTATTATTATTATTATTATTTTTCGACAATATATGAGTGAGGAAATTGAATCTTTAATCGAAAGATTGATAGCACAAGTTTTACGCCAGTTGCTAAGTTTATTTTAGTGTTGCTCTTCTTCTTTCTTCGTTTCATCTATGTTGCACGTCTAAAGCACAAAATAAATAAAGAATTTGAACAATCACTCTCATGTATAAAGAATTTGAAAATGAAATGGTAAAAGAGAGAATAAAAATCTCAAGCTCATTAGTCAATTAGAAATTTGATAAATTCAATGGAAAGTAATTCATATTTCTAGATATGTGGTTGTTAGCAAATTTAGAAATTGAATTTTAATTTATATATAATTGTTCAAAATATGTTTGATAATATTTTATAATCCATTAAAACAAATTATAGTTATCCACTAAATATTAAGTTGAATATAAACTATTATTAATCGATTTATGAATATGTTAATTTTTTATAATTATTGTTTTGTAATATGATATACTTTATTATATAATATATAATATATATGTTAATTTAATAGAAGTACATTGAACTTATAATATGAAATAGGAACAATTGTAAATATAGCAATCAGATTCAAAATATTAACATATATAGCAACATTTTTAAAAATTGCAAATATAGCGATAGAAGTCTATCACTGATGGACTTACTATATTTGTAATTTTTTTTAAAATGTTGCTATACACTTGGTTATTATTTCTAAAATTGATACTTATTACAATTTTATAATTACCTTGAAATACTATATTTATTAATATTTTCTCTTATATCATATAATTTTACAACTTAAAATTGAAATTCAAATCTAGATACGGTTAAAATATAAAAATGTTGTTTTCAAAATTTGCACTATCTATAAAAAAAGTATATTCGTTGAATATAGTAAATCTGAAAACATAAAACAAAGTGGAAACAAACATATCCTAATTATTCTTTTGAGTTTTCTTAACAAAGTCTTTACTTACACCACAAGCTCCAAATTTTCTTGCCCATTAATTTTCTTTCCTTCCAAGCAAACAAAAAAAAAAAAAAATAGTAATAATAATAATCTAAACATTCTTATCTTCTCTCTTGTTATAAAAGAAAATTCATTCCCTTTCTTTCTCTTTCTTTCTCATGATGAACATTTGAGAATTGAATTTAATTTGGTTGCTGCTGATTTCACAGATTCATATAATTTCCAGGCGAAATGAAGAAATCAAAGATTGTTTCATGTCTCAGAAAATTCCTTTCATGTTCTGGTAATTTCTAATTACCAATATTATCTTCATTTTCAATTTAAATACTTCGTTTTTGGTTTAATTGCTAAATATATGTTTTAGTATTTTTCAATTTGTTTTAAAAAAAAAGTTTCAATTATGTGATAATATATATATTAAAATTTTAGGTTAAATAAAAATCACATAAAATATGTGAGTATTTGAGTAGGTAAAAGATAGTTTAGAGGTAATTTATAATGTTCAAATTTCGGTTCAAATTTATATTTATTTTCCTTCAATTTTTGTTATTATAATTTAAACTTATCTTACGAGAATGCTTAAATTTCTATTTAAATTCTAAAAACACAATAAGTTTTTGAAAATTATTTTTTTTAGTTTTTAAAATTTGGCTTGATTTTTGAAAACATAATTAGAAAAAGTAGTTAACAAAACATGAAATCTTATAAGTGCTTAATTAAGGTTATTTGTTATAAATATCATTAATTTTGTTGGCTATAAATCCATAATCCATAAAATATGATATTACACTTTTGACAATATGTAGGTGGGAGAATAATCGAATATCTAACTTCAAGGTTGATAATGCATGCATTATGTGCCAGTCGAGCTATGTTCATTTTGGCATATGATATTATACTTTATTTTATACAAATACAAATACAATTTAATTATTATTTCGTGTTGAATAGATGGTGGGCCACACATTACAAGTCATCCAGTAGACATGGATGTGCAGGAGGAGTATGCGAATGCCTTCCGCACCGAATCATACATCGACTTTTGGACACATGTCCTTGCCTTAAACAATGGAGATGACCTCACAACCCAACTTTCAGTAGAGTCTACAACTTCAACCCGCCTCTATCTATAGTATTTGTTGAACATCTACTCGACCCACCTCAACTTACAATTAAAAGAATCCTAACTTCACCCCATCTTAGACCCAATTCTTGCTCCCTTCTCTTAGATTACTTCTCTCATACCGCCAATGCCTCTCTCTTATGTAGTCGTTTACTAAAACACATAGACCACTTACGTCTCAAACTCCATTCCTTAGAAATCATCATCCAGTCCTTAGAAAACAAAGAAGAATTTCATCATGAGTCTCATTTCAAACAACTCTTAATTCGTTTGGTTGAATTCTCCAACACCCACAACCCATTTATACCATCTACTGAACAAGTTCAAATCATCCAAAATGGATGCTCCAAATTGCTAAAGCGACTCGAGTTTAGCCGCAACAAGGCTCAAGCCAAACTCAAGAGAGTTAGATATTTTCAACACAGTTCAGCTGGCTTTTTGGTGGCAATAACTGCATCACTTACGGTAATAGTCGTGACTCATGGAATTGCATTATTTGTTGCTGCACCTGGCTTCCTTGTGGGTGCTATAAAGCTGGCTAATAGGTCGAGGAAGCTAGCGAAGGAAGTTGCTCGACTTAACGTTGCTGCCAAAGGGACTTACACTTTGAATAGGGATTTCGATACGATTGGTAGGCTCGTGGCTCGACTGAGTCATGAGCTCGAACATATGAGGGTGATGGCAAGATTTTGGCTTGATAGAGGGGATGACAGACGTCGAGCCATTGGTGAACTAGTGCGTCAGTTAAATCAAAGTCATGTGAACTTTAGTCAACAATTGGATGAGCTTGAAGAGCATTTATATTTGTGTTTTATGACCATAAATCGGGCTAGAAATCTTGTAGTGAAAGAGATTTTGGATTTAGGTCAACCTTTAAAGATTTCATATTTATGATCGTGGAAAAGGGAAAGAAGAAGACTCAATAAGAAATTTTAAATTATTTTTGTTTCAATCTTTTTAAAAGTCTGTTTTTGTGTAAAAGAATCAAGGAGAAACATAAGATACTTATTCCCAAATATATTTGAATTTACTTTTATGATATAATTTACCTGCCTTGTTTAGTTAAAAAAAACTAGAGAAATTACTATAAATAGAAAAAATATCAAACTATTTACAAATATAGAAAATTTTTACTGTCTATCAGTGATAGGCCGCAATAGAATTCTATCGCTTTCTATCGCTCAAGCAAATAAATTTTATCACTTGAGCGATAGAAAGAGATAGAATTCTATCGCGGTCTATCACTGATAGACTATAAAATTTTTCTATATTTTAAAATAGTTTGGCTCATTTTTCTATATTTAAAAACAGCCCAAAAAAACTATGTGAGTGCTCATAATTCTCATTAGAATAATAATTTTTTAAAAAGATATATCTTCATGTATTTGTATAATAAATCAAAAAATTTTAAATAGAGAGCTACTCAAACTTTTAAATGAATTTAAAATTTAAAATTCTCTAATCAGAAAAATGATACATAAATAAAGCAAAAATAAGATAAGAGATTTAATGTTGCCACTTAATATATTGTCACAAGACACACAACAAAATATTAGTTTTTCTCTTGTACACACAATAGTGTAAAATCCACAATCATTGTCTCATGATTATTTGGTCCATTTAATAATTTTGAAGACATTTTGAGAAAATTTAGAAAAGCACAAGTACTAAATGAAAAGTATTTAAAAATGTTAGACAAAATTGAGACTAAATGTATTTATGTTTTGTATGGACTAAAATCGTAATTTAAACTTCATAACATTTACAAAATTTTGTTGAACAATAAGATAATGTAAAGTGCCATTAGCTAAAATTCCTCTTAAGAGAATCAAAGGTTAAGTTGAGAATCTGAGAAAGCAAGTACTGTACACTTGGCAACGTTTGATTGGGTAGAAGAGAACCAATGAAAAGTTGGGAATAAGCATAATTTAAAAAAAAAAAAAAAAAAAAAAGTGGGACCAACACACGTGCGAAAGTTCGGGTAGCATTTTGGGGTTATTTGCAATGACCCCACAAGTTTTTCTTTTTGCGAAATGTACCCAAACAAGCCTTAAGGTCCTCACCTTAAGCATATAATAAAAATTCTTGTACCCTAATTTTAATCATATCATATTTCTCTTCTACTCTACTCTATCACATCAAATTAAGACTTTCATGTCATACCAAAGTCAATTATACATTTAAAAAAAAATTCACACTAGTTTTTTTTTATATATATTTCAATTATTATTTTTTAAAAAATACATTTGCTTCAATTTGAAACTTGACTTCTAGATTAAATAAGTGAAAGACAAAAGTTCTTATAAAAATTGTATATTTCATTAGATAACATCGTATCATATGTATTTTTGTGTTTAATTAACTATTATATCAAAGTTTGATCACAATAATATTAAAATATATAAGGAATTGTTTGAAAATCTTTTTTTTTTTTTGACAATATTGTGATTAATATGTTAATTTAATTATTGTTATTATTTTGAATAAAAGTTCATTTTTTCTTTGAATAAAATGGGTAAACACTTATCTAAATATATTCTTATAGAATTAATATTTTAGAAAAAGGAAAAATTAATTTACAAATTTGTTCCAAAATAACTCCAGGATTTTAATAAATATCACATATTTGAATATTGCTAATTGCTAGTAGAAACATTAGACGTAGAATTCATAAATGTTTTCATGTTAGATTGAAAGTTAATTTGGGATATCTCTAACTTTATATTATATAATTAGTGGCTAAGGATTAATTCTATAACTTTTTTGAAAAATCTCATAAACAAAAATATCGAACTTTAAAGGAAATTTTTAAAAATAGAAAAATATGGGAAATTATTTATACAAAATAGCAAATTTTTTAAATAGTTGTGATAGACGCGGATAAAAGTCTATCAAGGTCTTGATTGAGATGATAGAAATCTATCACTCATAGATGTTGATAAAAGTCTATCAATGCTCATCAATGTTTTTTTTTTACTATTTTCTGTAAATAATTTGACATTTTTTCTATCGGTAAAAATTTCACAGCTTTAAAATTGATGACCGATGATAATGAAAATTAATTCTGGCTTTGGTAACAAGCATGTGGTTTATATAGTTGAAAAAAAAAATGATGATTAAATTTTTTAAAAAAAATGGAAAATTATTATAAATAAAAAGGGGAGTTTTTAAAAATAGAAAAATGAGGAAAATTATTTATACAAAATAACAAAATTCTTAGATAGTTGTGATAGACGCCGATGGAAATCTACCAGGGTCTATCAGTGATATAAATGATAGAAGTCTATCACTGATAGATGTTGATAGAAGTCTATCAATGTCTATCAGTGTTTTTTTTTTTTTGTTATTTTATGTAAATAGTTTACATTTTTTCTATCTAGGAAAATTTTTCTAAAAAAATATCAAACTATTTACACATATAGAAAAATTTCACTATATATCAACAATAGACTGCAATAGACTTCTATCACTTAAGTAAAATAGTTATCAAAATAATTACAAAATTGAAAATACATCTATTAGATTGTTACAAATTACTAAAGTTTAGAAATAAATGTATTTCACACAAACTAATTGATGCACTCAACCCTCTCTAAGCAAAATTCAAAACCCTTTAATCTATTTAAAAGACTATTTGTTGAATGAGAATAATCCGAAATTTCTATAAAATGGACATTTATATTATCTTATTTATTTTACAAGAATATATGATATTCATGCATCTCGAGATGCTCGAACATCTTAGAATGTCCAAACTAAATGTATCTCAAGAGCTTTTGATGTCCTATTGAAATATTAGTTTTCAAGAATCTCAGGTTGAGACCATCTTCTTCCTATTTTTTTTTTCTTTTATTTTCACACACAAATTATCACACTGATTTTTTTTTTTCTTTTCATTTTATAATTAAAATATATCAATATATCTATTTAGTAATAAACAACATTATAATTAACTATATTTATATTTTTCATATGCATATAAAAATAAACTTTATTTTCAATTGAAATTTAAGGTGACTTTTTTATTTAATTTTTATATTATAGTGCTCATCTATAATCGAAAAAAAAAGTCTATTGCATGTAGTTATCATTTCTCTAAGATTTTTTTTTTTTTTTTTTTTTTTTTTTTTATCTATTGTGATAATGTATAAATACAATTCACTAACCAAATAACATCCCATATAAGTCTTCTTCAATTCAAATTACGTTCAAGTATTTCAAATTAAAATTGAAATTAATCTTCGAAACCAAATCTTTCCTAAAAAGTTAAAGACAATATAAATTAACTTGTTTAACAAAATGTGACATGTAAAATTAATATAAACTAAATTAATAATAATAAAATTTTAAAGACAAATATCACATAAATTCAAATTATCTCAAATCAATATATAGATTATTTGAAGATAAAAAATATTGTTTAAATAATACATCATTTCAAAACGTTCTGATAGTGAATTCCTGTAAAACACACAAATAGAGCTATCTAATATTTTCAAACATCCTTACAAAATTTCTTGTAAAACAAATATAATTATCTAAAAATGCCAGAAATCCTTTAAGATTTAAGCTATATCTTCATTCTTACTCAATCCTCTATATTTTAGGCCATGTATGTTTCTTAACAGGTGGGAATAGACTTCTCTTGTGGATAATCATGTCTCTCTTCTCTTAGTAGCAAAATTTGGAGACATGATAGAGACACATTTAGATTACTCTTATCCCTTTTTTTTTTTCACTTTTTGATTTTTATGTTGTGACGCGAATAGATTCTCCAAAGTTTAAATATGATATGTTTAATATTATTGAGAGTTGTCCCAAGTAAGGCTTAAAATTGATGGACAGGCCCAAACTCAAAGGAGAGTAGATGCCAAAGTGAAAGTCAACTAACCCTCATGTCCCGGGTCGACCAACCAAGCTTGCGGAGTTTTACGAGAGGGAAAATGACCAAGTCGAGCTTTGCCTTTGGTATCCTGCAAAATCTTGAGGGCTACACCCATTCTAACAACACTGACATTGCACATATTTTTCCAAGCAAGTGTCAGAGGAAAGACCTTATAATTAACTCAAGAAGTAAGTGAAATATCTAAACTCCTTCTGTGCTTAACTAAGCTAAATACTTCATATACTAACTTAAGCATTGTAGTGTATTTGGCTCGTCATCACAAGTTTCTCGAGCCAACAAATATGGAAGTTTATATTTGATTGATATATTGTTGATCTTATCGAGTTAAGAGAAAAATCATTCAAGCTATATGTGTATAGCAAGCAACTGGGTTCACTTCTTGCTTGGAGCCATAAACCTCTTCACTTGATCACCAAGTTTAGTTAAGTCCACTGTTTTCCTTAGAATCAAGTTATATATGACACAAAAATGAGCAAGGTTAAACTTTATGTTGTTAGCTAATAGACAAATTATAAGTTATGACTTTCTTGACACAGTGTTTATGACAAGTAAATGGGTTCACTTCTTGCATAGAAAGCCACAAACCTCTCATCTTGGACTAGCCAAAGTCATTTTAGAAAGAGGATTTTTATACCCAATAAAAACACTCTTCAAGTGAATTAAAAATATTTGTAAAAAGTTTTATCTATCTTCACTCTTTGTTTAGTCTAAAGAGTTCGTGGGCTACGACTAAAAAAGTCAATAATAATTGCAATGGATGACACTCTTAAAGTCAGTAATTAAGTGTATGACGACATTTTTAAAGAATTGCAAATATAGCAAAATTCATCAATGATATACTCTAATAAGCAATATAGTCTATCACTAATAGATTTCAAGAGTTGAATCTAAATTTTATCATATGCAAATTCTATACTTTAAATTTGATTACTATTTTTGTAACTATCCCAAAAATTAATTTTATGCTTTTATTAACTTTTTACAACATGAGTCTACAACTTTACAACTCTTTAGACTTCACCAGTGTACTCTTTGCTCTAAATAACCCTCATACTAAGAAAAAAAAAAGTTTGATCAGAGCAATACTTTATAAATGCTTCTTTAAAAGCACTTATAGAATAAATGCTTTCACTTTTAAACACTTTTTCCCTGAAAGATAATATAATACTCACTTTTAGTATTAACAGTCCAAAGAAATATTTTAAAGATGTTTAAATTAACTAAACTTCAGAAATATAACCAACATATTGAACATAAACTCTTTTATTTATTTATTTTAGGGAGGAAAAATGGTTCAAGCCCAAATATGGGCTCAAAGCATGTAAGCCTTATATGGAAGAGTCCATGCCCTTCTCTTAGTTTAACCACCTAGAGAAAGGAAGAGTGTCTTTTTTTTTTTTTTTTTTTTTTTTAATTAGGCTTTTATCTTTTAGTTTTTTATTCAAATAAGTAAAGATAAAAAAAAAAAAAAAAATTCTTAAATTTAATCTAAAGAACATAATTTTAGTTGGACTAACCTATGTCTTAGTTGCCCATTATGGTATAGAGAAATCAAACCTTATTGTGTTAAAAGAAAAATTTTAGGTTAAAAATCACTTTTAGTCCCTAAACTTTCATAAAAGTAACAATTTAGTTTTTGAACTTTATTTGGTAACATTTTAGTCCCTAAACTTTCAATTTTGTGATAAGTTAGTCCCTAAACTTTACTATGTAATAATTTAGTCCTTATACTTTAAAATTTGTAACAATTTATCCCTATCATAGAAATTGGTGTAAAAATTTAATGAGATTTCTTGTATAAATAAACCGAAAACCTAATGAGAGACTCTATAATTTTATAACATACAAAGTCGACATCATAAAATAATAAAATTTGTCATCAAATTTTGATGATTTTTTTTCGTTAGGGACTAGATTGTTATAAATCTAAAAGTACAAGGACAAAATTATTACATACCAAAGTTCAGGGACTAAATTGATACAAAATTAAAAGTACAAAGACTAAATCATTACAAATGCAAAATTTAGAGACTAAATTGTTACTTATATAAAAGTTTAGGGATCAAAAGTGATTTTTAACTCAAACTTTAATTCCATTAAGAAAAAATCTTCCCATACTTTGCTCTTAAGACTTTCTTTTCCTTTTTCTCAAGGTTTTAAAGTTAAAAAAAAAAAAATTAGTATTCGGAATAATTAACATTCTCTTCATTCTACTCTCATTTTTTTTTTAAAAAAATAGCGTTGTAAGAGGGTGTCATTTTCCTAATTTTTAAAAGATGCTGGATCAAGTGAAAAGTTGTGTAGTAAGTAATCTCTTTCAAACTTTTTAAGAGGTCATTCATGGAAAGTTTTTTTTAGTTAAAGAGAAATTTCACATATAAAAAAATGTTAAACTATTTAAAAAAAAATAGTAAAAAAAAAATATTGATAGACATTATAGAGTAATAGACTTCTATCATTTCTATCACTGATAGACCATGATAGACTTCTATCAGCGTTTATCACAACTATTTAAAAAATTTACTATTTTGTATAAATAGTTTTCTTTATTTTTTTATTTTTAAAAATTTTCCTTAATTAAAACTATTTTATTTTCATTGTTGATAAATGGTTGGTTTTAAAAAGGATTATATTGTTGTATGATTCTCACACTTCCAACTTGCTCAAGTTGGTAGTTTATTCACTAAAGAGAATAAAGGCTTTCTTAAGTACATCCTCATCCACATTTACTACCTCTAAGTTGCTTTCTCTTGAAGTTAATCCCTTAGTACTAAGTATCTTTTGTAAACATATTTTCATGATATTTAACCATTTTCAACATA
Source organism: Lagenaria siceraria (assembly GCA_002890555.2). Classification (NCBI taxonomy): domain Eukaryota; kingdom Viridiplantae; phylum Streptophyta; class Magnoliopsida; order Cucurbitales; family Cucurbitaceae; genus Lagenaria; species Lagenaria siceraria. Next base: position 4,969,063 of record CM016488.1, read on the forward strand.
AAAAAAAAAGGGAAAAGGGAAGAACTAAGAGCAAGGTTTGAAAGAGTTCAAGCTCTTAGTAGGAAACAAAAAAAATCAAGTGTTATCACTACAACAATTTGAGCTTTTCATGACACAAGAAGAATGACAAATTTAGAAAGAAGAGAAGAAAAACAATCATAAAAGTTAAATTCACGTTTGTTTTTTCGAAATTTATGAAAAAAAATTTGTGTCACGAATTTATGATGGTAAATACAGTCATTAAATATAAGAAAATGAAAGAGACGCGATTTTGGTGATATAAGACAATTTTTTTTACTATTATGACAGTTGTTTTGTGTCACTAATTTATGACTAGAGTGAATAGCCATTAAAGAGTGACAGTTCTTTAGAATCATTAAATTCAAAGTAAAAAAAAAAAGTACTTTTGGTAGGAAAAATGAGAAATTTTTTATTTTTTTAAAACTTTTATGACTATGTTTAGGTGTCATCAATCTATGATTTATATTAATTGTCATTAAAGAGCAATTAACATAAAAATTAGTTACAGTCTTTGGTACATTAATTTTAAATTAAAAAATATTAATAGCGTTAGTAAATTTTAATTTTATATTGGAGAAAACTAGTTATGGTGTTTGGTAAATTAAATTAGAAAAATATTAATAGTGCTTAGTAAATTTTAATATTAAATTAAAAAAAATTAATTACGGTGTTCGATAAATTATGACCGTTTTTCATGGTTATGGAATTTTTTTAGTGTGTATATATAAATAATGTCACTGAAAATGTGCAAAAAAAAAAACAAAAAAAGAACAAAAAATTTGTCCACCCCATCTATTAATTTGAAGGAAGAGTGATAAAAAGAAGAAAAATGTTAATAGATAATTGTAACGAATAGCAATTTATAACTAAGTGTATAACAACATTTTAAAAAATTTGTAAATATAGCCAAGTCTATTAGTGATAGACCACCTAAGATCATAAAAGTCCATCAACGATAGAAGTCTATTACTGATAGACTTTGCTATATTTGAAGTTTTGTTAAAATGTTGCTATATATGCTAATACTTTGAATCTGATTGCTATATTTGCAATTGTCTCAGTCTTAATTGTCATCAAGATTTCCTTCTCATAATGAGTGCATATAATGTAAATTATATGAATACTTATTTTAATTAATTAAGTACAATTAGGTAATATAAATCAAATTACCACTCTACGAAAATCATACGAAGATAATTTAGATAGTTTGTGTTGCGTGTTCATTTCTTCAACAATAATATATTTTAAAGACAAAACTTTGGCTAGTTATTCTTACGAATTAGTTTATGTAACTTTTATCAACATTGATCTCCAACTGTTTGTACAACATTAGTCGATTTGTACACTTCATATCTCAATGATGGAATTCAAAGTCCTAAGTATATATTTCTCTCAAAGTTTTTTTCTTTTGTAATACTTTCAATTTACAATTAAGTAAAAAGTCATAACATATCTAAATTGTTTTAACTATATGGTAGTTAAGGTTTAGGTTTTGGTTAGTCCAAGAAGTTATTTCTTGGGGTTGAGCCAATAATGAGTTATTAAAGGAGAGTTTACCCTATCTAACCTACATTCATAACCCAAATTAGCTATGTATAATATTGAGGAGTTTACAATTTTAATATTTAATTCCCATACTTTTATCTTTGAAATTTTAGTCAATAATATTATTTTTTTTAGAAAGAAAAATATATGTTTTTTTTTAAAAAAATTCAAATAAAATATATTTTTAGAAGTCATCTAAATATAGCTCAAATGATATAAAATATGTATCTTTGACCAATAAATTAGAGGTTTGAATTTTCACTCGTTGAACTAAAAAAACTCTAAAAACACTTACCATTTCCACTTCCAATCACACCATACTTAAAAAATTCTTTTTTTTTTTTTTTGTAAATGACCATTCACATACTCTCTCCCTAAAACTACCATTAAAATAATCTTTACTTTTAGTACATTCGTTGACTAAATTAATGACATTAACATTTGTTTCCATTTTTAATTAATTTTTAAGCAATCCTTAATCTACCGCGTTTAGTTTAATTTTTTAAGTGTTTAATTTTGAAAATAAATCATTTTAGAAAAAATTGAGAAGTTGTCGCTTTTGAAACACTTTTAAGTTTATTTTAAACAAATCTTTTTTTATCAAAATAGTTTAAATAAAAATGACTCTTGTGAAAGGGAAATTACTATAAACAGAAAAATATCAAACTATTTACAAATGTAGAAAAATTTCACTGTTTATCCGCGATAGAATTCTATCGCGATCTATGAAGATCTTAAGACTATATATATATATATATATATATATATATATATATTTAGATAAGTAGATGTAGTGTGTGTGTGAATTATTGAAAATTGAACCGAGAGTAAGAATTAAAACTCTTATTCAAATTCATGATCAAATTTGGTGAAATTAAAAATTTAGAGTCCAAATTGATACAATCTCACAAATTTAAAGGTCAAATTTATTTTTTTCTGGACTAAATTAAATAATTGGGGAGTTTTTAAAAATAAAAAATGAGGAAAACTATTTACACAAAATAGTAAAATTTTTAGATAGTTGTGATAGACACGGATAGAAATCTATTCGGGTTTATCAGTGATAGAAATGATAAAAGTTTATCACTGATAAATGCTGATAGAAGTCTATCAATGTTTTTTTTTTTTTTTTTTTTACTATTTTCTGTAAATAGTTTGACATTTTTTCTATATGTGAAAATTTTCCTAAATAATTTGAATGTCTAGAGGCTAAAATAAAATACAAATAAAATTCACTAAATTAAATATTTGAAATTTAAAGAACTAAAATAGGATAAATCTGGAAAGCTTACAAACCAAAATTAAAACATTAAACTTCTGGATAATTTTCTTAAATGACCAAACTATTGGAAATATTTTTCAATATAACAAAATATTATTGTCTATCAGTGATAAACATGGATAGACAGTGATATTTTGCTATATTTGTAAATAAATTGACTCATTTTGTTGTATTTGAAAATGACTCTAAATTTATCGAAAATTTTTACCGATAGAAAAAATGTCAAACTATTTACAGAAAATAGCAAAAAAAAAAAAAAATATTGATAGACTTTTATCAATATCTATTAGTGATAGATTTCTATCATTTCTATCACTGATAGACCTTGTAGGATTCTATCAGCGCCTGTTACAACTATCTAAAAATTTTGCTATTTTGTGTAAATAATTTATTTTAATTTTCTATTTTTTTAGAATTCCACTAAATTTATATATCAAATTAATTAGTAATTTCATTAATATTAAATGAAATGCATACAAAAAAAAAGAAAAAAAGAAAAGAGCAATGTTAATTAAGATGATGAGGAGACGTAGAGAAACAAAGAAAAGCTCACTCAAATTCATTGGATTTCAATGCCAAGTAGAAAAATGCTTCTTCACTATCCTAAATAAAATATATATTAATTAGCCAATGTTTTGAAAAAAAAAAACTTTCAGACATTTTCATGTCTCTTTGCTTAGACATACTCTCTGTCTGTCCCCTCTTCTCTCCTAATTTCTTTAATCTGTTCTCTCTCTCTCTCTCTCTCTCTCTCTCTCTGTACCGATCTCTGCCAATCCCAGAATTCAAAAAAGAAAATTGGTAGAAGTTCATGTTAATCCTTTTTTTTTTCTTCTTCTTATTCGATAATTTGGACTCCAATTTCGAGGGTTTTCATTTTCACTCCTTTTCAATTTGATTGATTCCCTTTGTTTCTTCATCTGATTTGGGAGAAATTACGAAGTGGGTTCAGCGGGATCTGTAGTTCTGAACTTCTTTTCGTTGAGTAAGTTTCTTACGATATTCTCGTGTTTTATCTCTTTAACACACGTACACACATCTGTATCAGTTGATTACTCAGTTGTTTAAGCTTAGTTAGTGATTAACTATTTCGAGTTGAGTGTTTTTCTTCCTTGAAAATTTAGTAGATCTGCATTTTTAAGTAGTTTTTGTGTATTATGAGGCCGAAACTTGGCGATTGGTTCCGAGAATATTGGGGAGCGGAACGGAAAATGGATAAGAATGTGCTCGGTTTTTTTTTCTGTAACCGTTAGAAGCTGGGTGAATGCCTGCGTTTAGTTTCAATGGAGTGGGAGTGATGAATTGAATTATCAAAATTGGTTGCGTTGTTGAAATCTATCTCGATTTCAAGTGGGTATAGTGCAGTTTTTGGGGAGTAGATATGCTAATTAAACAGGGGATTTAGATTGATGTATTTTGGAATTTGGAAATCATAGAACACAGACTCTAAACGATTTTGATCCTTATATAGCATGTATGTAAAACAGGAATAATGATTCGAGTTAAATGATTTGGGGATTTGAAAGGGTCAGCTGGGAAATTAAAATCATGACTATGTGAAGGACCTGGTTATCCACTGGTTTCAAGTGTTGGTCTTAAGTCACATTCCACCAAGCTTAAACAGAACTAACTATTTTTTTTTTTTAAAAAAAGTAGTTGACCATGGTTGTACGTTGAACTTTGAACAAATGCTGCCAGAGCTACCTGGTAGAGATTATTTTTCCTTTTCTTTCATGATAGGGCTTAGAAAAGATCTCCAAACCTCCTGTCGCGTTTTGGTCTGGTTATCCATCCTTTTTTGGAATTGTATAATTGACTTGATTTCCAATATGTTTATACGAACAATTGTGCATGCTTGTTAGTTGTTACCAAAGACGATGTTCTATCCATCATGGGAGAAGGATGTTAATGTTATTCTATCACTTTCTCTAAATAATATTTTAATCATCTTGATGTGAGTTTAATGATCAATTTAAAGTCAACCATTCTCCTGGTAGTTCATCTTTGTTAGTATGTGGCTTGTACTTTCTGCGTAATGTGCTACTTAGATACTTATCTTTTACCTTCTTTTTACTCCTTGTTAAGATCATTTTATGGTTTTTTAATATTAGCTGTTTAGAAGTTAGTAACCAAATAATATTGTGGGTTTAACATTGTAGAGATGGATTTCCTTTAGGAAATATTATGTGCTGATTCTGTATTCTTTAAAGTAAAAGAATTGCCTCATGGTGGAAGTCATCATCAAAAGAAGTAAAGAAGAGCAAGGAAAGTTTAATCGACACATTGCAGAGAAAACTTAGAACTAATGATGGTAAAACAAACAGCAAATCAGGAGTCTCTCCAAAAAATTGTAATGACACAATTTCTGAGCGGGGATCTCGATCTCCTATTCTTTCAAGATCAGTTTCCCCTTCCAAACAAGTTTCAAGATGTCAAAGCTTTTCTGAAGGGCCACAAGCACAACCTCTTCCACTTCCTGGTGTGCAGCCACCAATTGTAGGTCGTACAGACTCTGGGATTAGTATTTCACCGAAACAAAGATCAGAAAGGGGCTCCAAGCCATCATCATTTCTACCACTTCCACCAGCATGCATTCGTGGGAGGCCAAACCATGCAGATTTAGATGCAGATGTTGGTGTCGGCTCAGTGTCTAGTGAGAGCTCAACTGATAGCACAGATCTATCGGATTCACGCCATCGTAGTCCTCAGGCAACTGACTATGATCTTGGGACTAAAACTGCTGCCGGCAGTCCTTCCAGGTGAGCTGAATATGACCTATAACTTGAAAAGCCTTTACATTAAAATAGCTCTGAAGGTTATGTATAGGCTATTTGTTATGACTTATAAAAGCTCTCAGAATTTATAATGCCCATGCCTAACCTGTTTGTTTCAAATATTTTTTCTGTTGTAGTGTCATTCTTAAGGATCAGTCTTCTACTGTCACCCAACCAAGTTCGCAAAAGGCCAGAAAACCAGCAAATATCTCATTGAACAACCACATTTTCTCAACATCACCCAAGCGGAGGCCTTTAAGCAGTCATGTTCCAAATCTGCAAGTTCCATATCATGGGAATTCATGCATTGCTCCAGATAGTTCAATGTCAAGTCCTTCTAGAAGTCCCATAAGGGCATTTAGCACAGAGCAATTTATTAATAATGCTGTCAGTGCTGGAAAGCTCTATATGGATGTCACATTTCCTGGGTCAGGCCATTGTTCCAGTCCTGGTTCTGGTTACAATTCTGGCCATAATTCTATGGGTGGGGATTTGTCAGGGCAGTTATTTTTGCAACAAAGCCGGGGTAGCCCTGAATATTCTCCAGCACCCAGTCCCAGAATGACCAGCCCTGGCCCAAGCTCCAGAGTCCATAGTGGTGCAGTAACCCCAATTCATCCTAGGGCGGGAGGTATACCAACTGAGTCACAGACAAGCTGGCCCGATGAAAAGCAAACTCACCGCTTGCCTCTACCTCCAGTTGCAATTTCCAATGCTCCTTTTTCTCATTCCAATTCAGCTGCAACATCTCCCTCTGTTCCAAGAAGTCCTGGAAGGGCTGATAATCCTGCAAGCCCGGGCTCCCGTTGGAAAAAGGGGAAACTTTTGGGTAGGGGTACTTTCGGGCATGTGTATGTTGGTTTTAACAGGTACATTTACCTACATAGATTTTTGACTTTTAACCTTTGAACATCACTTATTACAGTCATTTTTCCTTATGCAAAAAGTAAAATTGGTTATTGCTGCTTAGAACTTTACAGGCTGTGTTATTATTCTTCTAGTCATATTTCATTTACTAGCACCATTGATTTAGTGGTTGTATTGCAGGAATTAGTACTTCTACATGAATTATAACTGCTGCCTTTGCATATCTCCCAATTTTTATAATTTTTTCTTTTACCGACTGGTTTAGTGAAAGTGGTGGAATGTGTGCAATGAAGGAAGTTACATTATTTTCCGATGATGCAAAGTCCAAGGAGAGTGCCAAGCAATTAATGCAAGTATGTTCCTGATTAATGGGAATTAATCCTTATGATTTCTGTGCTTTGTCCCCTTTCTTTTCTGCCTTAAATAACTACTTGGTACTAAAACAATTCTGTATTGTTCAGGAAATTACCTTGTTGAGTCGTTTAGGGCATCCGAATATTGTGCAGTATTATGGATCTGAAACGGTTAGTAGTATGCAGTTTTATTCTCTTGGTTTGCATGCAACTGTTTGAAATTTACATAAATTTTGTGATTGATCTTTGCATCTTTGATATTGCCCATCATCCAAACAACATGGAATTAACATTAATTTTAGAATATATTCTGAAAATTCAGAAGTTTTCTATTTGTGTTGCTATTTTGCTATTGCTAAAAAAATTCTGCTGACTCCAACTTGTACAATATTGTGTGTCCTACTTAGCGTTAAGATATTCCGTACAGGTTGGCGACAGGCTTTACATTTACCTTGAATATGTATCTGGTGGCTCTATTTACAAGCTTCTCCAGGAATATGGACAGCTTGGAGAATCCGCACTTCGTAGTTATACCAAGCAAATATTGTCAGGGCTTGCATATTTACATGCTAAAAGTACTGTTCACAGGTGAATTTAATCAGCCAAGCTTGCTCTGGTAGTTTGAAGTATAAACCTGGAACTGTTTTGGAGTTCATTTTCTTGCATAATTTAGTTTAATTTTCCTTAAAGGGATATCAAAGGAGCAAATATACTTGTCGAACCCACCGGGCAGGTTAAGTTGGCTGACTTTGGGATGGCAAAACATGTAAGCCTTATGATTAGTCCTCTTAATGCGTCTCTGTGCTATACACATTTTTGCAAATCCTATATGTTTAAGAAGAGTATTTATTTATTCACCTTTTAAGCTTCTTAAGGGTTTATTTTTTGGTTTTTGCTATACCTCACGAGTCACACCTACATACACTTGTTACATGAATCATTGTTCTACTTCATTTATACTCTGCTTACTCAACTTATCCTGAATTTCCTTACAGATCACTGGGCAATCGTGTCCTTTGTCTTTTAAAGGAAGCCCGTACTGGATGGCACCTGAGGTCGGACCACCTGTCTTTTTTTTCTTTCACTAAAGCAAATTCTTGTTACGACTTTCATAGGCTAAAAATTCAACTTGATGGTTTTTTTCAATCTCCAACTTCATTCCTTGTGCAGGTTATTAAAAACTCAAATGGTTGCAACCTTGCGGTAGATATTTGGAGTCTTGGATGCACTGTTTTGGAGATGGCAACAACAAAACCTCCGTGGAGTCAATATGAGGGAGTGAGTGGTTTAAACCAAATTCTGGTCTTCTCTATCTTAACTTTTTTAATTTAGGTTCTGTTTGATAACTATTTAGTTTTTGGCTTTTAGTTTTTGAAAACTAAGCCTATAAACACTACCACCACCTCTAAATTTCTTGCTTTGATATCGACTTTTTACCAATTTTTTTTAAAAACCAGCCAAATTTTGAAAACAAAAGTAGTTTTTAAAAACTGGTTTTTGTTTTTGGAATTTGACTAAGAATTCCAACTCTTGTACTTAAGGAAGAAGCAAATCATTGTAAGAAATTGTGAGAAAATATGTTTAATTTTCAAAAACTAAAAACCAAAAACAAAATGGTTATCAAACGGGTACTTATTAATTGTTTTTTGCTCCAGTTGGATTCAGGTTAACTCTTACATTTTAGGCCCCTTTTTTTCATTTTTCCCCCACTTTTCAACCATTGACTTATGTTTGATGCTGAGGTCTACAGGTCGCTGCAATGTTCAAGATTGGCAACAGCAAAGAACTTCCTGAAATCCCGGAGCACCTTCCACATGATGGAAAAGACTTTGTTAGACAATGTCTGCAACGGAATCCTGCTCATCGTCCTACAGCTGCTCAGCTTTTGGAACATCCTTTTGTCAAAGATGCTGCACCTCTTGAAAGACCGATTTTAGGTTCTCAACATTCAGATCCAACTCCAGGAATTACAAATGGAGTAAGAACTCCGGTATGAGCCCATTCAACAGCCTTTCAGTTAGTGGTGCTACTTTTTTCAGTAACAAATGCTAGCGTTCATGGTTTGGATGCCTTATATGCTTGTGAAATTGTCTAATTGTGTCGGCTACCTGGGATGAACTTAAGATATTTCGATTCTCTCTCCCAATATTTGAAACGACGTAACGTTATTTGGAATTTGTTAGTTTGAGCTCTTTTTGGTTGAAATATATTATGCACACACTACAGACAGATTTAGATTTCTTGTTCCAGTGGGCTATGGATGCGAAGACTACCTAAAAGTTGGCAAAGGATTGTCTCTCCCAAATAGGTCTTTAGGGAAACCACAAATATCTTTTCAATCAGAATGTAGATTTAGCCATCCAATGGTATATTGAGACAATGTTAGAAATTTCACTTTTCTGTTGCATTGCATAGAATCAATCTCTACACATGCCAATTACTCGTATTTGCTGACTGATTTTACTGATTAATGTTAGGGTATTGAGCAAGGAAGGAATCCCAGCTTCTTGGATTCTGATAGATCTGCAGCTCATTCATCTAGACTCACAACAGCTGCTTTCCATTCCAGGTTCTTTTTGCATCTCTCACGGTGAGGGTGTGTAAGTGTCGTTGATAGGCAAATTTTCATGATTTCTTTTCTGTTGTGCCAGTGAATTCCATATTCCAAGGAACCTATCATGTCCTGTTTCGCCCATTGGAAGCCCTCTAGTGCACTCACGGTCCCCACAACATCCCAGTGGAAGAATGTCTCCGTCACCCATCTCCAGCCCTCGTAACATGTCGGGTGCATCCACACCTCTCACGGGAGGAAGCGGTGCCATTCCACACCAGCATCTCAAGCAATCACTATACCTACAGGAGGGTTTTGGGAGCTTGCCAAAGCCTTCAATAGCACCCTATAGCAATGGCCCTTCCTATCACGATACGAAGCCTGACATCTTTCAGGGGATTCAGCCAGGCTCTCACATCTTTTCTGAGCCGGTACACCATGAAACTGATTTTCTTGTTAAGCAGTTTGGAAAGCCTGCCTGGGAATTGTATGACAGGCAAGGGGTCTTGGCTGATCGTGTTTCTAGGCAGCTGCTGAGTGATCGCATAACAACTCCATCCCTGGATTTAAGTCCGAGTTCTCTTTTGACCAACCGCAAATAGTTGGATTTAACTAACTGCTTGGAATTTCATGGAGACCCATCTATGAGAGGAAGCTCACAAGAGGGTCTATCTTCTTTGACATACTGAAACTGAAACATATGGTTTAACTATCAAGAAACTAAGCAGTGTCGTGTCATAAAAGACTGCAACAAACAGGTCTGTGCAGTAAGGTCTGATATATTGAAACAACAGAACTGGAGACAGCCGATTTCACTGTCACATGGTGTACAAGGTTCCTGACAATGATTAACAGATAAAGAAACAAAATTCGTGATGAAAATATGCATTCGCCCGCTGCTGAAGCTGGCTTCCGGGTAAGGAGAAAAGAAACCTTGTGTTTTGGTTGTAGCTTATGATACGGCAGGCATCAAATTGTACAAAATTAAGTAAAATTTTGCTTTAGGATTGAACCTGAAGAGATCTATATTATGGCAAATACTCGAAGCCAAAGAAACATTCACGACGATGAAAGCTGTACACTTTAACATCGTCGAATAAGATGTTAGGAAGATTGAGATGGTAAAAATCTCTACTCTTTTGACCCCCATTATGTCTGAAGCTAATGTACAGGAAGTGAAAGACTGAACTGGGGTTCTAAATTTGTTAATGACAGCACCCAATATCGGCCAAGTCTCTGGATTTCATACCCTTGATGCTTCATTTATGCTCAGTTGAGAGCATTCCTGTATACTGTATGAATCATATTAACTGTATGTACCCACTCAGTAAATCAGGGAAGGAAGAAAGAAAGAATGAAAGAAAAGAAGAGTTTGATATTTCAATCTTTTTTTTGGTTGTCATCATCTGTTCTTAGTTGTCAGTGTTGGGAACAATTTAAACAGATTCACCTTCTACATTGGGAACCAAATTCACAAATCACAGATAAACCAGGAAACTTAAGGACTAAATTGAAATAAACTTAAAACTTAACTAAAATTGTAAGATTTTGGAATTTAAGGATGAGAAATTAGATCCAAAATTTAGTACCAAAAAAGTATTTTCCTTGAAATAAAAAATTATCCTAAATCTTTTAACTTCGGCCCACTTTGATCATTTGGTTTTTAGTTTTTGAAATTAAGTCGATTTTTTCTCAATTTCTTATCAACTTTTACATCTTTCTTAAGTAAAAAAAAGTTGAACTCTTAACTAAATTTTAAAAACAAAAACAAGTTTCTTAAAGCTTTTTTTTTATATATTTTTTTATTTTCAAAACTTGGCTTGAGTTTTAAAAGTATTGGTAAAATGTAGATAACAAAGTAAGAAATTCCAAGATCGAAATAGTGTTTATAGGTTTAGTTTTTAAAAATAAAATGGTCAACCAAACACACCTTTTTTAGTCTTATATTTGCAATTAACTCAAGATAATTGATTAAAAGACCCAATTCTAAAGCGTAAAATGGTTTTTGCTAACTTTTTTAAATTTAAAGATTAACCTCTTGCCTATAACATCATTAAGCAATTTTAGAAAATTACTCTTAAGAATTTTGACCTCATGCATAAGGTTCTGTTCTGAAAATCTCACCAAAATTTGCCGTAGGCAAAGATTAAAAAAAAACATTTCATTTTTAAAAAGGAAATTACTATAAACCGAAAAAATATCAAACTATTTATGAATATAGACGGTAAAATTTTTCTATATTTGTAAATAATATTTTTTTTTTATATTTGAAAACAACCCTTTTAAAAATTTTACCTTATTTGTTTATAGAGCTTGATAGACTTCTGTGAGTGTCTATCACAACTATCTAAAGTTTTTGTGTAAATAATTTACCTTATTTTTTTATTTTTAAAAATTCTCCTTTATAAAAGCAAGGTATTTTTTTCTTTTTTTGGATTCTCTATAATTTGGCCCGAAAAGATATGCGCACTTCTTCTGCACATACGATAATTTTGTTTTTGTCATATCTTCATCGATACAATTTCGTTTTAGCTAAATGACTACTCGTTTTCATACGTTTTTCCGTGCTCTTTCCAATAATGCTTATAAAAAGATCAAAATGTAAAAGAATATTGAATATAAATGACCTTACAACATTTAAACTTCAATGAATTTTACTTTTGGAGTATTAAAGTTGAAAATTGTTTAATTTTTTTTGGTAGAATTATAAGTATGGTTGAAAAGAACACGAAAAAACGCATAAAAACGAGTGATCATTTAGCTAAAACAAAGTTGTATTGGCAGATATATAACTAAAACAAAATTGCAAAACGATCGCGCACCATGAGGTCAACGATTGTGCACCATGACATCAGCGATCGTTGTCGCGTACCATGATGTCAGCGATTGCGTACCATGATGTCAGAGATCACACACTTTTTCTGCACATACGATAATTTTGTTTTTGTCATATCTTCGTCGATACAACTTCGTTTTAGCTAAATGACCACTCGTTTTTATATGTTTTTTCTTGTTCTTTCCAACTATGCTTAGAAATTAAGCAAAATACTGAAGCATCTTTATTTTTAAATGACATTGAATTTTCCTTTTTTGGTTGTTGAAAGAGAAAGTAAAAGAGATGTAGGAAATAGGGAAAATTATTCAAAATGACCCAAAAAGTAAAAACTTTTCTATGACTGACCTCTTTCTAAAAACTTGTTTGCTATTGACCCTTTTGGCATGTGAAATACCACTTTTACCCTTAATATTAAATACTCACCCCCTCCTCTATTTCCTACATCTCTTTTGCTCTTTTCTTTCAACAACTAAAAAACAAAAATTCAATGTCATTTAAAAGTAAAGATGCTTCAATATTTTGCTTAATTTCTAAGCATAGTTGGAAAGAACACGAAAAAACGTATAAAAACGAGTGATCATTTAGCTAAAACGAAGTTGTATCGACGAAGATATGACAAAAATAAAATTATCGTATGTGCAGAAAAAGTGCGCGATCGCTGACGTCATGGTGCGCTATCGCTTACGTCATGGTGCGCGATCGCTTACCTCATGGTATGCGATCACTAATATCATGGTGTGCGATCGCTTACATTAGGGTGCGCGATCACTAACCTCATGGTGCGCGATCATTTTGCAATTTTGTTTTAGTCATATATTTGCCAATACAACTTTGTTTTAACTAAATGACCACCCGTTTTCATACGTTTTTTTGTGTTCTTTTCAACCATACTTGTAATTCTACCAAAAAATTAAACAATCTTCAACTCTAATACTCCAAAAGTAAAATTCATCGAAGTTTAAATGTTGTAAGGTCATTTATATTCAATATTCTTTGACATTTTTTTTTCTTTTTATAAACATAATTGGAAAGAGCACGGAAAAACGTATGAAAACGAGTGGTCATTTAATTAAAACGAAATTGTATCGACGAAGATATGACAAAAACAAAATTGCAAAGCGTGCAGAAAAAGTGCGCGATCGCTAACATCATGGTACGCGATCGCTTTGCAATTTCGTTTTGGTCATATCTTCGTTAATACTACTTCGTTTTAGCTAAATGACCACTCGTTTTTATACATTTTTTCGTGCTCTTTCTGATAATGCTTATAAAAAGAACAAAATTTATAAGAATATTGAATCTAAATGGTCTTATAACATTTAAACTTCGATAAATTTTACTTTTGGAGTATTAGAGTTGAAGATTGTTTAATTTTTTCGTAGAATTACAAGTATGGTTGAAAAGAACACGAAAAAACGTATGAAAACGAGTGGTCATTTAGCTAAAACAAAGTTGTATTGACGGATATATGACTAAAACAAAATTGCAAAACGATCGCGCACCCTAATGTAAGCGATCGCGTACCATGAGGTCAGCGATCACGCACCATGACATTAGCGATCGCGTACCATGAGGTCAGCGATCGCTCGTGACATCAGCAATCGCGTACCATGAGGTCAGCGATCGCGCACCATGACATAAGCGATCGCGTACCATGATGTCAGCGATCGCGCACTTTTTCTGCACATACGATAATTTTGTTTTTGTCATATCTTCATCGATACAACTTCGTTTTAGCTAAATGACCACTCGTTTTTATACGTTTTTTCGTGTTCTTTCCAAATATACTTAGAAATTTGAGCAAAATGTTGAAGCATCTTTACTTTTAAATAACATTAAATTTTGGTTTTTTGGTTGTTGAAGGAGAAAAGCAAAAGAGATGTAGAAAATAGAAGAAAATGTGAAATATTTAATATTAAGGGTAAAAGTGGTATTTCACATGCCAAAAGAGTTAATAGCAAACAAGTTTTTGAAAAGAGGTTAGTGATAGAAAATTTTTTACTTTTTAGGTCATTTTAAATAATTTTCCAGGAAATAGAGGAGAAGGTGAGTATTTAATAGTAAAGATAAAAGTGGTATTTCATATACTAAAAAGTCAATAACAAACAAGTTTTTAGAATGAGTTCTAGAAAATTTTTTACTGTTCGAGTCATCTTGAATAATTTTCCAAAACTGTGAAGGCTCGACAAATGATGAACAATAGTAAAGTTTGATTACAATTTATAACAATCAAATGGATTTCTACGGTCTGTAAAGTGTATTGCTGTCAAATCTGCTTCCGCCAGTTCATGCAACTGCATAACGAATTTGAGTGTACTAATCAGCCATAGATGTTCTTGCTAAGAACCAGCTTCCAGTTCCACTGCAACCCCATCGTTTTCCAGCATTTCTTCTACCGAATTCCGTCGTCACCCACTTGCTCCTTTGCCATTCATCGCTACCATTTGAAGCTCAGGACTGATAATTTCATTACCAGGGCAATTTCTTCGCGAGCAGAATCGTCGGCCCTAGAAATGGTCAAGGCCATAAGGGTTCATGAACTTGGTGGACCTGAGGTTTGTTTCTTCACTCTCATCGTCTTTTCTCCGTTTCTTGATTCAGTATTCGATTCTTTTCCTTGGGTTGGGCATGGATTGGTGTGAATTCTGTATGTATTAGAAAAAAACCCTATTGTAGGATTTGAATTAGTTTAGTTGTGGAATAACTAGTACGTTTTTGCTTTCTTGTTGGATTTATGATTGAAAATGGTGGTAACAGGTTCTCAAATGGGAGGATGTGGATATTGGAGAGCCAAAGGAGGGTGAGGTTCGAGTTAGAAATAAGGCGATTGGTCTAAATTTTATAGATGTATACTTCAGGAAAGGAGTATACAAGGCTGATACCATGCCCTTTACTCCAGGTTCTGTCCTCTTCTTTAGAATTAATTGTTAAATCATGGATTCTGTATAAGGTTTCTTTAATGGCATCTTATCCTTCTTCCATGTTTAGGTGATTCATTCCTGTCTGTGAAGTATGAAGGCTTTGGTTTACATGTTGAGATATTTTTCTCTTCTGGGATTTTTTCCCCCTGATGCAGCGTTTAACTATGTTTTTTTTAAAGAGTGGAAATATTAACCTGTGTGATAAAGTGTTTTGTATGAAATTGGTTAAACTGACTGTGGACTAATGATGGTATTGACATAGAATTATGTAGGTTAGAGGTTTTCCATGTGGCTTATAATAGGTTTGGTCTTTGCAATATCATATGATTCTCAACTTGTTTAATTCCTTCATGCTTGAAATATGATGAAGAAGTTAGGGTCCTTGCCCTTGGGGACTCAAAATATAATTTCAAGGCTGAAATTTAAAATTTTAACTATTGTCCCTTGGCCTTTGGTATCCATAAAATTTTGTACCTTTCTTTCTATCTTTTTAAATTTATATATAGTATAGGTACGAAAATTACTTGGCTAATACTCGATTAGAATGCAGGAGATATGGCCTTTATTTTACATGCCACATTATTTGGAAAAAAAAATTTTATTATGCAGGGAGGGAAGCTGCTGGGGTGGTGACCGCTGTGGGGCCTGGAGTAAACGACAGGAAGGTTGGGGATCTTGTTGCTTATGCTGGGGACCCAATGGGCTCATATACTGAAGAACAAATACTTCCTGCTGACAAAGTTGTTCCAGTTCCTCCCTCAGTTGATCCTACAATTGCAGCATCTGTCCTGCTGAAGGGGATGACAGCTCAATTTCTAGTCCGTCGTTGCTACAAGGTTGGTTTAGTTTCACAGTATTTATTTGCGGATGTTAGATTTAAGGTATATGTGTTTCATTTGCATGTCTTTGAGGACAGTTAGAGTGTGCTTTTTCATCCACTTGACATGGATGTGCTGTATACCTCAGGAAAGGAATTGGCGCTTAATAAGACTGATCTATAACGAAAGGTGAAATTGAGATTTATTTGCACTTCATTTTGGACCAATTAATTACATTTGGGTTGGATATGATTCTGAGAATGATATATATTCTTTAAAAGTGCTCCCTAAATGAGGCAACAGATATAAGTAATAAATCAGAACAATGTGACGTGTAACTTGGTTAGAATAATGTTACATGATGCAATTTCTTCATTTCATCGCATCAACCTTCTAAACTTCGAATATTGAGAGGTGTTAGAGTTTCTAACTTGGCATTGCCCACATATGCTGTCCCAGCATTGGAAACATTTTTATGACCAAAAAGATTGCATCTGATATTCTCTCCAGGTTGAACCGGGACATTTTGTCCTTGTTCATGCAGCAGCTGGTGGAGTTGGATCCCTGTTGTGCCAATGGGCTAACAGTCTAGGTGCCACTGTCATCGGTACTGTTTCAAGCAAAGAGAAGGCAGCTCAAGCCAAGGAGGATGGATGCCATCATGTTATTATCTATACAGAAGAAGATTTTGTTGCTCGTGTTAATGAGATAACTTCCGGAAATGGAGTTAATGTTGTTTATGACTCTGTAGGAAAGGATACCTTTCAGGTAATATTTGTACTTTTCATCTTGTTTTTATGTACTCTTGCTGAAACTCTAAGTAATTGTGACTTGCTAGGAAATGTTTTGCCAACTTCTGAACAATTCAGCAATTCTTAGATACTGCTTCTATATAAACTGCCCATCTCCTAATCAAATAAAACTTCTCAGCTATTTCAATTACCCATCTAGTATTGGTCCAAAGCTGTAGTTTGTCCGTGGAATTGGAGTATTAGGTTTCTTCCTTTTACAGAATTTCTACCAATGCTTATTATGATCTAAAATCTCCTGTCGTACTGATTGGATGAATAATCCTCCAATCTAGTTCACTGGGAGAAAGTTGATTGAGCCTAAATGATGTAACTAGATCATGTTGGTATGAGTCAGTTAAGGAGTCTGTAAATCACACGTGTGTTGGCTTGTGGGATACGTAGGGTAAGGGCAATGAAGTAATGTATATTATAAGAAGAGGCTCAAGCTTCTCGTAAGTTTGAGAACCTGTCCCATTGGCTTTGACTGTGTTCTTATCACACACTTCTGTATTTTTGTCTCAGCTGTAGATAGTATGGTGAAACGTGGAAGGATATACTTTTTTTTTTTTAAAAAAAATTAAATTCTATTCGATCATAAGTTGGGCCATCTTTTTTCCAATTACTAGAAGTCTTGAACTGATCTGTGTTCAATGTATTTGAATGGCGAAAAGCCGAAATGAACTGATCTGAATTTGAGTTGCAGGTAGCCAACTTGAACAAACCTAAATTGGAATGGACTGGTCTGATTTTAGTTGGGATCTTAGTTACTGGGCTGTTTCTAGGTAGAGATGGCCTCATTCATGAAACTTTTCCTTTTTCATAAACAGGGATCATTGGCATGTCTAAAAACTCGTGGCTACATGGTGAGTTTTGGACAATCATCAGGCACACCCGACCCAGTTCCACTCTCGGCACTTGCGGCGAAATCTCTGTTCTTAACAAGGCCTTCCCTCATGCAATATACCGTAATCCGGGACGAGCTACTGGAGGCTGCTAAAGAGGTATTTGCAAATGTAGAATCTGGCGCTTTACGGGTTCGTGTTAATCATACATACCCTTTATCTGAAGCTGCACAAGCACACACTGACCTTGAGAGCCGAAAAACTACTGGATCAGTTGTGCTTCTACCTTAAAAATAGTCTTTGGAATTAGGTTTCAAGTTGGTTTATGCTGATGATATGGAAAACCATTTCTCTTTGTATGGTTTTTGTAATGACTTTGTGAAATAAAAAGGCTATGGGAATTTGCTTTCAATAAAATTATTTATAAATTTGACTATTGAATTTTGTGGTAGCCAATATGCTTTTGCAAACCTTTTTTTTTTTTTTTTTTGATAGAAAGCAAATAAAGGTCCCATCCTTTTGGCTTTTTGTTTTTAATAATTATGATTGTTTCTCGTTTTTTCATTACAACGGTTGTCATATTTGTTAAAATATTTGAATTTTTGTCCATTTAAAAAAAAAAACAAATCATTAAGAATTATTTTTTAGTTCTTGTTTTATAACTATTTTGTTTTTTATTTTTTATTTTTAAAATGAAGCTTATAAAAACAATATTGTGATCCAACAAAACTTTAGTTTTCAAGAATAGAATTTGACTAACAATTCAAATATTTATTTAATAGATGTGAAAACCATAATAAAGTAAGCTTAATTTAGTGGTAATTGACATGACCTTCTTCTCTAGAAGTTGGAGGTTCAATCTCAACCTATTGTGTACTCATTAAAAAAAAAAGTAATAGTGCAAAAATAGAGAGCTATGAAGGAAGATCCATTCTATTTTTATTTTATTTTTTGAAAAAAAAAGTGGTATATATATTATATAATATTATAAACTTCATTATTATTATTACTATTCCTTATTTATACTATATATAAAATGGAGAAAGAATCTTTACATACCTATTTTACACCTATATTTTTAATAAATGTCTATTTTGTCATTTGTTGTTGAGAAGAACAGAATGAATGTATGTGTCTTTTAAGCTATTTATCTTTTGTTGATAGGATGTGATTGTTGAATGTAAGTAGTTTTTAAGTCTAAAAAATTAATGAAAAATGGTTACTTGCATCGAACATTTTTTTTTATTACTTGACACATTTGGAATTTTAAATTAAAAAAAAAGCAAAGAAAATGCATTGTTTTCCACATGACAAAAACGTCAGAAAATAGAAAAAACATGGTCAATAAAGTTTTTCATATTTTCTTCATACGACAAAAGGAAAAATAACATTGGTGAAATATCAAGAATTATGGCACCAATAAAGTTTTTAAGAGTTTAAATTTTGTAGTTAGTTGAATATAAACATGCTTTATGTTAATTTTTTTTTGTATGATTACTATTTTGTAATATTATAAAATTTATAACACATTATATCATACAATTTCTATTTTTTTTAAAAAATAACTGAATTTATAACTAGAAATATTCTACATGTATGTAGAAATGTTTTTTCAGAGTTTTGCACGATTTGTGTTACAAAATTCAAAAATAATTTTAAAAACAAAATTAAAATGATCTACTATGCACATATAAAAAGGAGAAAAATTTTAAAAATAAAAAAATAAGGAAAACTATTTACACAAAATTTTCAGATAGTTGGTGATAGACGCTGATAGATGGTCTATTAGTAATATAAATGATAGAAGTCTATCACGATGTTGATAGAAGTTTATCAATGTCTATCAGTATTTTTTTTACTATTTTCTGTAAATAGATTGACATTTTTTCTATATAAAAATTTTAATTACCTAATAAAAATTTGACATGTGACACAGACTTCATCTAATTATGGCTACCTAAAAACGTAAATAAATCATAAAATAATAAAATCCAATATGTCAACGTCTAAATTATTTTTTCCTTTTTAATTTAGAATATTTTGGAGAAATCCGTGACCATCATGACCACCCACTTCTGATCTCTTTCTCTCTCCGTCCCTCTCTTTTTCGTGCACCGGCCGCAGCCACCATCCCACGTGCTTTCTTCCAGCCGCCGCCCCTGCCCATTTCTTCTCCGGCGACCCACTCGGACAGCTTCAAGCTCGCGCCCACGCTGCATTGTTCTTTTCTCCGCCGCATTGCCCTTCAGCTAGGCTCAAGGGCGGCGGTGCTACACGAGCTCACGACAGTGACGTCAGAGACCGGTGGGTTTCACCCCTGAATTGCAGCGGCGAGGCTTTTCTTGGCTGATTATCGACCTCCGGTTGTGATCCACACCACTTTTGGTCTCGAATCAGTTTGTCCATAGCTTGAAGAGGACAGAACGGCGAAATCGAACTTATACGATCACCAACCAGACTACATTTGATGCTGTTTGGCGTCTTTCAGTAGATTCAGAGTAGTTTTGTACAAATTCAAACACCTTCGAGCAACAATCCAAGTCAATTTTGGTAAGATTTGGAAGGTAAAGTTATGTCTCAACCCTTTTAATCTCGATTAAAGTACGTTAGATCATTCTTTAACCTTTGGAAAGTCTCTGTTTGCATTTTTGGATCTTTTGTTAGGCCAAGAGATACCGTAGAACAGTACATTTTTTTGTTTGTCTTGTGGTGGCTATAGAAAATTCAAAGCTCTGAGCACATTATTGATTTCGGTTTAGGTTTTGTCAATAACATTGGATGAATGGTCTGATGATGAGATTGATGCAATGATAGAGATTGGAGGAAATGGTTTTTCTAATGCAATTATATGAGGCTCTTATCTCGGTTGGATAAACAAAGCTTGGACTAAGTTCTAGCCACGAGGAGTGTTCAAAGTTCATTTAGAAAGATTCTGACTTGCAAGCCTTTATAAGTAATAATGGAAGCTCCTCTGTTGGATGAGACGGTGGAGGGCGCAGTTGATTACAATGGCCACCCAGTCTGCAGATCCAAGTCTGGCGGCTGGAGATCCGCCTTCTTCGTCATAGGTAAATCATCATTAGTCTCTCCTCTTTCTTCTCTGTCCCTATCCAATTTCTGTATCCTCTCCAATCGTGATCAGGAGTGGAGATCGCCGAGAGATTTGCCTACTATGGAGTTTCCTCCAACTTGATTAACTTCTTGACGGACCAGCTCCGGCAGTCAACGGCCACGGCAGCTAAGAATGTCAATGCCTGGTCCGGTACCGCCTCCTTGCTACCTTTACTCGGCGCCTTTCTGGCTGATTCCTTCCTTGGACGATACCGTACTATTGTTCTTTCCTCTGCCCTCTACGTTCTGGTTCCTCCACTACTTAATTCTCTTATTTTGTTTGCTTTTCTTTTTCCATTCCCAACTATAAAATTTTACAAGACTATGCAAGTTATTGGCTAGGGACGACCTTACTTGAATAGGATCTGTTCTATAGGTGTCAACTATGTCTTTGAGTTCTAATTCAGGATTATTTTAATTCATATAAAGCCTTTGTTCTTTCACATAATATTTAATAGTCGAATCAACTGGAAATTTCAAAATAGTTTTTCCCTTTCCTCCATATTCTTCATAAATTGAGAAAGTCTGTTCATGTGTTGGTTACCTTGTGTAACTTTTTTCTTTTTTGCTTTGTTGTTTCTGGAATTTAGGGCCTTGGGTTGTTGACTGTGTCTGCAACATTACCTTCTACCAGCATTTCTGCTTGCCAACAGACTGAAAAATCCCTACCATGTTCCCCCAATCTTTTCCAAGTAATTTTGTTTTTCTTCTCCTTATATCTGGTGGCATTTGCTCAAGGGGGACACAAGCCTTGCGTCCAAGCATTCGGAGCCGATCAATTTGATGGACAACATCCAGAAGAGAGCAAATCTAAAAGCTCTTTCTTCAATTGGTGGTATTTTGGTATCTCCTTGGCCACTTTTTCAACTGTTAATATCTTGAGCTATGTGCAAGATAACCTCAGCTGGAGTCTTGGGTTTGGAATTCCTTGTATTGCTATGGTTTTTGCACTTGTAGTCTTCTTGCTTGGAACTAGGATGTACAGGTTCAGTAGCAGAGGAGATGAGGAAAACCCATTTGTAAGAATTGGACGGGTGTTTATCACTGCAGCAAGAAATTGGCGAGTAAATTCTTCAGAAATAGCTCGTGAAGAAGAAATCCATGGCCTTTTACCGCACCATAACTCTAAACAGTTGAGGTAAATCAGAGGTCTAAAAGAAGGGTAAAATATATGATTTGTTACCACAAGAGTTTTTCTGTTCTCGTCAAATTGTAGTCCTTAAGTGGATATACTATGTAATTGCCTTAGAAACTATTCTAATTTGTATGTATTATTGTAACCATTTTCGGATTCTATAATTTGGTAGGTTTCTCGACAAAGCTTTGATTGTACCTAATAGTGTGAAGGAAGACGGTCATGTATGTAGCATCAGTGAAGTTGAGGAAGCAAAAGCGGTGCTGAGGCTTGTTCCAATTTGGGTGACATGCTTAGCATATGCTGTTGTATTCTCTCAGTCATCAACTTTCTTTACAAAACAAGGAGTCACAATGGACAGATCAATATTTCCTGGATTTGAAGTACCAGCTGCTTCACTTCAATCTTTTATCAGTGTGTCCATTGTCATTTCTCTCCTGATATACGATCGCATACTCATTCCAATTGCAAGAAAGTTCACTGGGAAACCTTCTGGAATTACAATGCTACAAAGAATTGGATTTGGGATACTATTATCTGTTATTTCCATGGTCATTGCTGCATTAGTCGAGATAAAAAGGCTCAAAACAGCTCAAGAATATGGTTTGGTTGATCTGCCGAAGGCGACTGTTCCTTTGAGTATATGGTGGCTGGTTCCTCAATATGTACTATTTGGAGTTGCTGATACTTTCACCATGGTTGGTTTGCAGGAGTTTTTCTATGACCAGGTTCCGAGTGGATTACGAAGCATTGGTCTCTCCCTGTACTTGAGTATTTTTGGCATTGGCAACTTTTTAAGCAGCTTTCTCATCTCTGCCATTGAAAGTTTAACCAGTGGGGATGGCAAACAAAGCTGGTTTAACAGTAATCTCAACAAAGCTCATCTTGATTACTTCTACTGGGTGCTTGTTGGGCTTAGTGCAATTGGGTTGGCTGCTTTCCTGTGTTCTGCAAGAATTTACATCTATAACAAGGGGAACACCACGTGTGTATAATTTCTTAAGGAGCATTGTTATTTAAAGCTATGGGATTAGAAATGCATCTTTATGTACTGAAATTCAACAGTTTGAAACTTGACTTCATTTTTGGGGAATTCTATTTTTAGAGTCGTCTTGATAGTTACTTGTTTAGAAGCCTTTCCTATGCTTTGTTGGAACAAGAAATCACTTCCACCATAGGAAAACACCATATGAACTCCACCGTTTAGGAGCTTTGTTTGTTAAAACTCTGGGATTGGATATGCATTGTGAAAACTTGATCTCATCACTTATCCGAACTCTATTAGAAAAAAGAATTTGGAAATTGTGTCATTTCCTCGGTTCTCTCTATAGTTTTTGAGAAACGAATGGTTGGTGTTGGAATTAGCTTTGTGTAGCTCTAGCTAGCTCTGTGTCTGTGTTTTTCTTCATCTTTAATGGCTTCGGCAAAAGATCATGAAGAGTTGCTTGAGGACTGGAAAAGGCTAAGTTTGTGAATGAAGATGAAAATTTGTTGATCTTGATCATGAGGAGGTTGTGGATACTGAGAATATGCTTTGAGCAAAGATTAAAATATCGATATCGAGATTTAAATATTAGGGATATGTCATACCGTTATTTCTATAAGTTAAAAAATTTATTAAATTTGTTTAGATTAAGAATTAAGTTATTTTTACTCTTAAATTAAGTTATGGATATTGTTATTAGTATTTCGACTCATATTGAATTAAATAGAAGACATTCTTTATGTTTTAAAAGCATTTATAATAGATATTAAAGACGTCTGCAGATATTTAATATTGATATTGAATCCTTTGATAAAACTTGAAAATTGAAAAGGGGATTTGAAGTTGAATTCCTTGCAAAAAAAAAAAAAAAAATACTTTACCTTAAGAGGGTTTTGATTAAAAGAAATTAGATAAAATAAAAAAGGAGAGTATCAAAATAGTCCATCTTTCAAAGTTTAATTGCTAAACTTGACATCGACATTTTAAGAGTATAATCGCTTAAAAGTGTAGAGTTCATGAACCAAAATAATATTAAATCTAAATAATATAATTGTCAATGATTGAATATATTACAACACTTTTTTCAAGTTCAAAGTTTGAATATTTAACTCTATGCTGTCAACTTAAATATAATTTAACTAGTTAAAAACATATGATCCGAACCAAGTGTCTATTGGACACAAAATTTAAAAATGAGAGACTTATTAGACGTTTTTTAAAGTTCATGAACTAAGCATGCATTAAAAAAATGTTGAAGGGCTGAAACTTGCGATTTAACTTAAAAATAGTTTTTAATATATGTGCCATGTTATCTGTTTTTCAAATTGTACTAAATGAGTATCGAAAAATGATTAATAAATTTAATCAAACTATAACAATCTAAATAACAGTCTAACTCAAACATTTTTCAATTGATTATATGATAGGTAAAATAGATCAAAGGTTTAAATCTTGGAAACTCGACTCGTTGATTGTTGAACTAAAATAAATCTAAAGACTAAAATTAGAACTCTCCAAATTATAGGTAAGTCCAAACAAAATGGACTAATTTCATCATCTATCCACTCAACTATTCAAGAAAAAATAAGAATGGTAAATTATATTTTTAGTCTTTGAAGTTTGGAATTTATGTCTAACTAGTCTCTAAATCAAATAAATAAATCTCAACATTTAATGTCTCCGTTAGTGATTAACAGTTTCTATTAATTTACGGACTTAAATTGAGCATTTCTTAAATGTTGATAACTTCAAAGACTAAAAATGTAATTTATCAAAAAAAAAAAAAAAAAAAAGAAAAATCTTAATCCATCTTCCAAGCGACCAAGCCATCCAATGTTCTTACTGGTTTAGTCGTTTCCAAAAATATGATTTTTTTTTTTTTGGATTTTTCCTCAAATTAGTGAAGATTTTCAAACACGTGTTGAGCCGTTTCTTCTTCCTTTCAAGACCCATTGACATCCTCTGATTCCCAGCTGAAACACAACGTTCGCCTTATGACTTTTGCTTACTAAAATGGATGATCAACCAACCACCAGCCAATTTATGGGTGTCAGAATCAGCGCCATTTGAAGTTCATCCCATTTCTCCAATGGAGCGTGAACAAAGCTGCTCCGCCCTGGGAGGTGAATCTCACCCAAATCATCCCCAAACGTTGATTCTGAAATCGATTTTCTTCTTGGATGGCTTCGGCGATGTCCTCCTCACTTCCAATTCAGATGGCTTGTCTTGGGAATCCGTTGACTCCCTCGAAACTGTAATTTCTTCTTCTCTATGTGGGTATCCCCAATTTTGAATTTGGCCCACATTCTTTAATTCTTCCTTTCCTTCTTGTTTTTTAATCCCCGTTCATCTTTTCACCTTTGCTTCATGTGGGTCATTGGTTTCTCTTATTGGGTGAAAATTATGTAAGCGTTTATATGCGGACCCATCTTTTCTATTTTAATTTCATGTATTAGGAACAATGTATCTTCATATTTGCATAATGGTATGATATTGTGCTGTCTTTTGTTTTATCTTTCACCCAAAATGCCTCTACCATTGAAGATATTGCCCTTTACTTATCCTTGTCCAGCTAATGTGGGACTTTCGATTGCCGTTTATAGCTTCTATGCCTATCTTATTCTTTTATTTCTTTTGTTGAAATATGGGAAGTGGTGTCGATCTGCATTTAATTAGTGGATAAGGCACCAATTATCATCTCAAAGGTTGATGATTTGGTTCCAGCCTTGCAATTGTTGAACTCAAAGTATGGAAAGTGGTTTGTTCAATATGGTTTATGATGGAATTATAGTGATTTTCTTACAATTGGCATATGATGCTAATGACAAATATAAATTATAATATCTACTTAAGATCAGTTTTGTACAATTCAATTGTTTAGGATGGCTCACATTGCTTGGGTATTAAGCTTGTTCCTGAAGCTCCAGCAGAGGTCAAGTTTTCTGATGTATATGCTGTTGAGTTTGACAACTTTGGAGTGATTCAAAAATCTAAACTTGCAGTTGCTCCAAGCTGTATATTATGTGATGAATACCAGGTTTTTCATTGCTCATTTGTTGATTATTTCTTCATGTCCTTAGATTTTTTAACGTGTTAATACCTTATGCTTACTGTTATTTGCGACTGAAACAGATGTATAGATTTACAGTGCATAGTTTCCAAAGATCAAAATCTCAGCCTGCTCAGTGGGTCCTGACTACGTTTACATTCGGTCATGAGGACCGGCAAACTTGTCAGATGTGGGTAAATCAGATTGATGCATCTTTGGTCCTTCAAGTTGGGAGACCAAAGAATCTTCTTGTAAGTTTTGGTAACCATAGATCAATTTCCACCTTGTTTGTAATGGGGTATTGACTACACACAAATTTTTGAGCTTCATGTTACTTCTACCAAAAAAATGAGAAGTTAGATCCAGGACATCGTCACATCCTGCTTCAATTGGATGGGATGACAGTTTCTCATCTTTGATCTGTAAAATCAAAATTTTGATCTAATCACTCATCTTTTCCTGTAGATTAGTTAATATAAGTGACCTTGTATTGTTTTTTTGATACTTTTTAAGCTCTTTTTGACGGACTAGGTTTTTGTTAATCCAAGGAGTGGGAAAGGGATAGGAAGCAGAACCTGGGAAGCAGTGGCTCCCATATTTTTACGGGCTAAAATAAACACAAAGGTAAAACTTTGCTCTAATATTTGTGATGGTATGTACGGTTACCAAATGCACGCATCAAGCACCATTTGATCTTATCTTTCCATTTCCTGATGGTTTAAAAAAATGCCCGATTTCAGGTGATTGTGACCGAAAGGGCAAATCATGCATTTGATGTTATGGCATCTACTGCAGACAAGGACCTTAAAATGTATGATGGTATTGTTGCTGTTGTAAGTAAGAGATCTCTGCATTTTTACTTTTTACCTCCAAGATGGATAAATATCAGGTCAAGCTATATTGTTGTGGAGCAATTAGTCAATCAGAAGTATTATTCGTTTTCAACCCTCCATTTATCCTATAAATATGGCATTGCCCCAGAAGTTTTCTTCTTATTTAATAAGCAATTGCCCAATAATTTTTTTTTTTCTTTTGCATATTTTCAAATCCAACGTCGAATTTGAGCAATTAGTTTTGTTTGGGAACATGATACTGCTCATGTTTCTATTTTTAGAGGCATAGATTATTAGATAATGTGAAACCTTTAAGCTTGCCTGTTGGTGCTCCAACTTTGTTGTCAGAACATTGTAGCTAAACACCTGATATTTAATTATTCTTATTTTTTGTTAATTTTCTATATTTCAGTTTTACCTAAATAACTGATATTTCTGCCGAAAGATTTTGCAAGTTCCCGTTCTTTCTCTTTCTCTTTGTTTGTGCCTCTATCTTATTTATGCTGGTTTTGTCCCCAGGGTGGAGATGGTTTCTTCAATGAGATCCTCAATGGTTTTCTTTTGTCAAGGCATTTGGCACATTACCCACCGACACCTTCGGATATCATAGACTTCACGCAGGCTGAAGGTAACTATCCTAATGAAGCGATAACTGAAAATGTCAATGGAAGTGAAGATCAGGCACCACTCCTGTCAAGTGCTAAATATGGTGGATTAGGACTCTCAACTTCTCGTATGTACTTTGGAAAACATTTCTTTTCAAATGAAAGTCATAGGGCCCATTTGATAATGTTTTTGTTTTTAGTTTTGTTTTTAGAATTTATGCTTATTTACTAACCTTTATAAAATTGTTTTTGAAAATCATAGCTAAATCTTAAAAAAAGGAAAGAAAAAAGAAAAGAAAAGAAAAATAGCTTTCACTTTTCATTAATCTGTTCTTGGATTATTTAAATTTGGCTAAGATTCCAAAAAAAATTTGAAAAGTGAAAAACTAAGCAAGGAAAATCTAGTATAGATAGTTTTTGTAAGCTTAATTTTTAAAAACAAAAAAACTAAAAACAAAATCGTTGCCAAATGAGGCCTTAATTATCTGGTTTGTTGGTTATAGGTAGTTCACTGATGTGTCATTGGATATATCTAAAATTCAGGGAGTAAAGATGGTTCTTGGGACACAGGTTAGAATATTTCACACTGTTAGAGGTGAAGCCAATGAATTATAATGGCAATATTCAATCTTCACCTGTCCCCTGGTTCTTTGCTCCTCAACTGATGTCACTCAGTTGTAAGTCGTAACACTTTTCAATCTTCTTAGCAGGGAACTCAACAGATCATGATTCTGAATTTTCAGCATTTGATACATGGTTTAGATTCGGAATCATTCCTGCGGGTTCAACAGACGCTATTGTGATGTGGTAACTTTTCTTATCTTGCAACTCATGTCTACATCATCTTGTATTTCATTGTCCAATATCAAGTTCCAGCTAGAAAATTCTTTAACATTTAAGGAGTTCATATTAAAAATTTTAGCGAATATTGTTGCTTCTAAATCATGTAGTCTTTCTAGTAACTTCTGTAACTACAATCTGTTGACTGTGAGGTAACTACTCCACTTGCGCACTCAGTAAAATCCAACAAAGGATAGAGAAAAAGAAAAATAGGGAAGACGATCCCTGTTTTGATGATATATTCAAATATGAATTCCACCACAAGTTCACAATGATATCAAAGTTGCTAAGCCAAAATAACAGAAAGAAACAACAATGGGAAATAGAAAAGATAAAAACAGTCACGTAACTCTCCATCACTTTCGAGAGAGCTGGAAATCCTCTCCTATCTTTCAGCCTTCAGCCAAATTCTTCTCTGCCTCACCCTGAAACCCACAACCCTTCATAAACCCTCCAAGTGGTTCTCACATACAATGAAACCCTTTTTGTCATCCGATTACCCGTTTGTTCCCTGTGCATTTCCTTTATTACCCCTCAAAGCATGTGTAAAGGATCGGGGGTCTCACAATACCCCTTGTTTCGAGATTCACCTTGGCCTGAATTTGAAAGTTAAGGGAAATGCTTCTTCATAAAGTCAATGGATTCCCAAGTAGCTTCACTAGCAGGTGGATCCATCCATTGTACTAACCATTCATTCATGCTAACTCCCCGTTCCATCTTACCCCCAAAATAGATTTAGGCTTCACTTGTAGGTCGAAATTTTCAGAAAGGTTGGGGGGGATGCTCTTGGACTAAATATTTACTTCCCACCAACTTCTTCAACTGGGGCACATGAAAAACATTATGGATTGAGGTGTCTGAAGGTAACTCTATTCGGTATGCCACTTCCCCAATGTGTTCAGATATCTTGTATGGCCCATAAAACTTGGGAGATAACTTTTCACATCTCTTCTTAGCCAACGAATGTTGTCGGTAAGACCTAAGCTTCAAAAACACTTTATCTCTCACCTCTAAGACCAACTCCCTTTGATTTTGATCTAACATTTTCTTCATCCTATTTTGAGTGATCATGAAATGCTCCTTAAGAGCTACTAAGGCTTCATGCCTAGCCATTAATTGTTGTCAACTGCAATGTTAGATGTTTTCTTTTCCCCGTAGGAAAGAAAAATGGTGGTTTTTGGCCATGGACAATGTTGAAAGGCGTGGTGTTAATAGAGATGTGGAAGGTGGTACTATACCAGTATTCAACCCAAGGGATCCACGTGCTCCATTGTTTAGGTTGCTTGTTGCAAAAATACCGCAAGTATGTCTCTAAGCACCGGTTCATTTGCTCCATTTGTTCATCAGTTTGAGGATAAAAAGTCGTGCTTCTCTTCAATATTGTGCCTTGAACGAAAAACAACTCAGTAGGGGTGGAAACGGTTCGATTTGGTGGTCAAATCGAACCGAACGAAATTTTTTTAGATTTTTATATGTGAAACCGAACCGATTTATCGACTCAAATCGAACTCAACCGAACCACATATGCAGTTTGGTTCGGTTTTGCTATTTTTTAAAAAAATATATGCAAACATATATTTTTAATTAAAAACGGTTCGGTTTTGTTTGGTTTTAAATTCAGTTTTGCTCTTCTTTTAAAAAAATATATAAATATATATGTATGTATATAGTTAAAAACGGTTAGGTTTAGTTTCAAATTCGTTTTTCGAAATTGAAACCGAGCCGAACCGAATACATTCGGTTTCACTAAGTTTTCGGTTTGGAAAAATAGTTTGGTTTTTGCTGTTTGAATAGCCACCCCTACAACTCAGTCCAAAAATTGCTCATAAATATTGTCTCAGTCTGACATAATCGACTTAGGTATCCTGTGTAATCTATCCACCTTCTTAATGAAGGACTCTGACACTTGTTTAGCTGAATAGGGATGACTGGGGAATAAAATGTGCATATTTATTGAGTTAATCAACTACCACCATTATCAAATCACTCCCCAATGATTTAGGCAAACCTTCCCCAGAGTCCATAGAGATTGCTTCCCATATTTGATCAAGAAATCGGAAGAGGTTGGAGCAACCTTGCTGGAGACAACCAGTATGTTATACTTCTTTGACAAAGCAGACAGCTCTCCACATAAGCTTTGACATTGGATTTCATTCCTTTCCAATACAACTCACCGGTAATCCTTTTGTACGTTCTCAAAAACCCCAAGTGCCCTCCCAAGACTAAATCATGGAAAGTGTGCAGCAAAGCAGGGATGAAGGAAGACTTAGATAAGACTAACCTGTCCTTGCAGAACAATTTTCCTTGGTGTAGCTTGAACTTAGGCACCCCCTTGGGATCATCTCCAGTCGGGCAATAATATGTTGTAACTGCCAATTGGTGTTAATAACAAAATATTTATGAAAGATCTATCACTGAAACAAGCACTTTCCTTGGCATTTCGTTTTGAATCAGCTCATGTCAAGACTTCTCTATGGTGTTCTCTTTTTCATCTCTTTAGTAGTTTACATGATATACTTTTTCAGTCTATTTTCATTTTTTCAACATATCTATTTTCATTTTTTCAACAAAATGTTTCGTTTCTTGTTTAAAAAAAAAAAGAAGAAGAAGAAGAAGAAAAAATAAGAAAAAGGAAAGACCTAGGGTTTAGGGTTCCAATTCGTCAATAAAAAGTTTTGTTTCTTGTTAAATAATATTCTGGTCATTAAAGATCTATCTCTATGAACCAGATGACCCTATTCCTTTGCTTGGTATTGAGGCACCACCTTCTGGTTTGTGTTCATGAATGTTACTAGACACCTTTTTTTTTTAGTTGACTCAAAGCAGACTGCAAAAATGTGATGGAACTTATACAAATAAATTGAGAGATTTAATTTATTCACCCTAAAAGTATTACAACTTGTGGTAGAAGATTTTACTTACTGTTTTCTTCTGGAGCCAATTGCATTCATCATTAATCATCTTTTGGATCAGTTTTGAGGCTGTCCTATCCTTGCAGTTCTACTGGATGTCGAGATCCTACTACATCAACCCTGCAAATTGTCTTGGGTAAAAGAGTCCACCTTGATATAGCTCAAGTAGTTAGGTGGAAAAAGACTCCAACATCAAAGTTTGATCCTTATGTACGCTATGCGGCTTCTTTTGCTGGGTACGTACTCATTTTCGTTGTGTTATACTTCAAATAGGATGATAATTAAGCTTTCATTGAAATAGTTTTTCTTTTTCGCAACTCTATCCACTCTTTACTTCTGGTTTGTTATCTTCCAGGAATTTGATTTGTTCTGTGCATCGACTTGCATCATGTAGGAAGTTAGTTGCAACCATAACGACTTTAGAGAACATATTTTCTTCTTGCAAGAACAATAAACTAGCTATAAGTTTGCTGTTTATTGATTCAAAAGAAGCATATGTACGTATGGCTTATTTTAGTGACAGTAGTAAATCTCCAAATGGAAACTTGAGTTGCCATGCAATACATTCTGAAAGAAAATCATGGTCTATCTAAGGCCTTATGCATAATTCATGCACATGTTGCAGGAGTTCTCTTTTCGTTCTAGTTTTTCTCTCTAAGAAAGTTATTTAGGTTCAACTTTTATCCAATGTTCGGAAATAGTTGGTAGTCTGATTGGTGGGCAAGACACTGTCATACCTCTTGCCTGTCTGTGCTACCATTTATTTTATGAAAAGTTTGTCTCTACTTTTTCCCTATTAAGAATCAACGCGCAATTCTGAACTATTAAAGCATTAATTTGGTTGTTTGGTGGCACAATTTCCTTGATAAGCACAATTTTTCTGCTGCTGCTTGTTGGCATACTTTGTTGAACTTTTGGACGCTTCCCCTTAAATTTCTGCATTTTTTTATTTTCAGATATGGATTTTATGGAGATGTTATTACAGAAAGTGAAAAATTACGCTGGATGGGGCCTAGACGTTACGATTATGCCGGCACAAGAGTGTTCTTGAGGCATAGGTATCTCCAGTCAGATTTACTTGAAAAACATCCAAAATTCTTTTGAACTTGGTTTTAAATCATTAAACAACTATTGAACTTATGCCTTTTGCATTTCATACTGAATAAACTCGTGGCTTCTTTTTTTGGTTGGTGCATCATGGAAACTTTCTTGCTGAAGGTATACATATACCTCATATAATTTAATGTTATGCTGATTAGTTTACATGTTCTCATTTATTATAAAACTCGACTTCTTCATAGTTCATACGAAGCAGAGATAGCCTATGTAGATATAAAGTCAGAAGACACTAATACAAATGGGAAAAGAGTGCTCTGTCGTCGCAATTGCAGTATTTGTAACACAAAGCCAAACTTACAGCATTCTCACACTGGCTCGCGTTCACGTCAGGATGAAACGAGATGGTTGAAATCCAAGGGACGTTTCCTAAGTATTGGTGCTGCTGTAATCTCTTGTCGTAATGAAAAAGCACCAGATGGCTTGGTGGCTGATGCTCACCTTTCAGACGGCTTCCTGCATCTGATATTGATCAGAAACTGCCACCACGCTCTCTATCTTTGGTAAAACAATCTCTGTGAATCGTGTCGTTTGAGCTTTTTCTGCCGCATTTATCAGTCTCCATTGGATTTGTCAAGTTTTACTTCTGTTTTTTGTTTGGAGATTTTTCCATTCTTCTGAAAGCCTTTAGTTTGTTTTTATATGAATAGGCACCTTACCCAGCTGGCCAGAAAAGGTGGAAATCCAATGGATTTCAAATTTGTGGAACATCACAAGGTATGTTTAGTGCAGGTTTTTTTCAACTCTGGTTAAATAACAAATGTAGTTCGAACTACTTTGATGGCGGTGTCTATTTAGTAGTTAGTACATATATTTTTAAAAGTTTAAATGAAGTTTTCAACTTTGTAGTATAATTTATGTAGTCGTCGGCACTGATGGTAATAACTAGATACTGACATAACATGTTTACAACAAATACTAAAACGAAATTCACAATTAGACAAATTGATATTATACACTACTTAAAAAACGAGGATACATTACATTATATTTTCACTTTATTTTCTCCACCTGTTCATAGCTCTCTACCGTGTCATGCCTAAATAACTAATGTTTATTCACTAAGCACGTCACGTCATCATTTGATTAGTAGGAAGACACTACATAGTATCATATTTCAAAGTTTAGAAATGTGTTCGAAACTTTCTAAAGTTTACAGACGGAGTAAATACAATGATCAAAGTCAGTTTCTTTCATGGTCTGTTTCTCTAATCTCTGCTGCATTGTGCACAGACTACAGCTTTTACATTCACTTCATTTGGTGATCAAAGCGTTTGGAATTTGGATGGGGAGATGTTTGAAGCACACCAGCTTTCAGCACAAGTATTTCGTGGCCTCATTAGCTTATTTGCTTTTGGCCCTGAAGTTTGAATGAAAGGATTCATATACAAATAGGCTTTCTTCTAAATATTTGTTCTAGTCCTTTCAAGGTTAGAAAATGAAAGGGATGGTTCGATTTACAGTCGGGGTTGGATGAAATGTACGATCGTTTCGGATTCCGAAAGGATGCGATTATTTGAATGTATAATATGTATTATTTAAAGCATGTTTGATAACATTTTTGCTTTTCGTTTCAAAAGTTACACTTATTTACTAACATTCTTGTTTGTTTTATAATCTACACTCAAAAAGGGTTTGGAAAATTGAAACAAGGTAATTACCAAGCGATGATAGTCTTTAAATATCATAATCATTCCAATTAATGAAGTCTTGAAATAAATAGTCACTTTAATCATAAATTTACCTGGAATGGAATGGTGTATTATCATTGATTTAATTGAACTGGGAAATTTTTTAATATTGCGGTAGTACCTTCTACTATTCATAATTTGACACGTCATGAAATGATATATTAATTTATTTTTTATTTATATCGTAGACCTCACCTAATTATATAGAACCAAATTCCAAAATAATTTTCTAAAAAAAATAGTAAAATAGAAATCTCTATATAGAAAATTTTCTAGTTGAACTATGCTTATGTTGGTACAAAGGCTTATATTTGCTAAATATTAAAGAAACCACATAGTTATATAGAACCAAATTCTAAAATAATATTCTAAAAATTAGTTGACTTTTAGTTTAAATTATATTTTGGTTTTAAACTTATGAGTTATGATGTTTTGGTTATAATTAATTTAAGAAAATTATTATAAATTGAAAAAATATCAATCTATTTACAAATATAAAAAAAAAAATAAGGCACTGACGATTACGTAAAAAGTTAAAAAAATTTGTAAAGATTTTGACTAATTTTGCTATATTTGAAAACAACCATTAATTTAATCTCTTTAACTTCTGAATGTTTTATTTTAATTCTTAATCTTACGTAAAAGATTTTAAAAAAATTAATAAATCTCTTAATTTTTGTTGCTAACTTTCTTACCATAATTTAATAGAAGTGTCTTACAAATTTTGTCCCATTGATTTGAGGTTCAACCAAAGTTTCGATACCATCATCATGATTTTAAAAGTTTCATTTTAGTCTAAGTGGTTTGCATTTTTGTTCATCTTAGCCTAAAAGATACAAATATAAAAAAAAAATAAAGCACTAAAGATTACAATCTATATACTAATAGTAAAAGTATTTTTTAAAAAAGTTTAAGGATATTAATACAACTTTCAAAAGTAGAGTATTTTTCAAACAAGTACAAACTTTAACGATATTTTTTATAGTTTTACATTTTTTTAAAATTATTCATTACCGACTTTAGAAGTTTTGAAAAGGGAAATTTTCACATATAGAAAAAATGTCAAACTATTTAAAGAAAATAACAAAAAAAAATATTGATAGACATTAATAGACTTCTATTAGCATCTATCAATGATAGACTTTTATCATTTCTATCATTAATAGCTCTAATAGACTTCTATCAGCGTCAATCACAACTATCTAAAAATTTTGCTATTTTGTGTAAATAATTTTTCTTATTTTTTTATTTTTAAAAATTTCCTTTTAAAATTGCCCTGAGTTGGATTTAAAATTTTAACTTGACATGCTTTTTCCAAGTCTTTCAAGTTACCATTTTATATTCATAGACTTTGAAGGAAAGATACAATATTCAAATACAATCTTTAGTTTTCATTTTTAATTTATAATATAATTTTTAAGTAAAAAATTTCATATTATATAATAAACTTCATTTTATGCACCACCATGATATTCACTAGATAGGGACATTTGGAAATAAATAACATTTGTTTGTGCATTTGTTTTTTACAAGTTGTTTTTTTTTTAAAAAAAAAAAAAAATCAAGCTCTTTATACAAGGCATTATTAAACTTCCAAATTGCATATAATAAGCCATTATTAGTTTGAAGTTTGAAATGTGGGAATAATCATCCAATTCTCAAATATATTAGTTTGAAGTTTGAAATGTGGGAATAATCATCCAATTCTCAAATATTTTACCTTTGAACTGTTTTCTATTCCTAAAGAATCAACAATTACAAGTGTGTTCGTATGTCCACTAAATTATATTTGGATTGACACCTTGTTAAATTTTGGGTAATTGTAATGAGTAGTAATTTTAAGAATAATAACCATGTGTATAACAACATTTTAAAAAAATTGCAAATATAGCAAAATTTATCTGTGATAGACTTCTATCGTTGATAGACTTTTATGGTGTATCAGTGATAGACCGTCTAGACTATAAAAGTCTATTAATAATAGAAGTCTATCATTGATAGACTTTGTTGTATTTGCAATTTTTTAAAAATTTTGTTATATATACTAATACTTTGAATCTGCAATCCCTTAAATTTTCATTATAAACTTTGAAAATTCTCTATTACCTTCGTTCCTTTGGAAGTTCTCATCTTTCGAGCAAAATTTTCTTTCCTATGTGGTTTTTTATAGTGTATTTTGAGCTTCTGCAATCCCATCTTGGATTTGGCCCCTCAGTGATGAGGACTTGGTGTTTTAAATTCGTTAGTTGGTTAATTAAATGCCTTTGATTTTTTTTTTTCAAAAAAAAAAAAAAAAAAAAGGTTAGATGTTTCATCCTCATTCTCATATTTGTGGTTGAAATTTTTAAGATGCAGATCTTCTCCGCAACAACAATTTATGTATTCATTCCACCCTATTCTTTGATTTGGAGAATTAAGATTTTTCTTAGAAAATAAAAAATTGAACTATGGAGATTTGAGATGGTAATTGATGTCTTTATTTACTAATCTACAATTGCATTCACATAAAATTGGTTCAATGATATGGGAAGCCTCTACCAACGAATAATAGTCCTTGATAGTAAAAAAATGTGACAGTTGCAAATATAGCAAGCAAGCTTAAATTATTAGCAGATATAATACAATGCAAAAGAATTTACAGATATAGTAATATTTAGATCCAACTTTCAGAGTCTTTAGTGATAGACCATATCGCTGATAGGAGTTTAGCTTATATGAGTTTATCTACGATAGAGTCTCATTGATAGATTTTGCTATATTTGAAATTATTTTAAAATGTTGTTGTACTTAATTATTATACCTAAAAATGTTATCCATTATAATTACTCTAAAAAAGTATTCATGTTATATCTATTTTAAAACTATTATCAAAATAAAAAGTAATTAATTTCTAATACTTCGCAAAAAAAAAAAAAAAAAAAAAAAAAAAAAAAAAAATCTAATAAGCATTTTAAAATTATATATCTTTTATTTTTAGTACAATAATTGTGAAGATGAGGATCGAACCTCTAACTTATGGTAGAGAGTTATGCCCATTGTTGTTAAGCTCACTTTGACTTTAAAATTATATATGTTAGTAACATTTTTTTTTTTTTTTTTTGAAATATTAGTAACAGTATTAATATTTTAATTATTTTGAGTACAAATAAATATTTTCAGAATATTTAATAATTTTGTCAACAATATAATTGGAAAAGTCAATGCGCGTGTGTACACATGTATATATATTTAATTAATTAATTTTAGAAGAGAAATTATGAATTTAGTCTCTAAACTTTTAAGTTTGCATCTTTTTTATCTATAAAAATAAAGTATATAGTAAATTTATGAACTTTTAATTTTTTATCTAAGAAGTGTTAACCTTACAAAGTGTCTACAAACTTTCAGTTTTGTATCTAGAAAAGTCATAATTTTCAATTTTATGCTCGATTCAATAAATCTTGAATTTATTCAACAATTTTTAAAGTTCGTAGCATACTAGACGAAAAATTAAAAGTTAAACGGTCTGATTTGATATAATATCTAAAAATATGTCTTGAAGATAATTAATTTTTAAAAATTATGAATATCTCATAAACCTATGAAACTTATTTATAATTTAAATTTCAAATTTTAGTGAGTAAACTTTCTAACAGAGTAAAACCTTTAGAAACCTCACCCATAGAAATTTATCATCATCGTTACAAGTAATAATACAAATATAAAAGTTAAAAACTTTATATTAAAATTACATAAATAAATGGACATCTTTATTGTTTTGATTGGGAATACTGAAAATTTTAATATTTAAATTTAGACTTGGATTCAAGAATCCCAGATTTATTTTGATTGGTCTATAATTTATACATTGCAATTCATATACAATATGTGGATGTTGACACTTTAGAATTTTAAATTTAGTTTAACTCCACATTGTTGATATTATTTCATAAATAATGTATTTTTTTTTAATCAAAACATCAATTATCATTTTTAAATGTTAAAAAAACATATCTCAACAAAAAAAAATTATTTTAAAGATTTATGGTTGGATTCCACACCTCTACAATAAATATATATATAATAAAAAATAGTTTCACAAAAAAAAAATTTTTTAAGAAAGTTTAAATACTATTTTGGTCCCTGTACTTTTAGTCTTAGTTCATTTTGGTCCCTCTATTTTCAAAATGTTAATTTTGGTCCTTATACTTTCGACTTTGGTTCATTTTTTTCCCTATACTTCCATAATGTTCATTTTGGTCTTTATACTTTCAAAAAATGACTATTTTGGTCCCTTCATTTTTATTATTACTTCATTTTTAAGGTATCAAAATGGTCACTTTTTGAAAGTTTAAGGATCAAAATGAATAAAAGTCAAAAGTTTAAAGACCAAAATGAACATTTTAAAAATACAGGGACCAAAATGAACCAAAATTG
This sequence comes from Lagenaria siceraria, assembly GCA_002890555.2. Lineage (NCBI taxonomy): Eukaryota > Viridiplantae > Streptophyta > Magnoliopsida > Cucurbitales > Cucurbitaceae > Lagenaria > Lagenaria siceraria. The sequence goes on from CM016488.1 coordinate 5,007,357, forward strand.
AAAGTATAAAAAAAAAATAAACATTTTAAAAAAACAGGACCAATAAATCAGAGTGAATATTTTTTAAAAAAAAAAACCTTTGTGAATGACATTTACAGTTAAAAATGTTTTGTCTATTAGAACTTTCCATGTAGGTTCAATCTTAACTACTTATCAACAACATTCCAGCCCCACATATTTAATATATTAAAAGGACAAAGTTGGAAAAACAACAATTTATTGACTTTTTCTTTAATCATTCTCTTATAATTTGGAAAATGTTAAAAATCCCAAAGGTAATTGTGGGTTTGATAGGGATTTTTATTGACTTTTATTTTATCCATTAGCATGTTTTACCCTTAGAAATTAGAAAGAAAGGTATATTTTCATAACTAAACTAGTAAAATAGAAATATATATTTAGAGAAATGTTATTTTATTTAGTTGGATGTGGATTATTAGAAATGTATACAAATTGAAAAAAAAAATTAAATCTATATTTAGTAGTTATTAGGAAGTATATAAGATATGTTTGGATTGACTTTTTAGGTGTTTAAATAAATGTTTATAAGTATAAAAAAAATGTTTATAAATTCTTAGAAATTCAATTTAAACGAGCATGTAATCATAATATTGTTATTAAATAAAAAATTTCTTTGTTATAGAATCTACAACATGATTTCTACTCAATCAGATTAAATTTGTTGTGTTTAAATGAAATACTTTAAAAAGATAGATTTTGTATTTAAAAATACTTTAAGAAAGAGAAAAGAAAGATCAAATACTTAAAAAAAGAGCTGTATAGTTAAGAGAATAAAACATTCACATTTTTCAAGGTATAAGTTAAAATAATAATGGTTTTAAATTACAAAATATTTTTAAATATAACAAAATGTCACTGTCTATAAGTTTGACTCATTTTGTTATATTTAAAAACAACTCAAGTTAAAATCTTTAAACTTTACTTTATATGATATTCTAAAAGTAAGTAATGAAAAATAATTTAAAAAAATCAGTTTTTACTCCTAAATTTTAGTGTTGTATCAACTATAAATGTATCAATTTAAAATTTTCATTTGAGATTTAGAATTATTTTCACTTAATTCAACTTACAATTAGTTCAAAATTACCTAAATAAAATAATTATATACCAAAAATTCCCCATTTGATTTTGAACAATTTACACATAAAGAAAAAATGTCAAAATCTACATAAAATAACAAAAAAAAAACACTAATAGACATTGATAGACTTCTATATTGTATCACAACTATCTAAAAGTTGTGCCTTAATAATTTTGAAACAAAATTTTAATCAATAGTCAAACTTGAATCACTAAGAAAAATTTAGGAAAATTTTCACAGATAGAAAAAATGTCAAACTATTTACAGAAAATAGTCAAAAAATTACCGATAGACTTCTAGCAGCAACTTCTATTATTTCTATTACTAATAGACCCTGATGGACTTCTATCAGCGTCTATCACAACTATCTAAAAAATTTGCTATTTTGTGTAAATAGTTTCTCTTATTTTTCTATTTTTAAAACTTTCCAAAAAATTTATAGCTTAAATTATACGATTATAAGAGCTCTTCAACCATAAAAAAATTGATTTTTTTTCCTAAAAAAGAAAAGAAAATGTTGGTACCATTTCACATGGTGATTTATTAATGGTTCCTCTGCTGCACTACTCTACAGAGTAGAGAGCACAGCATGTGTAATAAATATTAGGCCTTTAACGCTAAATGAGGAGTTAGTGTTACAGAACATCATCTTGAAAAGTCTTACTTCATGTCTGCGAATGAGTTGAGAAATGAATGGAAGACCAAAAACAATTTGACCCATTTCCCCATTTCCCCATTTCTTCCTTTTCCCACACTGGCACGATTCCCACTTTTTTCTTTCAGATTATCATTAGACTTTCAAACGCAGGTGTTTTTTTTCCTTTTTTTTTTTTTTCTGGTTCTGAGGCACGGCGAACTTGATCATCTCTAGAGGGAAATTCTGCCTGTGGAGGGTACTCTTTCATATTCTCTACCCAATTTTTGTATTTGCTTCTTGCTGAGGGGACACTTAACTGGGTTCTTTTTATTATTTTTGTTGGGAATTTCAAGCAGCTGGGACTCATTTTTCTGTTTTGGTTTTAATTGATGAACTGGGAATTCCTCATTTGTAGTTATTTTTGGTTGGATTTTAATGTAGTTTGATGCTTTAAGTCTGAGATGGTGTTTTGTATCTCCTCAACTTTCTGGTGTTTATTCAACTCAGAGGGCATTGGATAATGCTCTCTCTTTCTCTCTCTCAATTATATTGTATCAACCAACTTCCCCTCACCCAAAGAATCCTCATCCCTCTTAAACAATTATTATTCATGAATTTACATAGTTGTTTGGATGCTTTATTTTGAAAAACTGATGCTCTGCATCAGTTTCCTTTTATATGGCAAATTTTGTTACAGGTTTGATGTTTCTCCTCTTCTTATATTCTGCCTTTTCTTCTATATCAATTTCTCTGTGTTGAAAGCCATTTAATTGGTTGTACACTGGAGGGTTTTTGAAAAGATTGGTCACTATGTTTTGTTTTGTTACTGGGTGTATTTTAAGATTCCCCATGCCTAGGATATAGAATCCAGACTTGGTACCTAATGGCCCAACATTCAGTTTTCATCCCCAGTTATCTAGACGTGCCACCTGTTTAACTTGAGCTGCTTATGAGAAGTCAATATTGTCCCTACATATTTATGCGGGTTTTTTCAGCATGTTTTTTCCTTACTCACATTCATAGAAAATTCCCTTAGAGTTCTCCAAGCATAAGATTGACTCAAAGTTAAGTGTGAAGTTCATATAATTAAACTACCGACAACGAAGGTAAACTTTGTTGGTATAGGTAGTAACTATCAATATTTGTAAGTCCTTAACCACGCTTGCATAACTTCAGGGTCCTTATCGATCGAATGTGGTGTTAGACTCATTTATGTTCTCCTTCTCTACTTAGGTTTTACATGCTGGAATGATCCTTTTTAAATCATGGGCCTAGGGCATTACAATGTTATACAAGATATCTAATCTGATATTTTGATAGAAGGTCCATCAAATATGAGTTAGTTTGAATAATTATTCCCTGAATCGGATTTTAGGTTGATCTATGCACTTTTTGCTGCAATTTTTTGTTGTTGTTTTGATATGTATACTTATAATTGACTTGCTTTCCCTACTGCTCAGGAGGTTTGATGCTAAGAGTTGCTTAATTATCGAGGGGATGGAAGACGAAGCCAATAGAAATCTTATGTTGCTGCCTCCCCCTTCTCCAGTTGTAGCCGTTGCTATCAGTGGGAAGAAAAACAGTAAATATATAATTAGGTGGTCATTGGAAAAGTTTCTACCTGAGGGCATCACTGATTTCAAGTTGCTACACATCATCCCAAGGATTACTAGTGTCCCAACTCCAAGTAAGCCATGCACTTCAAATTTATTGGTAAAGAGGGAATGTGTTTTTGGTCTTTTAAGTAGAATGTAAGGTTGCTATTGGCTAGGAAAATACTTTGAAATAAATATAGCCTTCTCTGCAACAATCAAGTGAAATACTAATTTTATTTGATAACGCTTAAAGAGTGACATGTGTAAAAAGTTATTGTTTTATCAAATTTTGATCATTTTTGTTCAGTTTAAGCTAGGTCCTTGCTGTGAAAATTGAAAAGGACACTTCTTTGACCATCTAGAGAATATCCATGAGTTTTCTCGCATATTTATGTTAATTTAATTCAAGCAGGGAATTCTGGGTAGCGGCCCCAATCTTTGCAGTAACCTTGAACAAAGTTGCATCATGAGATTGGTTATGAAATGATAGCAGGAAATGAGATCATGACCAAGTTACGTCAATCCTATACATTGTGTTAATTTTTGTTTGTTTGTTTTATTATTTCTTATGTGATTTGATTTTATGATGCTAATAACTAATATGTGGGGGGTGCACGTGCGAGACAAAATCTTCATTCTTCATTCTTCATTTGATGTAAAACCGGTCATCAAATTTTCCTTGTATGTTCTTGTGGCTAACGCTAGACTTTGCCTAGATTGCATATTCAAGCTATATGCCAATGTTGATGCAGTGGGAAATTCAATTCCAATTTCACAAGTTCGTGATGATGTTGCTGCGGCTTACAGGAAAGAAATCTGGTGGCAGACAAGTGAAAAACTTCTTCCATATAAGAAGATGTTTGCTCAGAGAAAGGTCCAGCCTTACTCTAATTTGAATTATGTGTAGGAAAACAGAATGAACTCAAATCTTCTTTCCAATTGTAGGTTCATCTTGATGTTGCAACTCTTGAAGCAGATGATGTGGCAAATGCAATAATAGAAGAGGTTACAAAGTCTTCAATCAACAAGCTTGTTATAGGAGTTTCATCACAGGGATTATTCTCAAGGTAATTAACTACCTTCTAGCATGATCTTACTGAATTATTTGAAATTTAACTTTATTAGCGGGTTGTCAATATTTCTCTTTATTGTTACACCTTAAGTCTATTTGACATTCGAAATAGGTTGTTCGTATATTCTATTTCTCATGCTGTGTTAGGTTATGAAGGGTTTTAAATTTCCAAATATCTATATATGAACTGAGCCTCAGCCATGTCCTGTTTAATTAGGATAGTTTGAGTGCATAGGAAAAGGTATTTCAATAAGGAAATAAAAAAAAAGAAGGTTGGATTATAGTTTATGATATCATATGCAGAATAACATATTTATAATTGGTTATTGAATTAATCTTTCATTATTTCCATTTTCTTGTGAGGGAAGTTAAGATATATAATGACAAATACCAGATCAAGGTTTCTGGAGGGTTGTGAAAGTTGTAAATAAGGTTGAAAGTGGAGACATCAAGAAGCATGTCCCTGATTTCTTGTTTTTATTAAATTATAAGCCATATGAATGACCCTCACATAGTCTACAACATCACTAAGTTATTACAATTGATTGGGGAAAGTAAGCTTAAAGGGACAACCAGTGCTTATTCGATCATTAAACTGATTTCTTCGATATTCCACTCATAACTTTGTCCTTGTCAATGTAATAAGGTTGGCCTTATACAGGTTTACTGAAACGAAAAGACAATAAATTTTCTCATTTGTAAAATTCATTATTAAAGAGATCTGTAATGAGTTCAGTGGGGTAGTTGAACTTACTTCCTGGATTTTTGCCTCCTATTGGATGCTTGCTGTACAGTTCACCCAGAACTGAAATTAATATATGCACGGAAACTTGTACAAACTAAACGACATAAATATAAGTGAAACGAGCCAAGGTTGCATGAAAGAAATGTTTTTGTTGCATGAAGAATTATAAATGAAATATGTACCAAAACATAGTATTACATTTATTTTCTCATGTTTTTTTGTTGTTAACTCTCGTGTCTGGATGACATTTTTATATAGGAAACTAAACGGTCTATCCTCAAGAATATCAGCCCTTGCACCTAGATATTGTACAGTCTATGCTATTTCAAAAGGAAAACTAGCCTCAATACGACCTCCTGATATGGAGACAAGCGTCAGCATTAAAGATGATGCGAGTGAAGCAAGTTCTGCAAATAGCTACTCGAGCTATTCATCTAGTTCCCTTACAGGTAACCATTAAGTAGTTAAGCTTTGATCTACATACATATTAGATGAAAGTAATATAACCAATTAAAGGATACTTGAAAGCTTGGTGGCTAATCATCAGTTCCATATTTAGAGGTTATACAATTGTATCTAAGGTTCACCAGCATTTAACCAGAGACAGGGTTCGTTTGTCTTTGGGTTATATACTTAACTACTGTTCTTATCATATTTACATTTTTTCACAACATCAAATATGTATTACGTATTCTTATTTTGTTGTACTTTTTATGATTTTTGATCTTCAAGTTTTTTTGTCCGCAAGGATTAGGTTTGTCGTTGTCGATTCTTAACTTATTATTTATAAGTAGTGGATAAGAGTGATGGAATTTCTGTCCATTACCTTCTCTGCCTTTTGTTAAAGATTCCAACTTTCATATCTTATAAAGTCTCCAACTCCCTGGTTTAACTAATTAAACTATACTGGTAAAAGATTGAATTAACATATGTTCAAACTTTCATACCTTACTATTCAGTTCTGTCTGTTTTCTTGATACAGATGCCAGTTCGAGCTTAATTACCTCCTACTCTCATTTCCCTTCTCCTTCCCCTTCCCTACCATTACAACGATTTCAAGCTCTTTCAACCATTAATCAATCTCTTCTTACAACAAAACCAAGCCCCATTAAAGCCAATCATTCTAGATGTCAATCCGTTGATATTGAGGATCAGGTGGATGGAGTTCGTTCTTCTTCCTATGTTTCAGATTGCGCACAAACATTGAGTCGAACCTCTAGTTGTAAGAGCTTGCCAACAGATAACCAGTCTTGGGTTTCTGATGAAGCTTCATCCTCAGGCGCGTTCAATGATTATTCTTCATCTGAAAGTCAGGTAATCCATCTGCTATTGTCCTTGACTTGTTAGTTCAATGGATCATTTCATGTGTCCTCTGGCTTGTTATCTTTTGGTCTCCTTGGCTTGAGCGAAATGGGAGGATCTTCACCGATAAATACTCATCCTTTGATAACTGCATGAATCTTGTATTATTATTTTAATGCTTTTTAGTGGTGTAAACATTTAGATCCATTCAAGGCTTTAAGACTTTCTACTTTATTTTCTTCTTGGAGAGCTTTTCTGTAATTCATCACTGGTGGTTGAGAGATTATGGCCTACTTGTCAAGTTCTTTTGACAAGGAGTGAAATAATATTAACTTAGTTATCTTAAATCAACGATTGACCAAAAAGCTTAAGCTAATAGGTGAAGGCAAATTTAATATAATATCTAACACTTCTCCTCATTTGCGGGCTTGAAATATGAAGAAGAGCTAAGCAAGTGGAAATGAATATTAATTGGGGAGGAAACAACAATGCAGGGGCTTGAACCTAGGACATCCTGAAGCAACCTGCTCTGATACCATCTTAAATCACCGATTGACCCAAAAGCTTAAGCTGATAGGTGAAGGCAAATTTAATATAATATTAACACATATCATGTTTATGTTAGAGATGGTTTTAGGAATCTTGGAAAGGAAAGATTGTATTGCAAACTTATACATTTGCATGTCAAGGTATGTGGAGATCTGGGATCATCTGCCATCATTCCTCATTGGCAGGAGGACCCAATTTCATGTGTGCTAGGCATTCACCCATTCATCAATTTTTTACATTGATAGTTTGACAATCCATGACTTCTATCTTCACATCATAAAATGTTAAGTGCTGATATAATATTATATTTACCTTCACCCATAAGCTTAAGCTTTTGGGTCAATCGGTAATTTAGCAAAGTATCAGAGTAGAATGTCTAGGAAGTCTTGTGTTCAAACTCCTACATGTTATTTGCTCCCCAATTAAAATTGATTTCCACTTGTTGGATCTTCTACAAATTTCTAAGCCCACAAGTAAGGAGTGTTAAATTTAACTTCACTCATAAACTTAAGCTTTTGAGTCAATCGGTTATTTAACATAAAGACTTCTAGGATACAACTTTCATTCTAACGTTCATTTATTTGATGTTACTGTGATATATTTGTATATTTAAGTTGTTCTCTCGCGTTGGCAGGCAGATGTCAGCTTTGAGCTTGAAAAGTTGAGAATCGAACTAAGACATGCGAGAGGAATGTATGCAATTGCTCAACGTGAGACGATTGATGCCTCTCGAAAGGTAGATGTCATATTTTTTTTATTTGTCATTTAGAACCTATGAATAATATCCTCTCCCCTGGTTTTTATTTCATAGTCAGATCAGAGATAGATGATTGATCTTAGCAAGATTATATCTTCATCAAGCATGACTATTTTGACAATCTCTCCTATGCTAAGTCTAGCTAACATATCAATATCAAGGGTTGCTCCTTTTTGTGGGGTTTTTTTTTTTGGTATGTACGTTATAATCTTTCATTTTTTTCTCAATGAAAGTTGGTCTTATATCAAAAAAGTCTTCTCGCAGTCTTATACCTCTTTCTTGTCTTAGATTCTAAAATTGAAAATAGAAGTAAACAAATATAAAGATAAATTATGGTCTAAATTGGATTGTACCAAACATGATTAAGAATGTTAAGTTGTTAACATATTGTTATTATTATTATTATTATTATTTTTTAACAGTAAACAAGCTGAAAAGTGAAATTCATATTAAAAGGAAAAATTGTTAAATTAGGAATTGTTTATTGTATACTCATTAAAACTTCTTTTTTGCATATTAATTGTAGTAAGTTGGATTTAATTTTTTGGACTCTTTTATTGTTTTCATTCTTCTTCGGCAGGATTAATATGTAAACTCATTTAACCAACTGCTTTTTCATTTGGAACAAGAACTTATAACAGAACATATTTTAATTAAGAGACAGTACAAATTATTTTGACTACATAACAATTAGCAAGAAAAGAAAAGTCACCTCGTTATTGTCTATGATCAGCTGAACCATCTAAATAAGCAACGATCAGACGAAGCTAGGAAGCTCGAAGAAATCAACAATAAAGAGGTGGCCGCCAAAGAATTTGCAATGGAAGAGAGAATGAAACGTGAAGCTTTGAGAAGAGAAGCAAAGTATGTAAAAGAATGCGCCGAAAGAGAGGGTATCTATAGGAAGGAAGCAGAGACAAAAGCTCTTCAGGATGCCAAAGAGAAGGGAAAGCATGAGAATGCTCTTCAAGGACCTTTGCAGCAATACCAACATTTTCAGTGGGAAGATATTGTTTCTGCCACATCATCTTTCTCTGAGGATCTTAAGATTGGAATGGGAGCACATGGAACAGTTTATAAGTGCAGTTTGCATCATACAACTGTAGCAGTGAAGGTTCTTCACTCTAGAGATGGTCACAAAAGGATGCAACTTCTTCAGGAGGTGAGTGAATTATTCAAAATGACATCTAGAAAACTTGTTGATTCTAGGATTTCATTACGTTTCGGATAAAAGAAAGTAGGCCTGTTCGTTATTTCCTTAATGCCATAGTCGAGGTCTTCTCGTACCTATTTGCCTATGTTCAACTGTCTCAAATAATTGCTTGAATCCATTGTATCATTATCCAAAATCAGCAGCATCTTTCACAACTAAGTTTTTGTGCTTTCTGAAATTTGCTTGTTTTTTTGTTATCATCATTCACCATCACAATTCAACATATAAATTCTCTGTCTCATATTGTATGATTATTCTAACTGAATCAATTTTTATATCTTCTGCTGACTTTCAGCTCGAAATCTTGAGCAGAATCCATCATCCCCATCTACTACTACTCCTCGGTGCGTGTCCGGATAAGAATTGTCTGGTTTATGAGTACATGGAAAATGGTAGCTTGGAGGATAGGTTGTACCGCAGGGGCAATACACCTGCAATCCCGTGGTATGAGAGGTTTCGAATTGCTTGGGAAATAGCCTCTGCTCTTGTCTTTCTTCACAGCTCAAAACCAAAACCAATAATCCACCGTGACCTTAAACCAGCAAACATCTTACTTGACCAAAACCTCGTGAGCAAAATCGGCGATGTCGGTCTTTCTACAGTGTTTAATTCAGACCCTTCAATGTCTACTGCGTTCATGAATAGTGGACCAGTTGGGACTCTCTGTTATATTGATCCTGAATATCAACGAACTGGATTAGTTTCACCTAAGTCTGATGTATATGCCTTTGGAATGGTGATCTTACAGTTACTAACTGCAAAACCAGCAGTAGCACTAACTCATGTGGTGGAAACAGCCATTGATAACTGCACTTTAATTAATGTTCTGGATATAGAGGCTGGGCATTGGCCTGTCGAAGAGACGTGTGAATTGGCAAGATTAGGACTTCGCTGCGCCGAGATGCAACGTAAAGATAGGCCTGACTTGAAGGATCAAGTACTTCCCTTGTTGATGACACTGAAAAAAGTTGCTCACGAGGCTCGCAACTTGGCCTCCAAAGTTCCAGCTGCAATTCCTAATCATTTCATCTGTCCGATTCTTCAGGTATGACTGTTGTTTTACAATATTTTTTATAGTTGGTGAACTTGCATCTAGAAAGTTTCGAAATGTAAGTTGAATAAGGATAATATAGGAAGGAATAAGGTGAACCTGACCATAACTCAACCAAGAGGTTAGAGGTTCAAATTCCTACCTCACGTGTTGCTGAACTCGAAACATAAAAACTTGTTAGGCTTATTCTTGCTGGAAATTCTGCTGATTGGTTTCTTAACATATATTTTCCCTGGTTGGTTTCTTAACATATATTTTCCCTGAAAGAACTGTGCTGAATTTCCCCACAGGACATGATGAATGACCCTTGTGTTGCGGCGGATGGATACACATACGATCGTCGGGCAATAGAGAAGTGGTTTCAGGAGAACGATAACTCACCGATGACGAAGTTGCCGCTGCCAGATAAGAATTTAATACCAAATTATAGTCTGCTCTCTGCAATTGTTGAGTGGAACTCCAGAAAAAATTAATACCAGCATCCATTTTTAAGGTTTGAACTGAAGTTAGCATGTGAAATTGTCTCAGAAGCCACTATTTACTTTCAATTTCTATCTCCATTATAGGAAACCTCGACTTTCAAGAAAGGATATGATCCTGATGTAGGAGAGTTAACTGTAGAAAATTTAATTACAATACAAAATATTGTCATAGAATGTAAAAATCAGTTTTGTTTTGTTTTGTTTTTCTTAGCAAAAGATGATGTATAAAATATTGTATATTTTTCTTTTAAGTAGATACATTTCATAATGTATAGATGATTATTACATTGTATACACTTCACTAAGTTTGCTTATTCACCTAAAGTTGGTTGGATACATTCTAGTCTAATAAGCTCTATGCTATTACTTTTTTTTTGCATATAATTACACTCTCTTGGTTAGAAAAAAGAAAAGAGTTGTACTGTCAAAAGAAATTACCAAAAAGAAAAAAATTAAAATAAACTATTGAAAAAAGGGAAAATTTTAAAAATAGAAAAATAAGAGAAACTATTTACACAAAATAACAAAATTTTTAGATAGTTGTGATAGATGCTGATAGAAGTCTATCAGAGTCTATCAGTGATAGAAATGAGAGAAATCTATCGTTGATATATGCGGATAGAAATCTATCAATGTCTATCCGTGTTTTTTTTGTTACTATTTACATCTTTTCTATCTGTGAAAATTTCCATTGAAAAAAGGCAAAATTCTAATGGGTTATTTGTTGAATATGAATGCTTCAAACTCATGGATGATCCTATTTGTTTAATCAAAAACATGTTTGATAAATTTTGTCTTCTGTTATTAGAAAATCAAAATAAATTATGATGACTTTTTAGTTTTATATTTTCTTTATACAAATAAAATCAAACTACTTTTACAAAAAAAAACAAATATTATTATATACATAATTATAAAATTATATCTTTATTTTCAACTTCATTTAAAATTTCATATTAATAAAATAATATTAATATTTTAATGCACTAATTAATCACAAATCAAATGAAGAAAAAGATGACAAAAATAAACATATTGACAAAATACAAGAAAATAGTTTTATGAGAAATTTTCACAAATTAAAAAAATGTCAAACTATTTTTAAAAAAATAGCAAAAAAAAAAAAATATTGACGAACATTGATAGATTTCTATTAGCATCTATTAGTGATAGACTTTTATTATTTCTATGAACAACTATCTAAAAAATTTGCTATTTTGTGTAAATAGTTTCTCTTATTTTTCTATTTTTAAAATTTTTTCTAGTTTTATTTTTGGGGAAATTACTATAAACAGAAAAAATAGCAAACTAATTATAAATATAGAAAAATTTCACTATCTATGAGCGATAGAATTTTATTGGTGTCGATCTCTGATAGACAGTAAAAATTTTCTATATTTGTAAATAGTTTTGCTCATTTTTCTATATTTGAAAATAACTCTTTATTTTTGTAAGACTAAAATTATACAAAAATAAAGAAACAATCAAGACATTTAAAATCTGAGTCAAATAAATTCACGTTTTTTAAAGATAATTGTTCTCCCTCCATGATGCTCAAGGTATAAAAAACAATTATTTGTATGTTTATGATAGAACTAATACAAGAGTTCAACCATATGACTCATAAACACAACAATGAGGAAGTGTATATCAAATATATCAGAATTGGGAAAGCAACTCTTTTATGTTTTGTGTGCTTTTAAACCAATAAAAAAAACTACATATAGACTTAATAGTCACAAATCTTAGTATAGAGTTGTGTCTTTTGAAGAAAACATCTCATTAAAGTTGTGTCATTTACTTAAAAACTTGTTAAAATAAAAAAATGAGAATTCTTTTTTAGCACAACAATTATGAGGTGGGAGATTGAACTTCTGACCTCGATGCAAATACTATTGAGTCAAGCTCACTTTAACGAAAAATGAGAATTGATATAGAACTAAAATATAAAATCAAAAATTGTATTTAATCATATGACTAATTTTTATGCTCACTTTGGTTATTTTGAGTGATTTTAGTAGTATACAAATTTTATTTTATTTTTAATTCTTATTTTTAAGCCTATGTTTATTTTTTTCACAATAATCTTTTTCTATCCTCTCTTGGCATCTTTTTATTTGAATTCTTTTACAAATTTAAAGAAGAAAAAAAACACCCACACATTCAAGTATTGTCCCACTATTTTTTTTCTTTCTATTTTTTTATTTTTCAAATTCAAAACATATGAATGTAAAAGATTCAATTACCTCTCTGTCATGAATTATACATCTAACAAAACAATGTAGGTAAGGAATAAAGAAGCTTTATAAACCTATCCAAACAATTTGCAACTTTCTACTATAAAAAACTATGATCAAACATTAGTGAGGTTTTTGTACGGATGACCCTTTTAGGAGTCAAATTTGGCAAGATTTAAATTTGCTCAAAAAATGGCATTTTACTTACGCTGCGTGTGAAAATACTATTTTGTCCTCAAACCACCGCGAAGGCCTAGCACTCAAACGAATTATCGTTTCTTCCTCACTCTTCATTTCTTCCTCCCGTTTCTTATCAGACACAATTGTAAAATTTTTTTCATTCGTCTGAATTCTTCCTCTAGCTTCTTCCTCCTCTCGCTTCTTCCTCTAGTTTTTTCCACTCGTTTCTTCCTCATCAATTTTGTAGTTTTTTTCGTCCTTCATTTGAATTCTCGCTCTCGCTATTGGATCTCGCTCTTGCTTCTTCATCTCGTTTCTTGATCTCACTCTTGTTTTTTCCTTCCGTATTGGTTCACACTCCAACTTACATCTTTGATTCCATGAGAAGAAGAAGACAGCATAAGAAAATCGTCGAAAAAGAGAGCGACTGAAAATTCTAACAAAGTGGGTTGATAGTGGGAGTAAAAGTATGGAAGAAGAAATGCAAAATAATAATAATAATAATAATAAGAAACGCATAAAAAACAAAGAAAAAATGTTGCAAAAGGACAAAGAAGAAGGAAGAAGGATTAAAGTAGTAATTTCGTAAAATTATGACATCGACCAAATTTGATCGATTTTTAAACTTGGGAGTTACTTTTCATTTTGGCTCTTACAATTATTTCATCCCCTTCGCCCAATTTAGAGCATCATCAGAATCAGAGCTATGGCGATCACCGTACTTGGCTCCAAATAGTCTCCTGGTATGTTGCTCTTGCTCCTCCAAGATCTTCATTTATCAATCTTGCGCTTCTCTTTCCATTGTTTTGAACTGCCTTCTGAGTTTTGATTGTTTAATTCGTAGGTCTTCATTGCATAGTCATGTCTACCAGTGAGCTCGCCTGCTCCAACGCCGCCGCGGCTCCTTCTAATGATGGAATCACTAGCATTGTACGAACGATTCTCTTGTTCTGTATTTATCTTGCTTCGAGGTCGTGGTCAAGAGTTTGATTTTCTTCCCTCGCTTTCCCTTCTTATCTGTTCTTCAATTTTTTGAGTTGTAATTCCGATGCTTTGTTCGGTACGGGCTGGCAAGGCTGGTCCCAACTGGTTGGACCGCCTGCGTTCTAACAAAGGTTTTCCAATCGCCGATAATCTTGAACTCGATCACTTCCTTACTGACCAAAACCTCGATAATCCGTCTTCGCTTCCGGATTCTAACCCCCATTCCACTCGGGTTGACCCCCGCTCTGACTCTGATCCCAATTCTCAGCGCCAGGACAACTCCTCCTCCAACTCTCCCACTGAAAATGGAAACTCATCTTCATACGGAATCATTACCGACATCCTCTCTGACCTCTTTAACATGACGGGTGCCTCTCGTAATTCCAAATGTTCCGGCAAAAAGTACCCTAGGAAACAGTTGAACCCCAAGATTTGCTCCCTTCCTCCTTCTGTTACTAATGCGGACTATGCGGATGCGAAGATTCTGTGTTGTCTGCAGAAAGAAGATAACGTCCTCTCATCTAACTCTGATAATAGCTCAAAAGGTTGCATCGATTCTGGGTCGGATATAGCACAAAATTTGTGCCTTAAGGTTGTAGAGGAAGAGGTGGGGGATGAGAACTGCGAGAAGGAACTTAAAGGATACTCGAAAAGCGAGGTCACGGTCATAGACACTAGTGATGACATTTGGAAGTCCGACAAACTGATTTTCAGAAGGAAGAATGTATGGAAGGTCAAGGACAAGAAGGGTAAGTTGAGGAGCTATGGAAGGAAGAAGAGAAAACAGTCTTCTGAAATGAATGACCTTCCCGATAGGATTGCTTCCCCAAGTAAGAAAACCAAAGTCTGGGGTTCAGAGGAGAGATTTCATTTAAATGAACAACAAATCCGTGGAAAGGAATCTCTCAAACAATTGCATAAAGTAAGATTAATTATTTTGATACTGTCTTGATTGTACACGTGCAATTTCTAGCTAGTTTTTTGTTTGTTCATCGTGAAATGATGGTTGATTCTGTGTCTTATATAGATGTAATCTGCACTTGTGTGGACCATTCTGTTTCTATTTTCTGCGTTTAGTTAATGTGTTTTCTTCCCCTTTATCACTTTTGATATTCATTCTTAAGTAATGTTGATCTCTTTAAATGGGGCTCTAAAATAATTGCTGCTTGACGTTTCTATGTCAACTACCTTGTTTATAACAAACAAAGATTTAAATATCGAGATGCAGATGTAGATGAAGGCATTGAAGTTTCAATTTCATGCATACGCTGATATACTATTATGTAGGCATATGGAAAAATCAATAAAAGTCACGAAACTCCTAATGATTATTTGAGTGAGTTAAGTTAATAAATAAGTAATTCTAAGAGGTTATGAGTTCAATCCATGGTGACCTCCTACCTAGGAAATATCCTACGAGTTTGTTTGACACTCAAATGTTGTAGGGTCAAGCGGGTTGTCCCGTAAATTTAGTCGAGGTGTGCATAAGCTAGCCTTAACACACGCAGATTAAAAAAAAAAGTTAATAGATAAGTAATTCATGTTTATTGAAGAAAGTGCAGGAGGAGATGTATTATTGAGTCAGATATTTTAAACGCTATCCTAGTTGTTGAAAACATAATGGGAGTGAAATTTAATTCTATATGCACTGTTTTTGCCACTTTTGAAGAAATATACATGTATTTCAAATTCTGGGAGTGAGAATACTGGTATCTAACGTTTAAGACATTCGTTTAACGAGGTCTTAACTAGTATGCTCTTATTGGCATTTTTGAAAAGAGGAAGAAAACTGTGTGCTATGTATTTCTTTCTGTTAGTTCTTTGTCCTTTTTTTAAAAAGAATTTAATTGAGAAACAAAAGGATTCTCTGTAAACAATCTGAGCTCCACGCATGCATTTCTTTCTCTTATTTTTAACTTTCCACCAGGAATATTATTTAGCATTTTTTTTTCTTACCGTTCTAGATTTTGGAACTTCTTGCAGGGACATAATCCTCAGCATTGTTATGGCCCTGAAATTAGAGTAAATGCACCGGATAGTAGTAATGAAAAGAAGGAAAATGTTTACACGCTCTCCCAGAAAAATGGCAGCTATGATCCCAAAGAAAATGGTTAGTTTTCTTGGGATTTGCTGTTTTCAGTTCTACTCAGTCTTGGAATTCTATAGCAGACTTTGAGACGATGCAATGAACTCATATGGGTGTTCTCTTATAATTTCCCCCTACAGATCACCCAAGGGCTTAGTAAGAGATGCATTTTATTGAAGGCACATAGAACATTTGTAAGATCCGCACTGACCTTTTAGCATTTGGAAATAAGTGTGCGGTATTAGTTAGTTAATTTTGTGAAATTTTGTTGATAAAGAAAGTTTGGAATTGAAGAAGGAAATAAATGAATTGAGATTGTAAATTGGTGATTCAATTAGAAGATTGGAGATAAATAGGAATAAATGAAATTAGAAATTTTTTAATACAATTAGAAAATTTTTAATTGGTGAAGTATTATTTGTGATTTAAAAATACAATAAGAATTTTTTAAAAAATGAGAATTTTTCGGGAAAGAGGATCAAAAAGCAATAAAAGAAAGATTTAGAAGTGGGAGATAAAAAAGGAAAAAGGAAAAGAAAGAAGTCTTTAGCGAAAGCCAGAGAAGAAGGAGAAGAGAAAAAAGGGGAAATAAATAGAAAGAAAGAAGAGAGAAATAGAAGGAGAAAGAAAGGAAACAGAGAGAGAAAGAAGAGAAAAGAGAAGGTGGGGTGGTCGTCTGCAATGTCGTGGTCGTGCTGGAAGGTGCTTGAAAAGCATTGGTTACTTCCAAAAAGGTGCTGGAGAGGTCGATAGGTAATATATCAAGTCCATTAAGCTTTTTCTCTTTAAACTTTGGAGAAAAAAGGATAGAATATAAAAGTTTGGAGAATGTAGGCTTTTGATTGTTGCTCGAAGTTCTATTGGTTTAAGTTTTGTTGGAAATGGATTGTGTTTAATTTGTGGTTTTGGTCACGGTTATGTAAGGAATAACTAAGGTAGGAGTTTTTGAGAAAGCAATGGAAATCTTACCTTTGAGTCTAGAGTAATTTGAAGATGAAGAGATAGAAAGGAGAAAAAGAAGAAGCAAAAAGAAACTTGCAAGGCTCGGTTGTGGAGGGAAGTAAGAAGTAGAGGAAAGTGGACGAAGAAGAAGAAAGAGAAAGGAAAGCTTAACAAAAGGAAAGTAAAAAACTAAATAAAGAAAAAAAATGATGATGTTATAGTACCAATAGTTCAATGAAGAAGGAAGAATGGAGGTCATTCATGTGTGAATTGGAGAGAGGAAGTTGTAGATAAATTTTTATTTGATGTTTGAAGGAAGAGTATATTATTTAATTGGTAATAAAAGACAAAATGTACTTTGGTAAAAGTGAATGAATTTTGATATGATTCTTGGAATTTCAGGCTGGACGGGAAATTGAGTAGCTTATGATTCAAAGCATGGACGCCAATAGTACAGTGAGTGGTTTATTTTACTAAATGTTTTATTATTCAACTATTGTGACTTTTTCAAGAAATTGATATTTATGCCTGATTTCGAGAAGTCATGTTTATGAAATTGTTTTGAATTTTCAAAAAGTTTATGACTTTAGTAGAAATTATAGTTTTAGAAATGTCTGAGATATCGTTTGATTATTTTTAGTAGTTAGAAAATGTTAAATGTTTATTGAGAACATTTGAAGATCATGAAATGTTTTACAGAAAACATGTTTCTTGTAAAAGATCGTGAAAGGTTGTATATAAAACGTATTTCTTGTACAGGTTTTAAGATTTGAGAACTGTTGTTCAGAGAGAGAAGGCATGGCCTTAGAATGGATTGTGAATTATGAGAAAGCAAGATTTTCATAGTCGTTGACATTTATGAGTTTGAAGCAAAAAGTAGTTTTCAAACCATTAGATGGATTATGTACCCATGATGATTCTCCTATAGTGAATGTTTTTTTGTAGTGTATGTATAATAGAGGGAGAGGTCTTTGGGACTCATTTCAGTACACATATAGGCTTTAGGTCGTGTGTCAGAGTGTTTTACCCTTTGGAGACTGCTCTTTGTACACGTGTGACAGAGACTTGCTCTTCTACACCTTGAGAGTACTCGGTATATAGTATGACAAAGATTGTTCTGCTATGTACTTTGAGATTACTCGATACATAGTATAATAGAAATTTGTTTTGCTGTGTTTGGAGATTACTCGATGCATAGAATGACTAAGATTGCTCTATTGTGCCTTGTGCATATTGAGATTACTCTATGCTAGTATGACTAAGATTTGGTGATGGTTTTTACTAGTTTATGCTTTTATAAAATTTCTCTAGGTGCTTCCCCCTACTCATGATTTGTATTGTTTTACGATGTTTTGAATTTCTATTTAAAATGAGAATAATTATCTTCAAATTATTTCTTATAAACTCACCACTCCTTGGTCTTTTTTCTGGCTCACTCTTTCTTAAATTTTCCATCAGGTAACAATCGAGGTTCCAATGGGACTATGGAGTTGAAATTTGCTACCAAAATCCTAGGTTGCATATCATTTCTTTTTGCATCACCTTAGATGCATCTTGTACATTTCTTTTGTAACTAGAGTGGGTAGCATTACTTTTGAAGACCTTGTGCTATTCTTTCAAGTCATGATGGTTGATATTTGAAACTTGAATGCTTTTCTTTTTTTGATTTATGACACTATGACGTGGTCAAAATTTGAGCTAATTAATGAGTTGTGTAAGTAGGCACACTTGATAGTGGTGTTGGAGTTTGATACAAATTATTTGGGACTGTGTTTTCGTTTTAGGTATGATTTATCCGATTTTCATAGGAAATGCTACCGAAATTCATAATAAATTTCATAAAGAGAATTTTTTCTAGCCACTTATTTTTTAATAACATTTTTAGAGTTTGACTATTTCTTCCATAGTTTTATCGGAAGACCATGTCTTAGGTTAGGTAGGACAATCTGGAATGGAGTGTGTCAATATTGACCAAAGTTCTGGAAAATTAGTATGGATGGATTGTGCTTGAACTTCTGTTGCCTCATTTTATAGTTACTTCAGCCTGTTGGTAGTACTCACGAACTAAACTTGACTATAGAAGAAAGTTTAGTGCAACTTATCTACTACAAGTCATGGTTTTTGTTTCAAATATACGCAGGGGTGGTGATTTAAGTATAATTCCATCATTATGCTAAATGCATTCGATTGTTTTGGATTAGATTTTCCATTCTTGTGCAATGAGAAGTCCTGGTTGAAATAATGAGATGAAAGTTTGATTATTGTTATTACTTAATATCATATGCTTATATTAAAAGATATACTCCAATATCCATTTTTTAGTGACATTGAATTTTATATAGATGGCACAAGGTGGCAAACACATACAATTCAATTTTTTCAGCTATTATTAGGATATTGGACGACACATCCACATGAAACGTGACATCCAAATCTATATATATATATATATATTTTCCCACTACTATTTTAAACTCATCATATAATTTTTCTCCGAAATTTGTTATATCATCTAAAAATGTCAAACATAAGACGTTTGTAGCTAAACTTATGTATAGATGAGTTATCATAAATTTAATCTTATATTTGTAAAATTGTGAAAAGTTACTATAAATTTAATATTAGGAAAGTGATGGTTAAAAATAAAAAAATTAAAAAAAAAAAAAAAAAAATCCATATTTTATTTTCAGACATCCACTTTCATCCTCAAAATTTGAAATTATTTTAGCCATTTGACTTAACACATCACTCATAATAATTACTTTGTATTGCTATTTTAGAAAATAGATTTATATTTGGGGAAAATTCGTTCTTACTTTTTTACATATAAAGATATTTTTGGAAACTTTAGCATCTCAAACAAATACGATCGATATATAATTCAAATTAAATGGAGAAAATCTAAAATTGAGATATATTGTTGCTAAAGTGAGTTTAATTTAATTTAGCGATAATTGACATACACTCTATTTGTTTAGAAGCTCCATCTTTACCTCCACAATTTTTATACTAAAAAAAAAAAAGTGAAATATGTGTGATAAAGAATTTTCAATTAATTAATGAATGGTTGTTAGGTAATGGTAGGATAAGAGCATTGATAATGGTTGCCCAACCCAACACCACCAACAAATGGATGGTGATAACTCAATAGTTTGACCCAACTACCATTCAATCAACCATCTATGTTCTTGCAAGTAATGAAATTTAAATCTTTTTTTTTTTTTTTTTTGAAAAGGTCATATAACTATAGATTTTTAGAGATAGGGAAGAATGTTAATGATTTGAATCTTTTTTTTTTTTTTTTAATTTGGATATGATTGCATTCAATTGATGTGAGATCTTAAAATTCTTATATAATATTAAAAAATTAGGTGGGTTGGGGTGAGTGAATAAATAGTTTGCATTGAAAAGGAATGGCATGTCTAGTGCTGATTTCAATTAGAATTTGATTGGTATTTGAATACAATATTAAATTATAGATTGACATGGATATATTGGTAAATCAATGACTTTTTGTGGGAGGTAAATAAATCAATGATTTACCCTTTAATTTTATAAAATTAAGTCTGATAAATACTAATGTGTACTTATAATTTATTTTTTTTAATTTTTTTTGGTTATATAGTTTTAAAAGAAAAACACAAGTGTTAGAAAATTATTTATTTAGGCCATGTTTGATAATTATTTCGTTTTTTGTTTTTGTTTTTGAAAACTAAGCCTAGAGATACTACGTACACCTTCAAATTTATTCTTTTGTTATCTACTTTTTACTAATGGTTTAAAAAATCAAGCCAAAATTTAAAAACTAAAAAAAAATAACTTTTAAAAACTTGTTTTTGTTTTTTTGAATTTGGCAAAGAAATCTACTATTATACTTAAGAGAGATGCAAATCAATGTAAGAAATATGGAGAAAATCGGCTTAATATTCAAAAACAAAAACAAAAAACGAAATAATTACCTGGGCCTTAAGTTTTTTAAACTTAGCTTGGGCTTGAATTTTGAAAATTTTTAAAATCCAAGCTAAATTTAGAAAATTAAATAAATAGTTTTCAACACTTTGATTAGGAAAGATGAAAGTCATAGTAAAAAATTTAGAAAATAAACAAACACAATTTTTTAAAACCAAATAGTTATCTAATGGATATTCGTGAATTCAAAACTTAGAGTTTTATTCACAATTAAGCAGATTATCCAACTATATATTTGGTAAAAAATGTTCTTTACTATATATTTGGTAATAAATATTTTTAATTACATTATGTCATTTTACTATATTTGTAAATAAGTTGATCACTTTCCCATGAAAAGAGCCCGTAATAATATACTTTCAAAGTTGTAACAATTAAATCCTTATACTTTGAAATTTCTAACAATTTAGTCTCTATCATGAAAAATCTCATTAAATTAAATGTCAATTTTTATCCCCTAATGACTCTACTATAATTTATGAATAAATTTAATTTTCATTTAGTTTATCAATTTACACATGTAAGAAATTTTAGTAATATTTTTTATGATAGGGATTAAACTGTTACAAATTGTAAAGTATGAGAACTAAACTATGATTTATTAAAGTTTAAACACTAAATTGCTACAAATTTTTAAGTATAAGAATTAAATCCTTATCAACTAAAGTTGAGATTAAATTATTACTTTTATGAAATTTTAAAAATTAACCAAATACAAATGAAAATGAAGGGACGAAAATGGTTCAAATATAAAAGTATATTGACTAGGATATTTTAAAAAGTAAAAGAAAAAAAATGCATATATATTTTACAAAAGGACCTAAAATTAATTTTACTTTGCCACTACCATAGTGGAAAATTTCCATAGAAATTTCGAGAGTTCGAGGGTCTCGAAATATTGATTGGGAGAAATTTGGTTTTTCCTCAATTTCTAGAATATTTCAATTTCCTCCATTTCAACGAAATTTTGAGATTTTGAGAAAATTTCAATTTTTATTTATGATTAACTATTTTAGCTCAATTCAAAATTTTCAATTTTATGGTCATCTCACACAATTCTATAGTTTCACACCCCAATGTCATTTTCGACAAAGGATTAAGCATTTTTTATGTGCTACTTTTTTAATTTCCAACTTTTTTTTTCAAGTTTTAGCTTTATTTTTTACCCAAAACTTTCATTTATAAAGAAACTAAATTTAAAAGAACCACAAAAAATAATCTATATTTATTTTTAAGCTCAATCAAACTTTTTTCGTGAAATTTTCACACCACTTCACCTTAAAATTGAATTAATGTGAGTTTTTTCTTTTACCATATAAAACTTTCATAATTTTCACATCACTTTACCTCCAAAATATTCATAAACTTTTTATTATTGTGTAATTATTTTTTCATTTCTTTTTTAAATTTTTGCTCCCGTATCAACCGTTACTCAAATATTTACAATAGACATCTAAATATTGTCTTATCTTATAGAAATTGTGATTAAAAATGATTAGTTATAGTTTAATTAAGCTACAATCAAAGTTTCATTAATTAATTATAACAATTTCCATCCATTTTCATCAATTTTTCCAATATCCGTATTTCAAACATTGGCTACTACACTGAAAATGGTTTGAATAAATTAAATTATTTGATTAAAATAATCAAATCAGAACTCTATAACGATTTCCCTGCTTTATATATAGTATATACAATTATACGGCAATGAAAAAGAAAAAGAAAAAGAAAAAAAAAAACAAAAATTAATCTCAAAAAGGGAAAAATGAAAAATCAGCCATATTCATCCTGTCGAATATCAAGAAAAAGAATAATTTAAATTAAAAAAAAATAAAAAAAAAAATCGATCAGTTGCTCCAAACTCATTCTAAAAATCAATCCATCTATTAATCCATCTCAATCCTTCCGATTTCTTCAATCTGAGCAATCAGTTCCCTGAAATCCGGCCGAAGATTCGGCGAAGAACGACAACAAGCCTCACCGATCTGAAGAAGGCATCGGAGAATCCGCTCTTCAGAAATACCACAATCGCCGGTAGCAACCGGATTTCGAAACGTCTGCTCTTTGGTAGAGAGCAACTCGAGTAAGATCTTGCCGTAGCTGTAGACGTCGGTGCGTTCATCAGCGTCGGTCATCTTGATAAGTTCCGGCGCCTTGTAGCCAGAGGCGGCGGAAACTTGGAGCATTTCTCGAGTTGCGACGGCGTTGAGGAGGAGATGGAGGCCAAAATCGGAGACGTGCGGATCGAGATTTTGATCGAGAAGAATGTTGTTGGAGTTGAGATTTCCATGAGGGATTGGTTTTTGTAATCCGTTGTGAAGATGATGTAGGGCTTTTGCTACTCCGATGGAGATTTTGTAAATGATCTCCCAATTTTTTCTCTCTGTTTCATCTACTGTTGAATTGAAAGGATTCAAATAATTAGGTTAAAATCAAACTAATTTCAACTTTTACATTTTGGATAAAATATAATGATATAATGTCTTTATTATTAATTAATTTCAATTTTAGAAAAGAAAGATTTAAATTTTTAGCCAAATTTAACCATAAAACATGCTTTTTCTTAAATTAATTTGTTTTTTTTCTCAACTTTTCAAACTCTTGAAAAGAAATTTTCATAAGCTTCATTTGAAAAAATTGTTCAATAGTTAGCACAGGAAACTTAATTATCTAAGTTTTTTTTTTTTTTTTTTTTTTTTTTTTTTTTTTTTATCACATGTGTGTATTATTTATTTTAACGGTACATGAGAAATTTATATATATATATCTTTTGGTCTCTGAATTTTAAGTCTAGTTATCTCTAGGTTTTAAAATGTTACAAATTTAGTTTTAGTTTTATTTTAATTTGGTATTTAGGTTTCAAGACGTACACTTTTAACTTCGATTTTTCATTAAATACTCACTTTTCCTTTTTGAAATTAATGTCTATTAATTAATTCAAACTATTATGAAGTAAAATTTTATTAGTGATAAAAAATAGTGAAATTTAATTAAATTTAATTATTTCAATTCCTTCAAAAATGTATTTTAAAATAATTAAAAGTGGACCTAAAACTAAGACCAAATAAAAACTAGGCCTAAATCCTAGAGACAAAAAAATATTTACCCTTTAATTTTCCTTTTGTGAAAGAGGGAGATGAGAAGTTACAAGTATTTTTCGTTTTTTTAAAAGAAAATTAATGTTCTATTTTTTGAAAGATAAATAAATAACTACATAAATAAAATTAAGAAATATCTTTTTTTTTTTTTGGAAAATTATTCCAGATAAAAAAATGTCAAACTATTTACAAAAAATAGTAAAAAAAACATTGATAGACATTGATAGACTTTTATCAGTAATATACTTCTATCATTTCTATCACTAATAGACTCTGATAGACTTCTACCCGCATCTATCACAACTATTTAAAACTTTTGCTATTTTGTGTAAATAAATTCTCTTTTTTTTTTATTTTTAAAAATTCTCTCATATCAGAGACTTTTTTTAAAAAAAAAAAGTACCATAGACTTTTAAATGATGGACTCGTTATCCAATAATAATTAAATATGCGCCAAAACAAACTTTTAAAATCCCGTAGACAAAAAAGCAATTATTCATTATGTGAGAATTGAATTTTGATAATTTTAAATTAAGAGAACTAAAATAAAAATAAATAAATAAAAAGACCACAACTATTTTTTTTTTAATAGAAATGTAAATGACATCAAAATATGACCTTACAAATGCCAATGTATCCTTTCACCAATAATAATAACAATAATAATGTCAATGCATCCATCTCATTTCATATGTGAGGTGGACAGAATTTTTATTATCTTATTTTTAATCTAAACATTATTCAATTATATAGTGGGGAGAAACTATGAAAAAGTTAAGATATATGTATGAAATATACCCAAAAAAGAAAAATGAATCTTTTTTGAAGAATGGAACTTTATTCCTTGGTCCACATCCTTGACAGATAAAATAATTAACTTTTTTCCAGTTTATATCAAAAAAGAAAAAAGAAAAAACTTTTTTTTAGTGAATTTGTTAGTTAAAAATGTATAAACTTTAGGTAATTTGTAGAAAAAATTTATTCTGAAAGAGAAAATAATTACTTTCTTTTTATGAATCTTAATCCTCGGTCTACATCCTTGAAAAAAAAAATAAACGCATCAAGCTAGTATATATATATATATATATATATATATATATATTTATTTATTTATTTATTTAAATATGCATATAAAGAAAGTAAGAAAATCAAAATAATTACAAAATTACCAATATAAGAACCTAGTTCAACTTGTAAATTGATATGTTGACGACTAAGATAGTCATTGTACTTTGTGATTCATTCCATTTTTAGTTTATAATAATCATTTTCATATAATAAAAAATATGTCCCATTTAAAATTACGTCATTAAAATTGAAACTAATGTACAGAAATCAAAATGTATTTGAATTTTGGTTTAATTACTAATTTGGTTCCATACTTTTGATTTAGTCCTTGTACTTTAAAAAAGTGGGCGGTTTGATCCCTTCAATTTCATTTTGATTTAATTTTTATGGGATCAAAATTGTTATTTTTGAAAGTTCAAGAACTAAAATGAACCAAAGTTGAAAGTACAATGACTAAAATGAACATTTTGAAAGTATAGGGACCAAAATGAACCAAAGTTGAAAGTATAAGGACTAAAATAAATATTTAAAAAAAACAGAGACCAAGATGGACCAAAGTAAAAAATACATAGACCAAAATAGTATTTAAACATTTAATTTTTAACTAAATAAATCATTAACGACCGAATCAAATAGAAAAATTACTATAAACAGAAAAAATATCAAACTATTTATAAATACAGACAAATTTTACTGTCTATCATCGCATTCTATCGGTTATAGACAGTAAATTTTTTCTATATTTGTAAATAGTTTTAGCTATTTTGTTATATTTGAAAACAACCAAATCAAATATATATTTTTTGGAAGAAAGAAATAATTGGAAAGATAATAGAGAAAAGACAAATAAAGAAGCAGTGGCTGGACGAACTAGAATCGTCGCCATCTCTAGTTTCCTCCCATTCACAACAAACCTCCATAAACTGACAATATATATGGTTGCCGACATCTCACCATAATTTCTAATATTACCATATTACATTTTTTTTTTTTAAATTTGTCACATTTATTATGATCTTTTTTTTACCATATTTGAAAAATTCAACTTCTCACCTCTTAAGTCAATAGTATGTAAACTGTAATGGTAGATATTAATTTATTTTGTACCCTTCTACATTATTATTTGTAAATACGGCTAAAATTTCTCTTCTATGATAGTAATAGAATTTTTAATGAATTCCAGATGGTATGAAAATTTCACTCTATTTTTCCTTTTCACATTCTCGAGAAACAAACAGAAAAATTATGTATTCAAAATTACCTCTAATGAACTCCGCCAAATTCCCCTGCTCGTAGAACGGATGAACCAGAAGCTTCTCACCCCTCCCGCCGGCGTAGAATCCCAGCAACGGGACCAGATTCCGGTGCCGAATCGAACCCAGAAACCGAACGACGTCGTGGTTGTCGTCTCCTCCGCCCACGGCCGGTCGGAGGAATCTGAGTAACCGGGTCGTTTGGGTGCTCTGTAACGTAGCTTTATACAGAGTTCCATAGTGGGATTTTCCGATCACTTCCCCTGGAGCTTCTAGAATTTCGTCGATCGTTAAATCTTCACCGCCCTCAAAAGTCGTCAGCTCCGGCGGCGGCGGCGTGTGGTCTGTTTTCTTGTTCTTGTTGGAGGAAGGGTTGTGGATGTGGTGATTTTTAGAGAGCTTAAAGCGGAAAATGAAGATTGAAATTAGGAGAAGGAGGAAAATGGTGGCCGAAGCAACCAGAAGAATTAGTTTGAGCATATGGGTATGTTGAGAAAGAATTGAAAGTTTGTGTTCAAAAGAGAGAAAAAAGAAAAAGAATGGGGAGTTTTTATAATAATTGAAATTTGAATGTGTAAAATTTGTTGAGTTTGTAGAGAAGAGAAAGAGAGGGAAATACTTTACTTAGCGTGTGTGGAAGGGGGAATACATCCCATCCACCCAACAAAATGGACCCCACCTCTTATATATATATAAATACTTTACATAGTATATTGATTGCATATAAGGGCTTCAAAAAGAAAAATTAATCTTCAATTTATAGATTAAATTTAGTTTGGTTTGTTGGTGTATGAACTTTAAAAAATGTTTGTTAATTTTGTTTTTGTTTAGTTCAACAACATAATAGGCGGAACGATTTTAAGTTTTGACATTCTAATGGAGGGAAGGGACATTAACAAGTTTAGTTATGTTTTAGGTTTACATTAACTTTGTGTCGGTTTGGATCTTTGAGAACTTTAAAAACTATCTATTAGGTTTTTAAATATTTCATCATGACGATGAGATCTTATGAAACCTCAATAAGAAGAGAGTTTTTACGGTTAAGAGTGTTTATTTTTTGGGAATAAACCAAGCTATCATGAATGTTGCTAGCTTTCTACAAGAAATGCCTCTAGGAGGTTGTGATGTTATGTTGTTGGACAATTATGCATGACATCTTTCTACCTAAGACTAATCTTACCAAGAAGGCATCCGAACTAATCTCATGTATGTGTTTTGTAGAAACTATGTGGAAATAGTAGCACATCTTTTATGGCATCCAAGGAGATGTGACCTCGGTTTCTTTCCACTGATTTTTGTATTCTTTTCAATGGTAGATTCTCTTGGAGTTATCGAGATTATTGGTTCTAGCTCTTTGAACGAGTTTCTTCTCAGGAATTGGATAAAGTAGTGATCATTGTTTGGCATATTTGTGAGGCAAGGAATAAAATAGTATTCCAGTTGCAGCGGATAGACACAGAGTCAATCAATGTTTCAATTGGCAGACATATTCATGAGAACCGACATGAGGGAAAAGAGTTCAATGGTAAAGGCAATGTAGAGACCCCCCTCCCCTCCCATCCTCCTATAAGGTTGTTGCCTCCTGCAGTGTCCTTGTGGAAGCTAAACACTAATGTCACACGAAGTCCTATCTCTAAAACAGGAGGACTGTGTTGGGTGCTTTGAGATCACCTTAATCGTGTCCATCTTACTGGATTAGAGTTCACTCCAAGATGCTATGAGGTTAAGGTTCTTAAAGCGATGACTATTTGTCTCGGACTGGAGAGTATTTCCTCAATCCAAACTTCGAATATCCTAGTTGAATCTGATTATTTAGATATTGTTTATTTGCTTAATGAAGTTGCGATCGATATTTCTGAGGTTTCTTTCTTCATTGATGAGGCTAAGGCATGGGCTAATGATATGGGGGTTATCTTTTTCTCTCGTGTTTGTTGTTGCCATAATGTCATGGCGCATTCTCTTGCAACTAAGGCTTTGGAGGAGCACGAGTCTTCCCTTTCTCAATACTCCTTATCCTGAGTAGTTTACAATGTTTGTATTTGGTGATGTAATTTTGAAGTTTGGTGATGTAATTTTGAAGTTTGCACATTTTTTGTTCTGTTTTAGATGTATTGTCCTTAAAAAATGTGTCTAAAGGATCATGAGTGTATTCAAGAAAATTCATGAATCTATTAGGAACAAATTTTATAATTTTAGGGTTCTATTAGAAAAAAAATTCAAATGTTAAAAATCATTTTTGTCTATGATTTAGTCTTTAAACTTTAATTTATAACAATTTACAATTTAGTCCTTTTACTTTAATATATAACAATTTAATTCATATAGTAAAAAATTTCATCAAATTAAATGTTGGTTTTTTATTTAACTATTGTAACTTATAAACATATTGAGTCCCTAATTAGTTTATTAGTTTAATTAGGTAATAAAATTCATTAATCTTTAACAATAATTTTTACGATAAGGACTAAATTGTAACAAAATTAAAAAGTATAATGACTAAATTATTACATAATAAATTAGAGCAAAACCGAAGATACAAGGACTAAATGGTTACAAACCAAAATTCAAAGATGAAATTGTTAACTTCCATGAAAATTGAGGAACCAAAAGTGATTTTTAACCCAATTCAATTTTATCTTTAATAGATTCAGTAAATTTTTATTAAAAAAACTCAAATATATTAGGGGCATGTTGGATATAAAATTCAAAGTTTAAAAACCTATTAAACGTTTAAATTTTAGAGACATCAAATATAAAGTTAAAATTTAGATTTAAAGTTTGACCTACAAATAAATTTCTGAATTTTAAAATATATTTGATAGATACAACATTAAAATGTTAAAGATAAATTAGATACTTTTTTTAAGTTTAATCACAATTTTGAAGGTTTTAAGGATTAAGCTTTCCTTTTTAAATGATAGATTATATATGTAAATGAAAAAAGAAAAGAAAATGTTTAGAGAAAAATTTATATTAATTGTTATGAAGTTTATATTAATTCTATTACAAAAAAAAAAAAAAAACTCTCAAAAGTGAACAGTTAATTACAAGTAATGCATAATTTATTAATAAAATAAACAAAGGAGTTAGGAGTAATGTCATCCATAACTAAGAGCTTTGGAATTTTAAATATAGATTTGACACCTAATAATCATAATATTATATATATAAAGAAACAAAATTCACCAAAACACATACAATTGAAGCACCTTTGATCTTGGAGCTTCTACCAACCATAGTATTAAATTTTTATCGATATGTCGATATTTTCATCGATATTTTCACGTTTCAATGGGTTCGATATCGACATGAGGGATGAATTGATATTTCCACTATATAATAGAAAAATCCACGAAACATAAACAAATAAGCATTAAAATGCCACTAATATAAATAATAGAGACATGTTTACTGTTTGAAAATAATATAATGTTTATTTACTAATTTAAATCTATTTTTCAAATTTTTTGTTTTTATAATTTTTCCAGAAATATCCATCGAAATCGATATTTTATCTATATTTTCATCGAAATTTCCATAAAATTAGGACATCGATATTTCTATCGATATCGTTATTTTAAAATTTACTACCAACTAAGATTATGTAAGAAAAGGAAAGTAAACATTGTTATTTTATTGTTAATTGTGATAGATAGTGAAAATTTTCTATATTTGTAAATATATTGATATTTTTTCTGTTTATAGTAATTTTTCATAATTTAAATGTGATGTTAGTTATTTTTTAAAAAATATAGATTAAAAGAGAGAGAAGAAAAATAAGTTTTTAAAAGATTAGTGCCAACATATTATGTAACTTAAAAGAAACTTCAGCACATGAATGATTGGATATGTAAAGACCAAATTTATTTAAATCTTTTGGAAACATGTTTTGTGTTTGTCGGTAAAAGTTTTGAATCTTTGACGTTTGAAGGAGAAACATTGAGATATGATATATATACTTTTTAAAGCAATATGTAAATAAAAATGTGCATTAATTCCCTTATCTTACTATATATATGTACATTATTTAGTCAATGATACTCAATATATGTAAATAAAAATTGGCTATAATTTATGTATATTTTGTACACTTTGGTCATCGATTTTCAATTAGATCATGTGTTGTGTCGTGGAATAGTACGGTTTTTTTTCTTTTTAGGTTAAATTATAAATTTAGTCTCCGTAGTTTAGAGAAAGTTACAATTTAGTTCCTATGATTTTAAAAGCTAAAATTCGGTCCTATAGTTAAATAAAACCTCAAGATTTTCATAAATAGTCTCTACCTTAAGAACTATTTAAGAAGCTAATTTTATCAAACCATGAGAACTAATTTCTAATTATAAACCATAAGTATTAAATTCTAACGTTTTTGCAAACCCTAAACCCTAAATTTATAATTTATTCTTTTTATAATAAAATTGGAATTAATATAAAGTAGGAGTTTGAAATGATGGATGATGTCATTTTAGTTTGTTCGAGCCTAGCCAGAGTTTGGTTCTTGAGTATGATCTTGAGAAACTCGTCTCATTACCAAGGAAAAAATTAAGCTCCATTTTGTAACAGTTTTGTTTTTAGTTTTCTGTTTTTGAAATTTATGTTTGTTTCCTCCTAAATTTTACACTATGGCTCTCGCAAATTTCTTGAAGAAATGTTTGAATTTTCTATCAAATTCTAAAAACAATAGCAAGCTTTTGAAAACTACTTTTGTATTGGCCACGTTTGGTAATCACTTAGTTTTTTTATTTTCTAAGCTTATAAACACTACTTCTACCTATAAGTTTTTTTTGTTTTGTTATCAACTTTCCACTAATATTTTAGTAAACCAAGCCAACTTTTAAAAATATAAAAAAAAAAAAAAAAAAAAAAAATTCAAAAAATTGTTTATGTTTCTAAAATCTAACTAAGAATTTAATTATTTCTTCCAAAAATGTGAAAATGATAATATGAAATTTAAGATAAAATAACCATAAATTTAAAAACAAAAACAAAAACAAAACTGTTACCAAATGAGACTTAAAAAATTTGTAAAAAAAGTCAAACTTCTTATAGTACTATATTAACTACCTTTTACTGACACGAGCTATTTTTTCTCGAAATTATTGATGATTAATGTACTCTTACTTCGTAAAAAGCATCATATCATTCATACTCTTTTGAAGCATGTTTCACATATAAAAAGAAAGAATCATAATTTATCAAAAGGGAAAAGAAAAAACCTATGTTTTTTAATACATGAATATAATTGAGAGATTGAGATTGCTTATGTTAAAAGAATACAATGATGTAAACACTAAACTTTATCCCCACACAAGCACTTATCTTGGAACTACTTATAAAGCTGATACTCATAAAGAAAAGATGCTGTTTATAATGTGGTCTCTATTACAATAATGAAGAGAATTCATGTGGAGGAATATCCCTTTACTTGCTTCCTTAGATTTGCATGCACCACATAAATTTTTGTGTTGTTACAATATAAAAGATAATGTTTGGGAAAATATCTATTTGGGATTAAGAGAATTCATTAATGATTCTAATCTCCCACCCTTTTTAATTACCTGATTTCTCCGATCAACATGATATGAATTATATTTGATTATAGATTAAAGGTCTAAATACTATTCTGATTTTGTACTTTGGATTTAGTTCATTTTAGTCCATGTACTTTTAAAATGTTCATTATAGTTCCTATACTTTCAATTTTTGTTCATTTTAGTTCTTGAACTTTCAAAAGGTGACCATTTTGATGTCTTAAAAATGAATCAAAAATGAAAGTGAAGGGACCAAAATGGTCATTTTTAAAAGTACAAGGACCAAAATGAACATTATGAAAATACAGGGACCAAAATGAACCAAAGTTGAAAGTATAGGGACCAAAAGGAACATTTTAGAAGTATAAAGACCAAAATGAACTAAAATCAAAAGTACTAAAGTAATATTTAAACCTAGATTAAATTATATGTTTAGTATATGATTTTGGTGCCAAATAATTCTTTGAACTTTAAAAAAAATTGATACACTACAACAAATTTGAATTTTATTGAGACCATATAATGACGATTTCAAAATTTTCATTTTTTAGGATGTCATCATTTGGTATAATGAAATTATCTAGACTGGTTTTGAACCATGAGAGATCTAAATTGACACATCAAACCTAGTGTCATTAATACAATTATTTACAATGACAACCAGCAACGTCTGTTTTAAAACGACGTCTTACATTGTATGCTCGAACACAAAAGCTATAATGACAGTTTGTTGCGATGACAGTTTCACAATATTCATTTGTACAAGAAAATCTGCCATTTAACACTTGTTTCAACTCACAAATACATTTCTTGGCTTAAGGATGAATATTAGGCATGATACTCATTAATATCTCCTATCAAACTTGTCTAAAAAGGGATTAGAACTTGAATACATGAAATGATTTTACTTAGAAAAAAAATGTTTTTAAGCACTTTAGAGCGTCGTTCTAAAAATTTACAAAATGAAGAGAGCCAATTTTCCATTCTTAGTTAGGAGATATGTTAAAGACAGATTTTCCATTTTTAAACCACAAATTCTTCTTTAAAGAAGATAAAATCATATCATTATCATCACCTTTTGCAGATTGAAATGAGCAGTTCTTAAGATTTCTGTAGTTATGTTTGTACTTGCAAATGACATAAAATCAAAGACTCAGTATTTCACCAGAAGACCTCAAATGTACAAGAATGCTAAAAGTATTATCATTTATCAATCCACTGAATCTATTAAATGTGGATATTGGAACTTACAAAAGGAGTTTCACCTATCATCAACACTAATATATAAATATAAGCTTATATGGATCTGTCTTAACTGTATGTTTAATTCAACCTCCAACAAATTAGACAACTTAACGTATGTACAATTCTTTAGGAGATCTTGAGCCATGGTTTACTTATGAACATAACGTTGATGATGTGATGCATCCGCTCCGTATATTCAGGAAATGTAATACATAGGATTTGGAAGTTTGAAGGAACGAACCGAAACTGAAGTACCCAATAAATCACTCCATTGGTCACCAGAGTTTCCGATGATTCGTAATCCTTCGTTCTCCATCTCGCTCCGCTTCTCAGATTTGTAAAGTATTGCTGACTTCCCTTGGTCATCATCTCTCCTGTACAGGATCAAAAACATTTGAGCTAGTTGATGATTATGAACCAAAATGACAGATATTTGAAGCTAACTAAATAATTAATCAGACAAAAGTATGAGAAACAATGCTTTAACATTTAAAATGAAGAGTTTCAAGGCTGTTGGTGCACACACTTTTTTTTAAAAAAAAAAAAATCTAAGATCAATTCTTTCTAATAGTTATTGCCTTATTGGGCATCAATTTGCTCAATGCAATGAACCTGCCAATAGAATGCATAATATAAAACTTCAAAGATCATATTACTTTTGGAAATCATAGAAACTCATTCGTTTATTGTCTCCCTTATTTCAAATCAAGAAATATTGAGTAAGTAGCTTCTTTGTTTTGTTATCACAATATACATATCCTACATTAACAGATTTAGAATGCTATCCAGATCCACATACACTAATAGCTAAACTAGAGATCTTAAAAATGAATAAAAAGTGAAGAATGTAATGAAGATGGGATGTGAGGAAGAGCATGTCATCTTGGATTAAACAAATTGATAGAATCACTAGATCATGAAGCTAACTAATACACAGGACAATACAAACCTCAATATGAGCCTATCCCAGTCATAAAACCCTGCATTTATCAAATTCCGTGTTGTAGATTCCCTCTGCTTTTCGCTCCTTCCAGTAAGCAAAACCAGCTTGAATCCTAGATCCAAAAGCTCTTTATAGAGTTGTAAACTGGGCTGAAGGGCAGGTGCCATAGCCTTCGCGACCCAGTTATCAAACTCATCAGGTTTGAAACCCTCAGATCTGTGAATTACCAAAACAAATCAACCTTGCATATGAGTTATATTAACTATGCAGATAAATATAACCAATTAGTCAAGTTACTACTGCAAATCATAACCCCTAACTGTTTGTTTGGCAGAGAGGACATGATTAATTGTAATCCCCAAACTTGAAAAGAAGATTCAACTACATTCCTAAATTTGAATTGTGATTTTACTTTTATATAGGTATAGCTATTAAACAAATGTTTGTTGATTTAACATAATATAACATACAAATATAAAAAAAACAAATGGACTGTTGAACAAAATAGAATGATTCGGTCTACAAAAAGGATTTGATAAGTTTCTTCAAACACGAGTATGTTGAACATATCACTTTATTTCCGTCTGTAAAAAGGATTCGATATCCAATATCATATATATTCAATAAACATGTCATGTCATCATTTAGATAAATCGTCCTAACAAGAGACAAGAACTATGTTGAATTGATCTAAATATGTGACCTAATTAGATTTTTTAAAAAAAAAAAAAAATTCAGAACTAAATCAACACAACCCTGAAAAGTCCCATGCTAAATTTATAATTGAACAATTTTCTCATCTACCTCAATATTATGTACCAAAGATAAGAACACAGAAGTTCAGCTAGCCCTAATCCAAAACAGAATTCATAATAGCCAAACAAGTCAACAACCCACTCTTCAAAATTCACAATAATTCTAAAAGATTTTAAAGACAATATACAGATTTTTTAACAGAACCAATATAATCTTACCCATAACCATGGTCTGTGTAGTAAGGAAGATTAGAAAGCAAGGTCTCATCAATGTCGAAAATCCAGACATCCTTTCCATCGCCAACCAAGTTCACACTCTTGGCAAAAATCTGTGCCTCATTCGATGCAATTTCGAGTTCAAGTTCATAGGCTCGACCCGTTACATACTGTTTCACATATTCAGAACAATTTTCCGGAATCCTTCTCCACGGATTCAAATTATTAGCCTCCACATTGAATCTCCAACTATCACACCTCAATCTGGTATCTCCATCCAATTCCTTCACCTGATTCTCAACACCCTCAGGAAACTCAAGAATAAGTGGTCTCGGAAGGAGATGAGAATCAAAAGCTTCATGAGCGAAAGCTACAGAAAATAGGCAAAAGAGAGAGAAAGATGGTAGAAAAGGCATGATTAGAGGAACAGGGGCCAATCGAATCGATCGAGATCGAGTATATACAGAAATGGGTATTGTAAAAAATGGATAAATAGGGACTCAGATTGAGAAATTGGAAATGGGTATGTGAGATCTTGAAGGGAATATTCTGGGTTTGAAAGAAAGGAACAGAAATCGAAGAAGAGGATGATTCTTAGTTGATATTAATGGAAATGGGATTGTTGGGATGAGAATGAATAACCTCTCTTCCTCTCCTTGGAGTTTGTATTGATGGAGAGGGCGAGAGGGATGGTAGAAGGGAAATTGCCTTGTAGATTAAGCGAAGACGATGATGAATTTGCCTGAATGCGCTAACGGAAATTGGTATCTCTCTTAAATAGGCAAGCTTCATCGTCTATTACTTGGTGTTCACCCAATTTCAACCTTCAGTTTTTTTTTCTTTTCCTTTTTTTTAATTATATATTTTTTTGAGGTATTCAGTTTTTTTTCCTTTAATTTTGTGGAATTAGCGTTCTAAAAATATTAGATTGCAAATAAATGGTGAAATTAATACCTTAATTAGGAAAATGAAACTCCGATAAATTGTGAAATTAATTTCAATTTTTTTCTTTTTAAGAAAAATAAATACCTTAATTAGTAAGTAATTTTGCTGAGATTATTTTGTTAATTATAAATTAATTAATTCGATGTTGTAAAAAAAAAGGAAAATATTAACTCGATCAGAAGTTCAAAAAATGTTTTTTTTTTTTAAAATGTGGGGTTGGTAGAAGCATTGAGATGGACAATTTGAATAATAGTAATGATTAAGAATGTACGGGTAGAAATTCGAATTCTGTTTTAAGTTTTTGAATTTAAGTAGGTATGTTTCGCACATACTTGTTTCAGATAATTATTTTCGAATTATCTAAATTCTGAAAATAATATTTTTATATTTTCATTGTATCTAAATTTTAAATTTTAAAATTTAAAATACAAAATTATATTATATTAAGATAGGAACATTTAAAAATACAATTCATTTAAAAAATATATATAATATGTATTATGTAATGTATTATAAATTATATAATATTACATAATAATAAATATATAATTTTTTAACATAAGTGATATTAAAAAAATAATCAATAATAGTTTACTATTTATATTATCAAACAAAGTTTAAATAATTATTTAAATTAGAATTTAATTTCTAAATCTGCTACCAAACACATATCTATAAATATGAAATACAACTCTATTTTTATTAAATCTCTTGTTTTAAAAATTTTTATTTTTATTAAATAGACCTTATAAGATTTGATAATATTGAATTTAGACAATAATTTTGAAAATTCAATAATATGTGGAGATAAAAAATTTAATTGTATAGTATTTCGATCAATAATTTGGACTTTTTTTTTTATACTGATTTTTGTTTTGTTTATTAGATAATTTCACGTAAGTTTTTTTAGTTGGTGTTTATTTGATTTCTAAACTTTTAAAAGTATATAAGAAGTTTAGAAACTTTCAATTTTGCATCAAGTCATCATATATTTAATTTTTAAAAATATGATAGATTTTGAATATTATATCTAATGGAACCCTAAAATTTCAACTTAATGTTTAGTAATACACAAATTTTTGTTTTAAAAAATGTCAAATAGATCGAAGACCTATTAAATGTAAAATTAAAAATTTCAAAGTTTTATTGGACACAAAATTAAAAGTTTAAGAATCTATTAGACACTTTCTAAAGTAAAAAAACTTCACGAACTAAGTTGAAAGTTTAACATTTATTATGCACTTCTTAAATTCAAGGACGTATTTGATATGAAATTTAAATTTTAATTGTTCAAAGATTAAATAGACACAAAAAGTGAAAATTCTAAACTAAACTCGATAATGGACATGGCTTTCTTTCTTAGAGGTTCCACTTGCCGTTGTTGCACTCATAAAAAAAGGAAAAAAAAATTAATTTAACCTAGTTTTTTTTTTTAATTTACTTGTGAATGTATACTAATTTTGTAGTGGGATGGAATTAAATGTTTGAGGATTTTTTTTAATGGGAAATATTTGAGGTTAAAGATTAAAATTAAGGGAAATGAGTATAAACAAATAAATAAATATATATATATATATATATATCAAACTATTTATAAATATAGAAAAATTTTACTCTAGATAATTCTATTACAGTCTATTGTTAATAGATAGTAAATTTTTTCTATATTTGAAAACAACCCTAAAATTAATGGGTTGAAATAAAAATAGAAATGCAAGTGAATTATTATTAATTAAATATTATTTGCTACCAAATTTCGTTGACCATATTTAATATGGTGCACGAGATTCCTTCGCGATTACTTTATTATTATTTTGTAGAAAATGAAAGGAAAAAGAAGAAAAAAAAAAGCCACCTTTGGTCAAAAAGAAAAACTTTTGGTTAAAAAATAAATCATCTTTATTTTTAAAATAAATTTTTATTTGACCACAAATCCACAATAATATGTTTATTTTTTAGAACCTGAATAGTAAAAAATTTGAAAATAGGAAATTCAATAAAGACAAATTATATTTCATATTTTTAGATATGTGTTTGGTAGCACAAATTGAGTTCTAATTTAAACCATTGTTTAAAATATATTTGATACTATATATTTATAAATCACAAAATTATTTGTAGTTAGTTACTCACAAATATTTAGTTGAAAATAAACTATTATTAATTTATTTATGAATAATGTTAAAATTACATAATTATTATTTTGTAATATTATATAATTTATATTACATTACACGATACATAATATATTTTTTTAAAAAGTAAATTGAGTTTATAACATGACATATTGTATTTCTAAATATTTTATCTTTATTCAATATAATTCTTCATTTTAAAATTTAAGATTCAAAATCTGGATACAATAAAAAAATAAAAATGTTGTTTTTTGAATTTGTACAATTTGGATAACATAACTTGAAAACAGTTTTGAGGAACAGAATTCGAGTTGTCTGTTAAATACATATTTGTTGAAGTCAGTAAATCTCAAAACATAAAGAGAATTAAGATTTTCTACCAAACATTCCTAACTCTTTTCATCGATGTAAAATAATTATTGACATTTATTTGTTTTTTAAGTACAATAAGTATGAAATTTATGTTTATAGATATAGGTTTTCCTAAATTAAACCTTAGATTAAGTCCGTCCTTTTTTTTTTTTTAATATAGATTGTAAATAGAGATTTGCAATTATATGGTTTCTAGGAAAAAAAAAACATTAGGGCTAGATTTTCTGTTAAAATTAGCGAGTTTGGTGAAATTTATTTAATTGTTGATCTCCATTATTAATTTATTAATGTCTTTTTATTATAATAATCATTGGCCCCGTTTGGTTGGTGATTAATTTTTTTTTATATGTTTTCAAAAAAAAAAAAATACAAGAAAAACAAGTAAAACCTGTTTGATATATTCATCGTTTAAAATAGGGCATTTTTAAAAATAATAAATTGTCAATTTTTTTTTTCAAAATTTGTTTTAAAAAATTATGAACACAAAATATACTTTAACATATTTTTGTCAGACTACACAAATTACAAATTAAAAAATATAATTTTATTTTTCTAAATTGAATAATATAAAATTTTTCTTCATAGCCTACTTCTATTTACAAATTGATATCTCTTATCAATTTTTAGTGAAGAGCTTTTTTATCATTAAATATATAAAAGAATATGGATATACCACTAATTTAAATAGTGCAACATCTCATCAACGTTAATCCTACAAATTTGTTGGATTTTTCTTTTCGATAAATTCTTTTTTTTACTTGATGGAAATTATTTATATTATTTTTTCATAAATAATTTTTATTACTCTTACACATTTTATCACTTGTATTTTCACAAATAAAAAAAAAACTTTTCTCCATCACGTAATCTCTCTCTACTATTTTTTTTCTTATTAATAATAAATATTAATTATAATAACAAAACAATTTAATTCTTATTTTTAATTATCTAGAATGATGAATTTTACCAACACAAATTAATTTCTCTCGCATTTTTAAATTCACAACTAAACACAAATTTTGAATATGGATTCAAATTTCAATTTCAAAAATTTAATTGGAACCAAATGTGTTTTAGGATATTGTAAAAAAAAAAAAAAAAGAATTCATTTTTATTTTCTATTAATTACATGTTTTCGATAACAAATTTTTAGATCACAAATCAAATCGGACCTTAATGTTTTAAAAAAATCAAAGTTATAACGTATTAAGTCCTTAATTTTGTAACTAATTATAATTTAAACTAAATGTGCACCAATTTTTAGGACTTGATTTTCATTAAAGTTAGTGTGTTCTAGGAGTTATTACATTTTTTTTTGTAAGTATGGGTTGAATAAAGGTTAAACTTTGTCACATTTTATCAAATTCTAAAATTTAATTGGATAAAATTATTAACTAATCTTGTCACAAGGATTAAAATTAAAATTTTCCAACTAAAAAAGAAAAAAAAACTGAAATTCTTATCCAAAGAAAGAACCAATGTTTTTCTTTTCTTAAAAGACCAGTTTTTTTTTTTTTTTTTTTTTTTTTTTTTTTTTTTTTTTTAAGAACAATGTTTTTAAGGCACATATTTTTGTATGGTCATTGACTCATCCGTCGCCTGCTAGATCTTCTTTTGTAATTGTGTTATTTTATTCGTTTCTTTTCTCTCTTTCTTTTTTCACGATCTAATGTAAAAAAGTTTCACATATAGAAAAAATGTCAAACTATTTACAGAAAATAGTAAAAAACACATTAATAGCTAGCCTTCTATCAGCATCTATCAGTGATAGACTTCTATCCGCGTCTATCACAACTATCTAAAAATTTTGTTATTTTGTGTAAATAGTTTCTTTATTTTTCTATTTTTAAAAATTTCTCGAAAACATAATATTTTAATAATAAATTCAGATTTAATAATAGTCTAAAATACTATTGATCACAAAAAGTAGCATGTTATTTACAAAGATAGAATAATTGTTTTAAAACTAACATTCAAATAACAATATAATTCTATAAAATCTCATAAATCAAGAGGATTTATGGGACAAGATTTTTTTTTTTTTTTTTGACAATATATGAGGTGGGAGAATTGAATCTATGACTTCGAGTAGAATATTTATGGTAGTTGAGATATACTCATGGTATTTATGAGACGATTTAAAAATAATTCAAAAAAGTTATTTAATTAATTGACAACCTATCATAAAATATTAATTATAGCATTTTTTTTATTACATAGAAAATGTTACATTACAAAACCATGCTTCCCAAAATATCATTTTACTAATGAAGATCAAACATGCAATTAATTAATTACTACAAACACCTTATGCGCACAAAAATTTATAAAAATACACGTTTGTTGTTGTTGGAAATGGTCAGTCCTAACAATTTAATGTTGAACTAACCTAGGTTATAAACTAGGTACGAGTCCAAGTACATACATGACCTTTTTTTTACTTTGATTTACTTAGAAAAACAAAACCTTTATCGTAAGAGGGCATAACATCTAGTATCTACAACAAAAATCTTTAAATTTAAGTTTCTACTTGCCACAAGCTTGCATACTATTGGATCCTTTTAAGGTATTTGTTACACTATATTTGTTGAATCCATGACATCGATATCACAGTGTTCAGCAACACTGCTAGATTGCACCTAATCATTACCGAAAATTTGTACGAATGACCCAAAAATTCGGCGAAAAATGTCAAATGACTTGGATTTTCGAAAAAATGTCAAACAACCCTTTGCTGACGTCAAGATCGGATGAAATTACCAAAATGAACTCGCACACGCGAAAAAGCCCATCTCGTTCTCGCTCTCTTTTCTCACTCAATCACTCTCATCTTTCTCGCTCTCGCTCTCACTCACTCTCGGTCACTTTGCTCTCGCTCACTTTCACTCACCGTTGCTCTCACTCTCTAAAACTCTTGCTTACTGTCACTTTGGCTCTCGCTCTTTCTTACTCTCGCTCATCGGAGTAACTCGTCGTGCCAGAAAAGAAGAAGAAGCTGCAGAAGAAGGAGAAGACGGATAAAACGAAGAAGAGGGAGAAGGAGGATTTTGGGAAGAAGAAAAAAAAGGAGGAAAAAAAAAGTCAGAACGACGTTGGAGAAAGGAGGGAAGAAAGAAAAAAAAAGAGAAGGGCAATGGTGTAATTTCACGTGGTCATGACATAATCAAAAGGTCATTTGACATTTTTTTTTTAAATTAGGTCATTTGCCATTTTAGGCCTTTAAAATGGACTTTTTATACAATTTTCCCATCATTACCCTCTATTTACATATATAGGTCCGTATTTTAAAATCTTCCCCAATTGCCCCTCTTCTTAATTGAACTTTTTAAACACATGCAAGACTCTCGATATACAAATATGCATCAATGTGTCCAAACCCAACAGGAGCAATGACTTGTGAATTTCCTCCACCATTATCAATCTCCACCAACTTCTCAAATCTTCCACTCTCCACATTCACTCTCACAAGTTTCCCATCAATCTGCAAAACAATAGAAGCTTCCTCAATTCCATCAACAATGGCCATCACCGAAAATTTGGGGAAGAAACCCAATTCCACATCTACTACCGACGGAATCATTTCTGGAAATGCAACAGAAACGCAATCAAGATCAACACGATACTTCACAAACCACCCAGAATGATCGTCTTGCATTTCGTACACATTCAACTCCATATCTTGAGCTTCATAAACTTCAATCAGATGAAGATTCCCACCACATTTCCCAAAATACTTCACTCTTCTCTCTTCCAATCCATCAGGAACTCGAGGCATTGGTAATTCATGGAGTTTCTCTTCATATAGATCGAAGTAAAGACTATTTTCCCAAGTGCTGATCCAATGTACAGCTCTGTTCCAGTATACTCCGCAATCGAATCTCATGCTAAATGGAGCTGAAAATACGCCTTGGACCGGCCTCCAGGGGCCAGTTCGAGAGGAATAAATTTCGATTTGGTAGGTGTTCGTGAAGGAATCGGAGTATCGAACGCAAATTACTTTGTAATCTGACGATCGCGATGGATCAAATGCTAAAGTCAGACCGAAAACTGTTCCGGCTTGAAGCTTGGGAAGCTTTGTGAAGTGCTTCGTTGTTGGATTGTGAACGTAATAATCTCTTTTCGAGTAGTTTCCATTATTACTGCTGCATAAGAACAAGCCATTACAGGATTGGAGGATTACAAATCCGTGTTTCTCGTCGGTGAAATTGAGAGATTCGAATGGAGCCCTAGACGGATTTGAAGTCAAATTGACGAAATCAAATGCAGAGGATTTAGGGCACGGACGGGGGAAGAAGATACCTGAAGGAGTGGGTGGATGAGAAATGGTTCGACGGTGAGAGAAATTGGGATTGGAAATTAGGGAAAGCCATCGTTTGGAGACGGATTTGAAGGTTAGAAGGGATGGGATGGGTAAACGAAGAAGGATTTCGATGAAGAGATCGTCGTTGTTGAGAACTGATTCGGCGGCGATTGTTAACGGTGGGAGAGAAGCAGCAGAGGTGCGGCGGCGTTTGGGGAATTTGGAGCAGAGCATTTTGAGTGATGAGGAGAATCAAAAGGATTATCGCGTGTGATGATGTAGAAGATGAGGAAAATGCAGAGGATTTTAAGGAATTGTTGAAAGGGAAATTGCAGAGGAAGCCATGAGACTATTTCAAACCTTCCTGTGAAAGCTTTGCAATTTGACTTCTTTACTTCTTCCATACAAGAAGTTGGGGAGAAATTGGGACTGATTATGGAACAAAGAGTGAATTTTTTAGAGAAGTTGTTTATGGGTGCTTTGACCGAACCCAATATTTGCTGAGTGCAAAGAGTTGGTGGTCCACGACTGAAAAAAAAGATTAAGATTGATTATGGAACCAAAATGTCGATTGCCTTATCTTAAAATTAATATTTTGCTTACGTCACAAACTACTTGCCAACTCGGGAATTCTCTCCAATGCCCCTATGCATTGTGAGCGGAGTTCGATCCTTAATGCAATTAAATAATGTGTCATGATCGTTGAACATCCTCATTCTGTTGAGTATCCTCAACAATCGTGATTGAAGAATTCCGATTTTTATTTAAAACCAACGGTCGCTATATACTAAAAAATGCGATTTGAAATAACACGAGAGTGTATGAAGAAAAAATTATGGTCTCAATACAATTGAACGGCGATGCAATGTTGAATTGCATTTGGAATCAAATTACTCCACTCGTGATGCATAATATAATGCAAACACAAAAGAGCACTAGAGAGAATAAGTTTGTTTTTTTTGGTTTTGGTTTTTTTTTTTCAAAATCTGGGTCAATCATTATTTTGAGAGTTTTTTTTTCCCAAATGACCCAATCAGCATTGTGTTAATCTCGAATTACCTAAATTTTAAAAACAATGAATGCTGAAATTTTGTTTACGTCACATACCACTTGGATCGCGTTCACTACTTTCTTCTTCCATCTCACTCTCGCTCCTTTCTCCCCCTCATGCTTACATTGCCTTCATCCGTCCCTCTCTTCCTCGTGCTTGTAGCTATTGTTCCACCGTCCATCACTTGCTTCAACGATCACTCATGCTCACACTTCATGTACGCTACATATTGCTCATTATCCACTTTTGACGAACCCTCATACTCGTGCTTCTAGTCACATTCCAACCATTTTAGTGCAAGTGCGATGATTTGAGAGAAAAATACGAGAATTTGTTCTATTCTCGTGTTTGAAGAGGAAAAAGAAAAATTCAATCGCAAAGATCATAAGCGAGAGGGACGAAGAAAGTACCTAGCACGATCTAAATACTTTGTGATGTAAGTAAACAATCAGTTTTCATTGCGTCAAGAATTAGTGTCATTCAACATTAGGCGCAACCAAATAAAATTTTGGGTCTCAAAATTCGGACATCAAAATAAATAACACTTCAAACCAAAAATGACACTAATACAACATAATTCGTCGATAGTTTTATGAGAAAAATTTTGAAATCTCCAAAAAGTTGTTCCTTTTGGTGGATTGTTTCCGCCAGATTTTGATCCAATTGTTATCACTTTTTCTCGCAATTCAAATGTAGAGACTCGCAAACTCTCTCCCATTCAACACCATTTCGCCATTATCTTCTTGGAGCTTCGTCCTTCCCTCCAGAAGCTATGGAGTTCACTGAGTCTTACAAGCAGAGTGGACCCTGCTGTTTCTCTCCCAACTCCCGTTTCATCGCTGTGGCCGTCGATTATCGTCTCGTTGTTCGCGACACTCTCTCCTTCAAGGTCTCTCTCTCTCTCTCTCTCTCGATTCATTCAATTATTTGGAAATTTTCACTTAAATTGTGATCTCAACATTTCGCCGATGGATAACTATACGATTAGGGTATTTGAGACTGAGAATTTCTTGGTATCTTTGTTAAGCAGCATTGCCGAATAGTCCATTGGTTGAAGTGTTTAACCAAGTAGGATAAATTGAACTGAAGTGAGCTGATTCGGGTGTTTCTTATGAGTTTTGATTTAGGATAAATCCA
The DNA here is from genome assembly GCA_002890555.2 of Lagenaria siceraria. Taxonomy (NCBI): domain Eukaryota; kingdom Viridiplantae; phylum Streptophyta; class Magnoliopsida; order Cucurbitales; family Cucurbitaceae; genus Lagenaria; species Lagenaria siceraria. Next base: position 5,052,312 of record CM016488.1, read on the forward strand.
TCTAGAAGTTCCAATCATTTTACAGCGAAGATTAACAAAACATCTTATTTTTCTCTTCCAATTTTTAGGCAAAACCATTAACTAGAGTAGCTTCCTATCTGTTGCTAAACAGATTTGTTGGAGATCAGGAAGGATGTAGCCATTTTGGGACTTGTAAGGCGGAATTGGTAAAAAAAAAAATGCAAAACTATGAGAGTGTAAGATCTCATTATGATTTATTGGAACTGAAGCATTCTAATCGAGTTACATTGACATGCTGGATAATCTCTATTTCTCTCACTCTTTCGACCTATTTGTAAGTGCTTTCCTCTTCTTTAAATGCAGGGTATGGATACTCTTGTGCTGCTTCTAAATTTTTATGTACTCTTGTCTTAAGAGTCATTAGATTTTGGTTAAAACCACAACAGAAACATAAATATTAATAGGAGAAAGGAAGGTTTAGAAGTATGACCATCTTATTAGCAACAGTAGATAATAGATTTGCAATGATACATGTAAAACTTGATGCTAGTTGTTTTGATTTTTTACATTGACAGATAAAAGTGACACAATTAAACTTTATTCTTGCTTTTATTTTTTATTCTGGCGGGGTGGTGAATCCAATGGAAACTTGAGCAGTAGCTTGGTTGTGAGGTAGATGTAGTTTTGCATATGACGACGTTAATATAACTTAAACGATGCAATGCAGGTTGTGCACTTGTTTTCCTGTCTGGACAAGATAAGCTACATCGAATGGGCCCTCGATTCTGAATACATTCTTTGTGGTCTATATAAAAAACCAATGATACAGGCATGGTCATTGACACAGCCTGAATGGACGTGCAAGATAGATGATGGTCCAGCGGGCATTGCATATGCCCGGTGGAGCCCAGACAGCCGTCACATATTGACCACATCGGATTTTCAACTACGGTTGACAGTCTGGTCCTTGGTAAATACAGCATGTGTACATGTGCAGTGGCCAAAGCATACTTCCAAGGGAGTTTCATTTACTAAAGATGGGAAATTTGCAGCAGTTTGCACTCGAAAAGATTGCAAGGATTACATTAATCTCATTTCTTGTCATACATGGGAGATAATGGGTGTTTTTGCTGTTGATACTCTGGATTTGGCAGATATTGAATGGTCGCCAGATGATAGTTCTATTGTGGTCTGGGACTCGCCTCTTGAATATAAGGTGATATCTTCCTGTTTTAGTTTTAAATATTTACTGTATACTCTTGGTGCATACACCTTGTGAAACTGATCAATATAATTTATGTAGAAGACCATTTTTGTCATTCTTCTTCCTCCTTCTCCTCATCATCTTCTTCCTTAAAGCTCCCTCTACTTGTATCTATTTTCTACTCAATAAATCGATTCATATCACAAGAATGCTTCCATCATATCATGATAGTTGAGAAGATGTTGAAGATACGCCGAAAGTGTATATTGAACTTACATGACCAACTTGTGAAGTCCAAAGCTATTTTTGAAAGTTTTTCTTCATAATGGTTGGCAATGGGATGGACACAATCTTCTTGGAATGACAATTGGGTGGGCAATCAAACTTTGACCGTGGGTTTTCTTGAGTTTTTGAAAGTTTTGGCAAGAAAGACTTGTAGGTTCTGAGCTTGGGAAGAAGTTTAAGGTCATGCAATGCATGATTGGAAGAAATCATAGGAATGAGGAGTGGAGTGAGAATGTTTTAATTAGTGGTACGAAGGGCAAGACTTTTTGGTCACTTGATGTGGTTGGATATTTTATTAAATCCCTTCTTAAATGATTCATTGCTCCTTCAATACCGAAGAACCTCATCTATATTGTGTGGAATACTAAGTTTCCCTAGGAAGGTGAGTTTCATGGAAGTATTAAGTGTGGCTGAAAGAGTTCAAAGAACGTGCCCATATATATTTGACAATTAGCCCAAGTTGTTTCATTCTATGTTTGAAAGCAAGGGAGTGTCTTCATCTTTTGTTCTTTTTATTGTTCCACGATGGCAAAATTTGGGAAGCTATATGTTTCTAGGCTTTGATTCTCATAGGTATTTCACTTGGGCACTAAAAATGAAATTCTCATCTTGCCACGTGGTCATGGTTGAAAAGAAGAGCTTTTCTATTGTGGTTCAATGACGCCAAAACAATTCTACAGGGTTTATGGACCATGAGAAATCAACATATATTTCAACGCAAGCAAGATAATTCGGACGGAAAATTAGAGACTATTAATCATTATGCGGCTTTTTGGTGCGTTCTTAAGAATTTAGCTGTTATCCTTCCAATGTTATTAATTTCTTCTTGTAATTTGGTTAACTAGAAGTCATAGCATTTCTGAGAATAAGTCTTCCTTTGATATTCTTCAGGAGAAAACTACTTTGTAGGATCCTCATGATGTACTCTCTCCTCCCTCTTTTGTCATTTGATTTGTTTCCTTATTAATTCCAATTGAGTCTTTTAGTGTGCTTAAAAGTCATAAATACTGATTATTATGGTGTAAAGCCAAAATTCTAAAATAATTTTGAAGGCTAGAGACTGGTTCCCTTCTTCCTTGAGAAGTCATGTGTTAGAACAATACACGGCAATTGAAACAATACTCGGCACATGGCTGATTATCTTTAATACTGAATTAAATAAAGACAAAAATATGTAAAGCTTGGGTTGGTTTGCGCAGGTTTTAATTTACTCTCCGGATGGAAGGTGTCTATTTAAGTATCAAGCATATGAAAGTGGACTTGGTGTAAAAAGTGTTTCATGGTCACCTTGCGGACAGTTTTTAGCTGTTGGTAGTTATGATCAGATGTTGAGAGTTTTAAATCATCTGACATGGAAGACTTTTGCTGAGTTTATTCATGTATCTACTGTTCGCGGTCCTAGTTGCACTGCTATTTTTAAGGTAATATTAGTTTCTTTCCAGTTATTGTTCTATGATCCTTTTCTCATAAAAAAGAAAGCTCATGTTTTTCCCTTTCATGTTTAGGAGGTGGACGAACCATTGCAGCTTAATATGTCAGAATTATGTCTCAATGATGAATTTATCCAAGGGAACTCTGGTAAATTTTCTTTTCTGTAGTGACCTTACATTAATTTTATTGTCTATAAATTGCTAGTTAGCATTGTAAATCTCATTAGTCTACTATTAGGAACCAAGGTAGTATGGGCTACCTTTGTCCCACATTGGTTAGAATGGGATGACCAATGTGGTACTTAAGTGGCTTGGCTCTCCCACCTCAATAGCTAGCTTTTGGGGTGTGGTTCTCCAAGGTGCTTAAGTACCTAACAATGCAGAGCCGGTTGTTGACGTTTCGGAGTGGAACCGGTGGACGGTTCTGACCGGGTATGGCCGAGTGAAGTACCGTCGGAGTAGCCGCCGGGACGTCGGCTTTCCGGGAATGAGGTATTGTTAGGAACCAAGGTAGTATGGGCTACCTTTGTCCCACATTGGTTAGAATGGGATGACCAATGTGGTACTTAAGTGGCTTGGCTCTCCCATCTCAATAGCTAGCTTTTGGGGTGTGGTTCTCCAAGGTGCTTAAGTACCTAACATCTACCTGCATAGACTATTTGTAGATGGTACTTGATCTTAATTTTTCTTGAATACATTCTCGTATTGTTTTGGTGATTTTACTGTCAGGTCTTTATCTTTTCTCGCCAGATAAGAAAGATCATTCAAAATGTACGACCATCAGTCTTTTCTAAATTGGGTACTCGCCACCAAAGGCCAAGAAATATCATAATCTTGACCATTGACTACTTAGAACAAAATTCGACTCCTAAATTGTCAGTCTATCACCTTTCACAAGGTTTTGAAATCAAAGCATGATGTGTGAAATCAGCCCATCAATTAGTTTCTCTTTGATTTTATACTATTCAATATTTGAACATTCGAACTACTTCATTGCTAATTGCTTTATCTGTACATTTTTCTTATTTTCAAGAAGACTCTACCGAAGGACACTTTAGGGTCAGATATGAAGTTACAGAAGTACCTGTTACCTTGCCATTCCAGAAACCCCTTGCAGACAAACCAAACCCTAAGCAAGGCATTGGTAAACCCTCTGTTCTTGCCAAAAGAAAATACATGCTACTTCATTTTCTGCTGTTTCAAATAGTATCTTTATTCTGTTATAATGTGTTTCTGGGCTGCATGAGGCTGTGTGCATTATGGTACGAGAGAGTAAAACCTCACATAGTATTGTGTGTTTTTGTTGTATACTTGGTCCATGAAGTATATAGTAAAACATAAACGTATAATTGCAGAAATACTACTAAAGATAAACGTAAACATACCAAAATCAAGTGACAATCATGAACCCCCAAGTAATCCTAAATCCATGTTCCATTTCGAAATTAAATCTTCTTAGTTCCTGCTCCATTTAATTGAAAAAAAGAGTGGACATAAAATAGCTTCCTCGTAATTATCTCATATAGTTAAATATATGACGCATAAATATGCATTAGTGTGTGCCATACTGTAAAATTCTGTATTAGATTATCTGTTCGTTTTTTACAGTAAGTTGTATGTCATTAGCATTCCTTTGCAAGCAGGAGGTTGAACATCCCTCTGGTGTTTCCTATTAGCTGAGGAGATTTCATCTGTCTCCCAAATATGGTTTTACCGTTAGTTTATTTAACAGGTCTCATGCTATGGAGCAAGGATAGCCAATACATCTGTACACGCAACGACAGCATGCCGACTGCTCTTTGGATTTGGGACATTCACCATCTAGAACTGGCAGCCATCTTGGTGCAGAAAGATCCTATACGAGCAGCAGCTTGGGACCCGACGTGCACACGTCTTATTCTCTGCACCGGTAGCCCGCATTTGTACATGTGGACTCCCGCAGGCGCTTATTGCGTAAACGTCCCTCTATCGGAATTCACGATAACCGACCTGAAATGGAATTCAGATGGTAGCTGTCTTCTCCTCAAGGACAAAGAGTCGTTCTGTTGTGCTGCTGTGCCTGTTCTACCAGAATCCAGTGATTATAGTTCAGAGGAGTAATGGTCTTTCCCTTCTGAAATGGTACTTTCTTAACTTTAGAGCTATGAAATTTAGGAATCAAGAGGTTTTGATTGAGTTGAGGATCTGTGTTTTCGGAAAATTTTAGATACAGGTCTATATCAGAATTTGGAAGATGTAATTAATATGAAGATGAACCCCACATTTGTTGTAACTGAGATACAATTTTAGCTTAGGTTTTGTTGGATTTCTCATATTGGGAGTTGTACTATTAGGGAAGATCAAGGGTATTAAAAGTAAAGTAATGTTGTATCTGTATATGTTCTGAATCAGAACAATTTAACATTGTGCTAAGGTTTACATTTTGCTCTAATTTCTGCATGTTTGTAAAATTTCCCCTTTGAATCGATTGATTTTTGCATTGATGAAAAGTTTCATTGGTAGGAAAATTTTGTACTTTTCTTTTTTGTATATAGTTTTAGTTATTATTTTTCTAGTATGAATTGATCTAAATCTGTTATCTTTTATTAGAATTGGTATAGAAGAAAATTGCAAAAAATATTCTTAGGGAGTTTTTTTTCGTTAAAATAAAAAGTTGATGCAACAATATAAATTTTTAAATCATATATGACATCATTTACAATATTATTCACATATATGATGAAGTAGCTAATGTGTAAAATTTGATTATGTAAATGGTTTTAATGATATATTTTGAGATGAAATAAATGTTGACAACGATCTTAATCTTTTATATAATTGTAAATAATACCTTCTAATTTTTATATAGGAAAAATTACCTTTTTAGTCCTCAAGTTTTGAACAATATGTGCGTTTGGTCCCTGAGTTTTAAAAATATACCTTTTTAGTCCCTGAGTTTATAAGAATAGGTTCATTTGGTCTCTGAGTTTTCAAAATATACCTTTTCAGTTCTTGAATTTTTAAAAATAGGTCTAAAAGGTCCTCAAGTATTTGTTTTCTTTGATTTTTTTAAAATAATTATATGATACTTAAAATTAGAAAAAATAGTTTTAGAGACAAAATGGTTTTTAAAAATTATTCTTCTAATTTAAAATGTCATATAATTATTTAAATTAATAATAAAAAAATTATTTGAGGGATATCTTAAACCTATTTTGTCATATAATTATTTAAATTAATAATAAAAAATTATTTGAGAGATCTCTTAAACCTATTTTTAACAATTTAGTGACTAAGAAGGTATATTTTGAAAACATAGGAACCAAATAGACATATTCTTATAAACTCGATGACTAAAAAAGTACATTTTTAAAACTCAGAGACCAAATGCACATATTGTTCAAAATTTGGAGACTAAAAAAGTAATTTCCTCTTTTATATATTAGCTGTCTCACCAATTTTTATTCTTTATTTTAATAGAGAGATATTTTGTTTGGAACAATTTTGAAGTCTAAGAATACTTTCTTTAAAACAAAGAAAAGTACTTTTTTTTTTTTTTTTATCCTTAAGTTTTGAGTTTTGTTTCTATTTGGCCCATAAGTTTCAAAATGTTATATATTTAGAATTAAGTTTTGAGTTTGGTTTTAGTTTAGTTTCTAGATTTCACAATGATATAATTTTATCCTTGAGATTTGTTTCATTTTGATCTTTAAATGTCAAGATTTGTATTTTTAACTTTTACTAAATACTTATTTTCTACCTATAATGTTTATTAATTATTAATTAATTTAAAAGAATTACAATTAATTAAGTTTGATTATTTTTCATTACTTTTAAATTTTTTTCATACTTATTTTTAATTAATTAATCTACACTATTTATAAATATAGAAAAATTATGATATCGTATATATATTTTTTTTCTTCCAAAATTTTAAAATCTAAAAGCACCAAAAGCTATATAATTTAATCACTATCCAATCCTTTTACGAACAAACCTGCAACCGTGTATGAACGAAGATGCCACCGGAAAATGGCTGTCAGCACAAAGTTGTCATCTTGTCGGCATATTTGACAGCCAAAATCTTCCCTTCTTTCATCCCTCTTCACGCGTCTCAATCACATCCATTCCCACCGTCTTTCCCAACGAGGGCTCCACATCTCGGATTTCCCCCAAAAATCCAAAAATTCCCAAAAACAGCCTCAAATTTCTCAAATCTTCGACCGACCCTCGAACCGTAAAACCCCCAGGCAGTGTTTCTTGAAGGTAGGTTTTCTATGGAAAACGGCGTCGTCGAAAATGGGGTTTGCTCTGCTCAAACCGCGAGTGGGGGACGCGATGTTTGGAGTAACAAAGTCTCTGAGTCTTCTTCTGTTGATCATCTCGTCGTCATGGTCCATGGAATCCTTGGAAGGTTGGTTAGCTGTTTCTTGTTTAGAATATTTGATTATTCCACAGAAATTTTAAGCACTTCAATGGAAAACTAGCTAGACTTGGGTCATTTTGTTTTCTTTGATTCATTCAGTTACAGAATTCTAAATAGTATTAAAATGGGTGTGATGTGGGTATACGATTGTAGCTTAATTTTCCCTTCTGCAGAATGTAAGAACAGAAACCTTCTTGTTCAGTTCTCTATATGACTAAAAGTCTTTCTTCTTTGCAGAGCAACGGATTGGAAATTTGCAGCAGAACTGTTTGTTCAAACGTTTCATGACAAAATCATTGTTCATTGTAAGGATCATTGTTCAAAAGTTTCCTATACTTCAGTACTTCTAATCTTGTTACAATTTCGTGTCCCTGCACTCTAGATTTCGTAATGATTTAGTCCCTATCTTGAGAAGTTTGATAAAACTTAAGTGTCAATTTTTATTATAGTTATAAACACATTTGGTTCCTAATTAGTTTATTGATCTATGTGGGTAAAAAATCTCATTAAACCTTACCAATGTTTTTCACGATAGATCAAAGTTCATGGATTAAATTGTATAAAATTGAAACTACATGGATTAAATCGTTAGCATTAGAGTATTGATATAATATTAACTTTATCCTAACCTACCAACTCAAGCTTTTGGGTCAATCGGTAATATGATATCATAGCAAGAGGTCCTGTGTTCAAACTCCCGCAATTAATATTGATTTCCACTTGTTGGTTTCCTCCTCAACTAATATTGATTTCTACTTCTTGTTCATGGAATAAATTGTTACTCTTTCGTATAAAGACCAAATGTGTTTATTAACCTTTTTTTATTATTATATGTTACATGTTCCTCTGTTTTTAAAATTGGTCTCTCTTTGTAACTCTAGTCTTGTTTTATCCCTCTTTTTTTCCTTAACAAGTCTTATGTCTTGTTACTCACTTTCATCTTCTTGTTTGTTTGAATGATATCAAATACATGTACGTTATTTTATTATTGCCTTGTATTGAGGAAGAATAAATCCAAAATGTCCTTGTTGACAACATTATTTAAACAGACCAAGTTTCCAACATTCTTGGAAACGATAGAATACTACTGCGGCTTGCTACAAAAGTTACATGTCATTATCAGGGCTTGTTGGCTGTCTTCATCTGCATTGAGCAATTTGTGGTCTTAGCTGTTAAAGAATGTCTTCTTTTACTCTGTTTGGTCCAAATTGGATATGCATTAGCTCAATCTTGCTACCTGCAGATTATGATTAGCTTTGTTTTTCTGAATTCATTTCCCATATTTTGTGGCAAATGGGTTTTTGGCTAAATGTTTACAACTTTTTTCGCTTCAGGTAGTGAGCGAAATGTAGCTACATTAACACTCGATGGCATTGATGTGATGGGTGAGCGATTGGCAAAAGAGGTCAGCAGAAAGTCTTGAAATTTGTACCAAATCGATAGCATATATTGTACTTTGTATTATTGAATTATTTTGGCATACAGGTTGTTGAGTTGATACATCGAAAACCAAGCCTACGCAAAATTTCTTTTGTTGCTCACTCGGTCGGGGGATTAGTAGCGAGGTATGCAATAGGGAAGCTATATAGACCACCAATGAAAGAAAATGGTGACATGTCTTCCAGTGAATGTGAAGAGGAAAGAAGAGGTACAATATATGGCCTAGAAGCTTTGAACTTCATTACTGTTGCTACACCACATCTTGGTTCAAGGGGTAATAAGCAGGTATCAGATTTGAGATTTCTCTATGTTTTCTTGTTCCAATACATACCCTAGTGTTTTTTTTTTTTTTAAATAATTGTTTTTTACCATTTTAGTCCCTATGATATGAGTCTGATTTCTATGGTTATAAGTGTGATGTTTGAGAGAGAGATATTTGGAGAATAACATTAAGGTTCGTTAACTTTACTATGAAATGAAAGCATGCTTAAATACAAGCCTAAAATGGATCCAATGGGCTTTTACATCTAAAATAAACCGTTAGGAACCAAGGTAGTAGGGCTACCTTTGTCCCACATTGGTTAGAATGGGATGACCAATGTGGTACTTAAGTGGCTTGGCTCTCCCACCTCAATAGCTAGCTTTTGGGGTGTGGTTCTCCAAGGTGCTTAAGTACCTAACATAAACCTAACTAAATAACATATATTAACATTAAATACTCGAACAATTAGCTGCAACCCAACAATTTTTTACCTATCCTTACATTTAGCCAATTCAAGCTTCTCACATCTTTTATAAATTATAGTTATAAATGAACTCTCCGGCTCATCACCTTTCTTTGCTACGCTTAAAGAAATGTAACACTTACTGTTAACATTATTTTGGGAGATTTAACCAAACTATGAGGAGCTTTTCTAAAATCATGTAAACCAAGATTGTTCTCAGCAGTTTCTGTTGTCAGGTTAATGAAAATGGCCATAGCCTCTAAGCAGCGTGGTTTTGAGGTTTCCCTCATTTTCTTGTTGCAGTCTTTTGTTCAACTTTTGCATTTGTTTTTTTATCAAGACTCTGATAGATCTCCGGGCATCAAAGTGTACACCCGGAGATATAGGAAAAAGAATATGCAATAAGTAGTTAGTAGTGGGCCAGGTTGTTAGGATTTGTTAATAGTTAGTGGGCCCGGTTGTTAGGATTTGTTAGTAGTTAGTGGGCCCGGGTTGTTAGGATTTGTTAGGGAGAGATTTTGCCTTTATATAAGGGTAAAGAGAGAGGGTTAGGGGATCTTGTGAGGGAAGTAATTTGTAATTGTTTTCTGAGGAAAACTTGAGGAGAGGAAGGGGAAGCTCTTGAATTCTTCCCCGTTCTTTGATAAATAAAGTGTTAAGGCTAAGGCCTATCATTTTGGTATCAGAGCGGTTGTTCCGGGATGGTTGGAAAAATGGAAGCAAGAGTAGTAGAGCTGGAGGAGAAGCTTACGGGGATCCATTGTCAAGTAGGTGAGTTAGAAGAGAAACTCGGCGAGTTGGAAGAGAAACTTGACTCGCGTTTGACAGAAGCAGAGGTGAATCGTGCAAAGGCGGAATTGAGGATAGAGAAGTCGCTAGAGATGATCATGCGACGAATGGAGGCGTGGGGCGGCGAACAGCCAGGCGAAGCTTCGTCTGAAAGAACTGTTACGGATAAGGGAAAGAAACTGAGGGAGGAAGATACGAGCCAGGAAGGCCAGGGTACGCGCCTGAAAAGGGGAGAGGGAATCAGTGCGCCGACTGCTCCGAATAATTCGGAAGTACCGTTGTTCGATATGAGGTTGCGTAAGCTCGAGGTTCCAGTATTCAAAGGTGAGGTTGGGGAGAATGCAGATGGCTGGTTACACCGAGTTGAACGCTATTTTGTGGTGAATCGGCTTACGGAAAGGGACAAGTTGGATGCGGCGATACTGTGTTTAGAGGGAGAAGCCCTCGACTGGTATCAATGGCAAGATGGCCGGTCAAAAATAGAGAATTGGGCAGAGTTCCGGCAATTATTGTGGAGGCGATTTAGGCCATCTGATCAAAGCGATAAGCATGCTCGGTTAATGAAGTTGCAGCAAGACACAACCGTCAGAGAATATCGTCGGCGCTTCGAGCAGTATTCGGCGGGATTAAAGGACATGAGTGATGCAGCTCTGGAGAGTAAGTTCGTGTGTGGGCTCAAGGAAGATATTCAAAGCGAGATGCGAAAATTAAATCCAGGGGGCCTCGCGGCTAAGATGGAAATGGCCCAAGTCATCGAGGACGAATTGGCGGTGGAATTAAAAAGGATCCAGGGCGCGGCGAGTATCCAGACCTCAAATAAAAATGCGGCGAGCTCCCTTCATGCGACCACCGGTAGCGGCTCATCTGGAACTGGGTACGCGGCAGTTCTACCGCAGGAGGGCAAGCGCGAACGATTACCATCGGTCCTCATCGCGCGTCGACTACAGCGTCGACCTCCGTCCGAGCGTGGGGTGGGAAACCGGCATCGTCAACGGCGCCGTATCGGAGATTGACGGACAGTGAGATGCAATTAAAGCGGGAAAAGGGGCTATGTTACAGATGCGATGGGAAATTCAGCACTGGCCACCGTTGTCCCAAGAAGGAGTTGAATATTATCGCTGTCCAGGAATGTGGGGATGTCAGCGAGAATCTGGAAGAGAAGGATGTGGTAGCAGAGGAGGAGGAGAGTATGGAGCCGTCAGAAGCGGAGATTGCAACCTTGTCCTTGAATTCGCTCGCGGGGGTGGACTCTCCCAAGACTGTCAAAATTAAGGGGGAGATCCAAGGGAAGGAAGTGGTGGTATTAATTGATGGGGGAGCAACGCACAATTTTATATCTGAGGATGTGGTTGAGCAACTGAAATTACCGGTGTTGCCTTCTGAAGGGTATGGTGTAATGCTGGGTACCGGGGGAACCGTGCGCGCGGCTGGGATTTGTCGGGGGGTGCTTTTAACCATCTCTGAATTAGCTATTATGCAGGATTTTCTGCCGCTGCCGCTGGGCAGTGCTGACGTTATATTGGGGGTAACATGGTTGGAAACGTTGGGTAAGATCCAGTTTGATTATCGCCTGTCAGAAATGGATTTTTGGATTGGAGGATGGCAGGTGCATCTATGCGGCGACCGGAGCTTAGTCAAATCCCAAATTTCGCTCAAATCCATGATGAAATCGTGGGCGCAGGAGGACCAAGGGATGTTGATAGAGTTGAGTGCGGTGGAGCGTTTGGTGATGGACGCCTCTGGGGATTGCCGCGAGGAGGCGTTGACATCGACACCATCGCAAGTGGCCAAGTTGTTAAGAAAGTTTGCGGTAGTCTTTGAACCGTTGCACGCATTACCCCCTGAACGCCAACATGATCATGTGATAGAACTCCATCCTGGGGCAGGTCCGGTTAATGTGCGGCCATATCGGTATCCCTAGTTTCAAAAGGATGAGATTGAACGCTTGGTAACTGAAATGTTGGCCGCAGGGATCATTCAGCCTAGTCGCAGCCCGTTTTCAAGTCCAGTCTTATTAGTCAAGAAAAAAGATGGTAGTTGGCGCTTTTGTGTGGATTATCGCGCACTCAATGATGCGACCGTTTCTGATAAATATCCAATCCCCGTGGTTGACGAGTTATTGGACGAGTTGTGGGGGGCTGTGGTATTTTCTAAGATCGATTTGAAATCTGGGTATCACCAGATACGAGTTCGCACAACTGATGTGCACAAAACAGCATTTCGCACCCATGAAGGACATTATGAATTTGTGGTGATGCCCTTTGGCCTGAAAAATGCGCCGGCGACTTTCCAATCGATCATGAACGATATCTTGCGGCCACATTTGCGAAGGTTTGCGTTGGTCTTCTTCGATGACATCCTGATTTATAGTCCATCGCTGGAGGAGCACATCACTCATTTGGAAATAGTGTTGAGGTTGTTGCGGGAGCATCAGTTGGTGGCCAACTTTAAAAAATGTCAGTTTGCGGTGGATAGGATAGAGTACTTGGGCCATATTATTTCAGCGAACGGTGTCGCCGCGGATCCGGTTAAGGTCGAGGCCATGGTGAACTGGCCGCCCCCTAAGAATGTTAAGGAGTTAAGAGGCTTTTTGGGGCTCACGGGATACTATCGCAAGTTTGTGGCCAACTATGGCTCCATCGCATTGCCCTTAACGCAACAGCTGAAGAAGGGGGGATTTGCGTGGAATACAGAAGCGCAAGAAGCTTTTCAACGCTTAAAGTCAGCGATGGTTGACATTCCGACCCTGAGTATTCCGGATTTCTTTCAGCCATTTGTTGTCGAAACGGATGCGTCAGGGATAGGTGTGGGAGCCGTGCTGATGCAAAACCAAAGACCTCTTGCCTACTTTAGTCGTGCCTTGCCCCCAACTCATCGCTTCAAGGCCGTCTATGAACGCGAATTGATGGCAATTGTGTTTGCGGTACAAAAATGGCGTGCGTATTTATTGGGGCGCCGCTTTGTGGTCCGCACTGATTAACGCAGTCTCAAATTTTTGTTGGAACAACGCGTGATCGCAGGGGAGTACCAGCGCTGGATAGCGAAATTGATGGGCTATGACTTCTCGATTGAATATAAAAAAGGCCGAGAGAATTCAGCAGCCGATGCATTATCTCGGATGCCGCCTGCCATGGAATTCGGGTTTTTGAGTGTGATTGGTGGCATCAATACTTCCGTGTTCGAGGAACAGGTTCGAGAGGATGCTGGCCTTCACGCGATTGTGTTAGCTCTTCGACGCAAACAGTCGGCGCCAGCGGGGTATGCGTTACGCGGGGAGTTGTTGACTTTTCAAGGGCGTTTGGTCCTCCCAGCTACTTCGCCAACAATTCCCCTCCTTTTAGCTGAGTTCCATAATAGTCCGGTGGGGGGCCATCAGGGTAGCCTGAAGACATATCAACGCTTGGCGCGTGAGGTGTATTGGACGGGAATGAAGGCTCGCGTTCGTAGCTTTGTGGCCGCATGCACCGTGTGTCAGCAGGCAAAGTACTTAACGTTGTCTCCCGCAGGCCTATTGCAAGCTCTCCCCATTCCCGACCAAATTTGGGACGATATTAGCATGGATTTCATCCAAGGGTTACCTAAGTCTGATGGTTGGAATACTATTTTGGTAGTAGTTGATCGCCTGTCCAAGTATGCCCACTTTATACCTTTGAAACATCCCTTCTCCGCTAAGTCCGTGGCAGCAATTTTTGTGAAGGAAGTGGTGCGCCTACATGGTTGTCCTCGCAGCATTGTATCCGATCGGGATAAAATTTTCACTAGTTTGTTTTGGGAGGAACTCATGCGTTTACTAGGGACGCAATTACGGCGCAGCACCGCATACCATCCTCAAACAGATGGTCAAACGGAAGTGGTTAACAGAGGCGTTGAGACATATTTGCGTTGCTTTACCATGGGTACACCCAAGCAGTGGTCCAATTGGTTACCTTGGGCGGAATTCAACTACAATACGGCTGTCCATTCCTCGTCGCTAATTACGCCGTTTGAAGCAGTTTATGGTCGCCCGCCGCCTTCCTTGCTTCCCTATGACAAAGGTGATAGCGTGGTACATGAGGTTGATCGCCTCTTGCACGAACGCGACGAGATGTTAAAAAAAATGAAGGCGTCGTTGCAGCGGGCACAACAGCGCATGATTAAGGCCGCGAACGCCAAGCGGCGAGATGTGCAGTTCGATGTCAATGAGTGGGTTTATCTGAAACTCCGCCCATATCGCCAGTCTTCCATCCGTCGCCACGCGCATCCCAAATTGGCTCCACGGTTTGTGGGTCCGTTTCAGGTCATCGCAAGGGTTGGTCCAGTGGCCTACCGCTTGGCCTTGCCCCCTAATTCGAGTATACATCCGGTGTTTCATGTCTCCGTCCTACGCAAGGCTGTGGGCGCCTCCTTACCAGTTTTTTCCCTTCCACTCAAGCTAGCGCCTGACTTGTCGGTGGCAATTTCGCCCGAGGCAGTTCTCGGGATGCGACATTCCTCCTCTGCCGATCAAGACATGGAAGTTCTTATCCAGTGGGCGCATACTCTTCCGGAGGATGCGACGTGGGAGCAGGCTGACTGGATCCGCACGCAATTTCCGGACTTCCACCTTGAGGACAAGGTGGCTCTTTGGCGGGCGGGTAATGATAGATCTCCGGGCATCAAAGTGTACACCCGGAGATATAGGAAAAAGAATATGCAATAAGTAGTTAGTAGTGGGCCAGGTTGTTAGGATTTGTTAGTAGTTAGTGGGCCCGGTTGTTAGGATTTGTTAGTAGTTAGTGGGCCCGGGTTGTTAGGATTTGTTAGGGAGAGATTTTGCCTTTATATAAGGGTAAAGAGAGAGGGTTAGGGGATCTTGTGAGGGAAGTAATTTGTAATTGTTTTCTGAGGAAAACTTGAGGAGAGGAAGGGGAAGCTCTTGAATTCTTCCCCGTTCTTTGATAAATAAAGTGTTAAGGCTAAGGCCTATCAGACTCTTGCAATTACAACCATTGTGAGTTTAATCAATGGTGGCCACCTATCTAGGATTTAATATCATACGAGTTTCCTTAGCACCCAAATGTTGTAGAATCAAGCGGGCTGTCCTATGAGATTAGCACTCACGGATATAGAAAGAAAAGAAAAAGGAAAAGAGTACTCTTGCAATTACGTATAGAATGAAAAGTTAAGCAATTTCCCCATATGATCACTTAAATTAGCTTCATGTTCTAATGTAAACATCAGTACAAGGTCTATCAATATTTGAGAATACACTTGGTTTATTTGGATTTTGTCATAGTTTTCAATTCATATGGACAGATTAAGTCACCTTTTCGACTCCATTGTTCTTGTCACTTGTCAGGTGCCATTTCTTTTTGGTGTATCTGCTTTTGAGAAAGCTGCCAGTTGTGTGGTTCATTGCATTTTCGGGAGGACCGGCCGCCATCTTTTTTTGACTGATGATGTTGAGGGGAAGTCTCCCTTGCTTAAGCGCATGGTAGAAGATAATGATGAAGGTTTATTCATGTAAGTCACCTTCATCAAGTTTCTCCTATCTTATTATTCTGTTCCATTCCATTTCATACGCTTATCCTTATCGTCATGTAGGTCAGCATTGTGCTTGTTTAATCGTCGGGTGGTCTATTCCAATGTCAGCTACGACAGTATCCTTTCTTTATAGTTGAAAATACCTATATCATCTAATATTCCCCAACTGTATAATTGTTGTTTCCCTTTATTAATCCACCAAGATTTCGTCGGTTGGGCAACATCGTCAATAAGATGCGACTCTGAGCTGCCGAGGGTACTTCATTTCATTAAATTTTGTGTCGATATGTTAATGATATTGCTGACTAACATCTATCATATCCCACCATTCATTTACCCTAAAATTTCTGTCATCAGTGGGAAGAGTTTGTGAATTGTAAGTACCCTCATATCGTTTATGAAGAATGTTGCAAAGCTTGTCCTAAACTGGGAGAAAATATCTTCAACAAGCTGGAAGGTATTTTGCTTTTATTTTCTATGTAGAATAATTGTAACAACCTTTGATTGTTTGCTTTTTATTTATTTATTTTTATTTCATAACTCTACTGCCGAAACTTGTTTTGCAGATGAACTCGCAACGGGTTTGTCATGTGTTTCATGGGAAAAAGTAGATGTGAGCTTTCATAAAAGCTGGCAGAGGTTTGCTGCTCATAGTGTCATTCAAGTAAGTTCAACAGTTTCTTCCCTTAGTTAAACTGAGAATGAGTCATTTCACATAATAATGTAGTCTAGAGTTTTAGTTAGTTTAAATATACATCTGATTGTAAATCATGTTAACATGCTTGGTTACGAAACATTTTCTCCGGTTTCAAGCTGCATCGTTTTTCAATGGTTCGAACGATAAATTCAATTCCTGATTATGTTTGTGTTTACTTAATCGTCAAGTTCTAATCGGTGTACTCAATCACATAAATTGACACAGGCTAAAGGCGGAATCAAGCATAAAGAAGGCGTCGATGTCATTCGTCACATGCTCAATAAATTTCTATTGTAGATTCACACTGCTGCAAACAGTTCATTCTTTCTCCCATAGAGATTGAATTTTGACATCAGGTACTTCACTGCAAACTTGCTACACATTGATGGTCTGCTTGGCGCTCAGAATCGATCAAGTTCTTTCGGTACAAATCTCAGTTCAAGTTTCCCTGATGTCGTGTCGCCAATCTTAATTAATTTAGTTCTTTGATTGCTTCATAAGGATAGTTAAACTGTATTGGGGTGGGAGATCAGATGAGGAGGCATCTGAATGACTCCTTGCTCAATAACAAAGATCAAATATGAACTTTTTGGATATTCATATTTGAAAGTAAAGATATTATAGAGAACTTGTAATGGGTGATATGCCAGAAATTTAATTTATTTATTACAATTCAAGTTTTTGCCAACCATGAGTATAATTGGCCTAAAGTCTTTTCCTTGTAGTCATTGATGAGACTAGAAATGTAAGTATTAAATTGTGATAGAATTGAAATGACTATATTAGAGAGAATAAGAAAATATTTATAGTATTATAGAAGTGTATACTCTTTTCATCCGACATTTGACGCGTCATTAGATATGTTATTTTATAGACTTTATTTTTAAATACTTCTCTTACGATAATACAATTACGAGATAGCTTAAGAGTTTTAAGTAAATGGGTCAATTTGAAGGAAAGTTGAAGTTCGTAAAAAAAAATAAAATTAAAAAACGATAGTCGGTCTTAGTTTTTTTCCTAGGCTCAAGCTAGTTTCCCTTTCTTGAGATCTCTCTCAAGTCCTAAATCAGTTACTAAATATATTGTTTATCTACCACGTTTCCCTCCCCTCTATTTATTATCAAAATTTGATTACAAATTCTCTAACTAATTACTAATATACCCCGATACCGATTAGTTTTTCTATTTCTTATCCTAATAGCATTTGTAGCCGGTAACAATCAAAAAAAAAAAAAAAAAAAAAAAAAAAAAAAAAAAAAAAAAAAAAAAATTGCACATATGGAGCACAAATCGAAACTCATCGATCCTATGATTCTAAGACCAAACACGAGTTAGTTCAATGATCAGTAGAAGAAAAAATACATTTTTTGAAATGTTAGGAATTGTTTAAGTAAATAGAAAGGGGTTGGTTGGTATTTAAGATCTTATTTGATATGTTCTCATTGTCCTCATGCTCTCCTATTTCAACTTTTTGAAAGTCTTTGATAACACACTCAAGACATCAACGGGGTCTCTTACCCTAGTTGGGTTAGAGCGATGAATGGAGCTCTCATATATAAGACTACACCTACAAGTCTTTTTGAGTTAGTGTGCATTGGGGTGTGGACAATTTGGAATGATTGAAATAGCATTGTGTAAACTTGGTGGTAAGGTCTTTAGGCCCCGATTGACTATGACAACAAGCAAAATGGAGTTTGGGGAAGACTAGGTCAAGCTCCATGTCAATGGTGAATGCAATGTTGCGACAAAAACGATAAGCTTTTGGGTATGTAATTCAAAGTTTCGATGTAATATTATTGATACCAATTGATGCACTGAAAGGTATTAGGCCAAATAAGATAAATTCATTCCTTATATGAGAGAGAGCTCCCGAAAGAACAATGTTCTATATTCAAATGATATTTCAAAAGTTGTCTTATTATAAATCTAATGTGGCTAAATAAGATAATTAACTAACTAATTATAAAATACTAATTAATCTAAACAATTTTTTTTAAATAGTGTTATTTTAATAAATAATGACAAAAATTGGGTAGGGATAGAAGTATTTTAAAAAAAGGGCAATACTTGGTGCATCTTATGCTTCCCCTTCCATCACTCACGAAAAAAAATAATCAAAATATTTTAAAAAGTAAATAAAAATAGTTTGCCACATGTCATATTATTATAGAACAATTTGGTAGGATGTACAAAGATAGATGCTCTCCGAATTTACCTAAGTATTTTTCTTTAAAAAACTAAAATTAGCCCACATATCACCCAAATCGGTCCACAATTTTGCTCACATGTCTCGTTCAACCCTGTCACAACTGCACTCATTTTGCTCATATGTCACGATTTTGCTAACCCACTTGGACCTCCTTGACACTTGGTTGGGTAAATTGTAGACCCGGTACACAATTTTGAGGACAAGTGGACATCGTGGACCCCGTCAACGATTTTCACTATCCTACTTTTGTCAATATTTTCAACCCAACCCTATTTTTTTGTCATTGAATTCTTAAACAAATATTAAACTGAAATATAATAATTATCTAATAGTTCTTATTAATGCGATTGGTTGTGGTGGGTTTCAAATTTCCTATTTAGATGATAAATGATATTATAAATATCATTATGGACATTTCAAATATCATTGAGGATATCATGCATGTTCCTCGACTCAATAGATGATTTTGAAAATTTTCAGTGTGATTTAAATAAATTTCATATATGTTGATAAATTTGTTTTTTTTGTTTTTCTTTTTTCTGTTTTGTTCTATCATAGATTTAAAATTTGAACTTGTGGAATGATTGTCAAAATTTTCAAATTTCAACCAAAATTTAACTTTAATGGCCTTTTTCTTCAAACTTTATTGATTTTGCAATCATACATATGAGAATATTCTTTTTAATGATATTTCGAACCAAAAATTATTGGAGAGTTAAAATTGTAACACCTTTTTAAGTTTACAGCTAAAATTAAAATATTTACCTAAGTTTGAAGTGTAGTTTGATGTAATTAGAATTTGTGAACTTAATAGCATGGCAAATTTAAGAGACAAAATTGATTTTTTTTTCTTTTTTTAATTTATTTATTGCATGAATTATTTGTTTTCAAGTTAAATTGTAATTTAAAAATAGAAAAGCTAAAGCGAACATAGCTCAATTGACATACGAGTAATAACCACAAGACTTGTAGTTTGAATCCCCTACTCCAATTATACTTGAAATAGAGAAGAATAAATGGTTACTTGGAGTGAACATGATAGACCAAACCAAATCAAGCCAACCGAGCAAAATCGACCGAACCGAAGGAAGTCGGTCGGAGAAGAGGAGGGACTCGATCGGTGTCGGTTTGGAAAAAATCCAAACTGACCTTTTTTAAAAAAGAAATAAAAAAATAGAACGGACCAATGGCCATAATAGATACGTAAGTTGAGCTATATTCTTTGTTTGTGTTCGACTGACCAACCAAAATCAGTAGATACTAAATTGAAAATTTTAAAATTAAATTTACACAAATGCATACTGATAATTAAAAATAAAAACTGTTAGTCCACATGAACACTGTTCAAAGATTTAGAGTGTTACTTATTTTTCCTTGTGATTAATGTTCAAATTCTCAACAATATCTACATATATTTCACCTTCGTCAATTTACTTCATTTCTCGCCTCTTCTTCCGGCCATTCCCCGGCGGCGGGTCAGACTTTCCGGCATCCAAGGGAAAATTTAACTTAGCCTTTCTTCCTCTTATCTTAAAAGCAGCAGAATCGTAAGCCCTAGCCGCATCAACATCCGAATCAAAAGTCCCCAACCAAACCCTACTCCCTTTCCTACTCGGATCTCGAATCTCCGCCGCGAACTTCCCCCACGGCCGCCGCCGAACTCCTCTGTAACGCCTCCCGCCATCGGAACTTGAAGTCGCCTCGGAAGAGCTCGATCGCGGCGACTGTTGTTCCTGGCGGCTCTTCGGACTCTGAATCGGAGGCTCTTCCTCTTCCGACGGTTTCTTCACGTACTTGAAATCTTCGAATTCGAGTTTGATTGGAGGCGGTGAGTGGAATCCGAGATCTAAGAAGGTGAAGAAGGAATCGGAGTCTTGGAGAAGATATTGTTGGATGAGCTTTAATGGCGAGAAATCGTCTTCTTCTTCTGGTAGTTCCATTTTCTGTGAGATTGAAAAATTGGGGAAGCTTTTGGGAAGGATTTATAGTGGTGGAAATTACCATGGGGTCTATGGACACGCTTACACGGAATTCTACTAGTTCACATTAAACAAGGGTAAATTTGGAATTTGAAAAACATAATTGTTTTGTATTTTGGTTAGCCATGATAGAAATGTTTAAATATGGTTAACATCGTAGCTCAATCATAATTGATTTTTTTTTCTAAATATCATTTTGTCTCGATGTACTTTTCATTGTTCAATTTTAATCTCTGTACTTATAATAAATCTTAAATTTAGTCTCTCGAAGTTATATTTTATCGAAATTAATTAAATAATAATAATAATTTTCATGCAAGTAAATGCCATAGGTAAATATTTTGTCAAAATTTATAGTAAAAATGTTAATAAATATATTAAAATATAGAATGAAAGAATATATTTATGAGTTAAATGGTAAGTTTAGTATTTGAGGATTGCATTTAATAAAATTTTGAATTTGAGTGCAATAAATTTTTAGATTTTAATTTAGTATTTGTGAGAATGTGACTTCATGAGTAAAATGGTGGGAGGAAGAGAAAAGTGAGGCAATGAGATGGTGAGAGTTGGTGAGCAAGAGTTTTGAGGCTTCTATTGAGGGGTTGTCCTCAATAATGGAATGTTGTGACTTCCATTGAGTCCCATTATAGATCAAGTCACACTTTATAGATAAGAAATTATTTGAAATAGTGGTTACGATGTGATAAATATTCTTATTAAAATCATTTCAAACGTCTATTAAGTAATTATTAGAGGTAATGTTGATTGTTAGATTTTCATCCAACCGTTATTATGATGTTACTACATCGTATTTGCTACATTCAATAATTTTTTCGAGTCACGACTTACATGAGTTGAGGTGTGTGCTATCTCAATCTACTAGAATTTGATAAGCTAAGGTGTAAAAGTTTAATTTGTGAGCTAGGTAATGAAATATTTGTTTGATTTGATCCTACTTGTTTTAGGTAAGGTTGTAGAACAAGGTGTTAGGCTGAGTCATGTTGAGCTTATAAAATTAGGCGGTGAAGAGGCAAACCTAACTAATCTAGAAATACAAGTCTAATGAAGTTATGTGATGTATGGACCATTTCTCAACTCATCATCTTACTTAATGTTTGAAACGTTATAAAATAGAAATTGCACATAGTCCATAGCACGACATGTTCAAGTCGAAGCCTTGCTCTCGAATATGGTACAAAAAAACATGGAATAAGAGTTTATAGTCACTTGTTTAGCTTTCAATGACAAGGTAACTTCTCTTCATATATACTATTGATGTCAAAATCTGGATAGAGAAAAGAATCCAAAACTTTAATTGATACAACTCCCAAATTTTAGGGGTATAAATTGAAATTTTTCCTTAAAAAAACTCACCCATAGCTCTCTCTTTTCCCCTCTATATCGCTAGTCTATATATAGGAAAATCTCAATTTTGAGGTAAAATGATGTGAAAATTTAATGAAAAAAATTTGAATGAGGTTAAAAGTAAATATAGGTTTTTTTTTTTTCAATTCAATTTCTTTGGAAATAAAAGTTTTAAATTGAAAATAAAGTTGGAAATTAAGAAAAGTTGGAAATAAGAAAACATAGCACATTGATAAAACTTCATCCTTCGTAAAAAATTGACATTGTTATGTGAAACTATACAATTGTGTATAATCATGACCATAAAACTAAAAAAAGTCGAATTAAACTAGCATAGCTAATTCAAATAAAAAAAAAATACTCACCCATAACTCTCCACTTCCTCCTCTAGAAATATATGGTAATTTTTTAAAATAGAAAAATAAGTGAAACTATTTACACAAAATAGCAAAATTTTTGGATAGTTATGATAGACGCTGATAGAAGTCAATCGATGATAGAAATGATAGAAATCTATCACTGATAGATGTTGATACAAGTCTATCAACGTCTATTAATGTTTTTTTTTTTGTTGCTATTTTTTATAAATAGTTTGATATTTTTTCTATCTAAAAGAAAATGTAAAAAAATCTTATCCTAAGATAATTAACTAAAAAATTTTGATGCTGCCTAATAGAAAGTATATAGCTCCTATTTGACTCCATTTTCAGCAATACAAACTTCTAAACAGTGTGATTAATTTGTAAAAATATATAGTTTTAAAAGATAGGTAAAAATCACTGCAAGACAAGCTTGTCCCAAATGTGGGGACTCACCTCCATTAATAACAAGCCAAGTTGCTCACATTTAATATTTAATATTTAATATCAAATCCATTGCTTTTATAATCAGCAGCAGCACACGTCTTTCACTCCATAATACTTATCTCTTCATTTTAATATCTCCATCACCATGTTGACTTCTCTCATATCTCATTTTATTGAAGATGTATCTCGATATTTTATCGACATTTCTATATATCGACATGAAGGATGAATTAATATTTTTATTATATTACAGAGAAATCGATGAATAATATGGATTTCATACTAATAATAAGATGTCTAAACTTAGTTTAATACGGTAAAATCTTTATTTGTTGATTAATTTAAATATTTTTTTTGAATTTTTTATTCATATATATTTTTTATTTAGAAATATTAATCTAGGTCAAAATTTTATTGAGGTTTTCATCGACATTTTCATAAGATTGAGACTTCAACACATTTATCGAATTTGACGTTTAAAACTTTCATCTTAATATAACTTCTTTTTACCTTCATTCTATTTCATCATTCTGTAGAGATTTAACCAAAGCGAGCTAGCATGCGAGAGTATTAGTGATCACAAGATCTTTGGTTCGAATCTCTCTCACCTCCAATTATACTTTAAAAAAAAAAACCATTGATTTGATTTGATGTGGTATTTACTTTCTATGGGACCTATGTCTCCTAAGAAAAAGTCAATCTAGTCCTATCTTATAATAAATTTCACTTATAGTTAGCCAATATATATACATATATCATTAAGACAATACTTTAATGCTAGTTTTTAAATTTAGACCTTTTGCAACACAAAGGAAAAAGGAAAAAAAAAAACTCAATTAGATATTTTTATCGCGACGGTAAAATAATCAATTTCAAGCGTAGTACGTCAGGTAAGAAAATAACATTTAATTTTAATGATGAAAATATCTAACTTGTCATATTGGTGGAGTTGAAAAATATGAATTTAATTTAGATTTTAAAATATTTTTTTAATAGAAAAATAAAAAGCGCATTAATCTAATTTAGTTTTAGGATATCTGACATGATTCTAGTTCAATTGACATAAAATTTGTACTATCACTTTAAAGTTAGAGGATCGATTCTTCCTACATATTGTAAAAAAAATGTAGTTTTAAAAGGCTTGACATGAACATATTTCTATTGACCATAAAATTTGAACTTTCAATATTCTAACGGACACACCAAATCGAAAGTCTAATGTTCTATTAGTCAGGAATTAAAATTCTATTTTATGTTTGATGAATTTATTAATTTTTTTTTTTAAAAAAATGTTTTTGATATGCCAAAGACCGAGTTGTTTGACATTTTTAAAGTTTATAAAAACCTATTAGACATCAAACTAAAAGTTTAAAAACATAATTAACAGACACAAATTGCATGAAAGTTGTAAGACAAAACTAATAATTCTAATCGACTTTTTGAAAATTAATGAATGTAATAATCGAATTGAAAGTTCACAAAAGTATGACTAAAGTAGATCCGTTCGATCGTAAAAAAACATAATCCACAAAAGTTAGGTATTAGAAATGATACTTTAGAGTGAAAAGATTGTGAAATTCAACTTAGGGGGGAAAGGTAGGGTATGGAGTGGACCAAAAGAAAAAAAATAAATGAAAAGGATATTATTGTTGGGGACAATAATGTCTTTGTCATGCAAGTTGTGAGGGTTTTGGTTTTACAAGTTAAGTTGACAAACAACAAGACACAAGCAAGTACTCTCTCAACTTGCAACAACCCACCAAATTAAAACCACTCAAAACTATGAATGTTCATACAAAGCTTTACTAATTTGGTATTGCTATTGAAGGGACCACTATAGTTGTTGTATTAATTGTCGTTCATGGCATGTCGATCGATCTTACGAATAGTGGTGCATTCATAAATTTTTGTCATAGACAGACATTAATATATGGGTTGTTTTCAAAAATGAAAAAAATGTCGAACTATTTATAAGTATAGAAAATTTTCATTGTCTATCAACGACAAAACGCAATAGACTTCTATCAATTGACGATAGACCGCGATAAACTTTTATCGTTGATAGACAGCGAAATTTTTCTATATTGTAAATAGTTTGATATTTTTTCATATTTTGATATTAGTTTGTTTAATATAAATAAATATGATTGGTTGTTTTTTTTATGTAAATATATAATTATAAAATATATTTTCTTTAAAATACTTTAGTAAGAATTAAAAAATATTTTTTTTATTTCAATTTACATTTTATATAAATATTTTTTTAAAGAATTAAAATTAACATATATAATATTTATTTATTTAAAAAAAAAAAAAAAAACTGTTTCTAAAGGTGCAAAACCTAATTGAAAATTTGTTGTTTTATACTTGTAGATGTGTTTAGGGATGGATTTAATTTTTTATAAAAGAAGATATAAATTTATGGAAAATTTTCACCGGTAAAGAAAATGTCAAACTATTTATAGAAAATAGTAAAAAAAAAAAAACATTGATAGACTTTTATCAGCATTTATCACAACTATCTAAAATTTTTGCTATTTTGTGTAAATAGTTTCCCTTATTTTTCTGTTTTTAAAATTTTTCCTAAATTTACGTTAAATATAAAATTGAATTTTGATATATGTTTTTTAAATAAATATATAATAACATGTTCTTGAAAATTATAAAACTGAGTATCATTAAAAAGTACCAATAAAAATTAACCAACAAAGTACTTCTATCAAGGTTTAGAAAATTTTGAAAGTTAGAGAGGAGATGGAGCCATCTCGAACTTTGCATAGATTTATCGTATACAATTTAATTTGAAGACTATAATTTAGTTAAATATCACAAATTGTTTCAGTTGCTATAATCTCGGGACTAAAAATGTATATTTTAAAAACTCAAGTACATATTTAAAAATAAATTTGGATTAGAAAGCCGCCTACATATTTGGAAACATTTACATAAATTCTATTTAAGACTAAACATCTTGCTATAACAATTTGACCAACACTCTAACATGATTATATATCTTAAGCTTGCCTTTAACTATTCGACTAATGTCTAACCTAAGACGTGCTAACTCTAATACCCTGATCGAGGTAATACAAACTTAATTGAATTGACTTTCTAAGTATTTAAAAAAAAATTGTTTTTAAGTGAAAAAAAATGTTTTTAAATACTTAGAAAATCAATCCAAACATGTCCTACGTAACATAATAGGTTGTATATACGTCTTTGAACTACATTGATTAATCAAAAGTCATACTCACACATTGAATTTAACGTTGATCAATTAACAATTTACATCAAATAATAAAAAAGAAACCTTCATAATTAATAATTGTGATCAAAACATACCTTATTGTAAAATTTGTGAACTTGTACTCTACGATCTCTATACAAATTTGATGTCATTGCGTCGGAATATCTTATTCATCTCTCCAGGAAAATGTATTATATTTTGAATATGCAAGAACTTTCCTAGTCAGTATGAGACGTTGTTTGCAATCTTAACAATCTTTTTATCTTTATAGATTTTTTTTAGTATATTTGTTATTTATCTGTAAATATATAAAAATGTTATATTGTTCTCATTACTCTATATCATTTATAAATACAACATTAATAACCAACTTAATTATATTCTTAGAAGATAATCCAAGCAACAAGCATAAATTTAAACAAAGTCATAGACCAAATAAATTCATAATTACCCAATCTTCATATTAGCCATTTAACCTTCCAACACATCTTCATGATATTTGATCGTTTCCATAAACAAAATTCAAAATTTTACATTTCAATAAATGAACAAACAAATCATATTAATTTCCAAACTTCAAACCCTTCAAAAATATATTACTTTTTTTTTTTTTTTAATTCTTCTCGTCAACTTGGATAAGGCTCATCTTCACCATCACAAAGTTTAACGATTTAATTTTTTTTTTTTTTAACGAAATAATTCATTGACTGTGCATTGAGGATATCCCATTAACGGATAAGGCGATAACGGCGATAACGGCGGCACGCTGAAAATCCCCTTCACATCACTATCCCATACCGTTGCCCAACAAGACGGCGTTAACGGACAAACGGTTGCCGGAACTCCGATCTCCTCTGTTACAGATGAGTCCTCTGTTTCCGATGACTCCTCTTTCTTCACCGCTTTGTTTCCCATTTCTCCAACCTCACTTTCCCTCCTCCTTTTCCGGCCAACCTCCGCCGTCGACGGCGGCTCCTCCACCTCCTTCCCAGCCTCAAGAGGAAAATTCAAAATCGCTTTACTTCCCCTCATCTTGAAAGCAGCTCTGTCATAAGCTTTCGCAGCTTCAATGGCCGTATCATAAGTTCCAAGCCAAACACGAGCCCCACGCTTATTGGGGTCTCGAATCTCCGCCGCGAATTTCCCCCACGGCCTTCGGCGCACGCCTCTGTAATGCCGGTTCATACCCACATCCGATTTAGGCTCAATCGCGGTCCCGGAAGCCGATTGGACAGAGTAGCTCTTAGGTGGAATCGCTACGTTAAGCGACGGCCGGCGTGGACCAACCTTTGAAGTGGCGGTGGAGATTTGAGGTTCGATTCCATTATTGTTGTCGAGGTTGAGATTGGAAGCAAAGGCTTCAATGGAGTTGAAATCGTTGAGAAGATGTTGCCTGATGAGATCAAGAGTGGAAGCGTCATCCATGGAATCCATTAATGGGTGATGAAATTTGATGAAGAATTAGAAGAAAGAAGAATGGATGAAGAATTTGAGTGGAAAATTGGGAGTGAAGAAAGAGAGTTTATAAAGGGTCTAACAATGGGGGTTTCTGAGGAGATTCCAGGAAAGGGAAAGGAAAGGGCATAATTTTGGTTTTTGAGGGAGGAAGGGTAAAATCGTAATTTACATGTAGGGTCCATTAATGATTTATGATTTCGGGGAAGCTTCGATGGGATGTGGTTCTTCTAGGCTGCTTCGTGTTTTTTTTTTTTTTTTTTTTTTTTTTTTTGAAAAAAGAAAATGGAAATTCACTTTTTTGTCCAATGGAATTTGATTTAATCTCATTAATTAGTTTATATGTTTTTTTTATAAAAAGTGAGAAATTCTATTGTTTTGATTATTAATTGTTTGAATTTTGGTTGATTTGAATAAGATAGACTTTGTTACGTAGACGAATGTGAAATGACAAGTAAAATAATTTTAAAAAATACAAATGGTTTTTTTTTAGGATCATAAAATGTCAATATCTATCTAGATAGTTATAAAATATATTAAATAAAAAATAATTATATATATCTATAATATATATAATATTTCAACTAATAAATAGTTAATGACATTGTTTTATTTTTTATGTTTAAAAGTTCATTCCTGCTTTTATGTCTTTAATGACGCTAATAATTTCTTGATCACAGATGATTTGTTTAATTGGTCTAAAATAATGTTGCTTAGTTTGAAGATTATTTCACTTTACTCTTTAAGTTCTCTAGATAAAATATGGTGTTAGTTAACTACGATACTTAATAAAATTAGCAATTCAATTTTAAGATCGATACTCAACATTCATATCACTATATTGAAATTTGACATCATATATTTATAGTTTTGCATTGCATAAAAGTAATGCGACAATGATATAATCTAATAATTATTTTATTTGTTTATTTACTTGGGATCAATAATAGTTATAAGTAATTCTCTATCTTTATAAATCCGTATCTATAAGGGTAATCGTAATGAGTAGAAATTTTAAGGATAATAACCATTTGTATAGCAACATTTGAAATTTGTTTTTGTAAATATAGCAAAATCTATGAGTGATAAACTTCTATCGTTAACAAACTCTTGTGGTCTATCATTGATAGACCACCTAGACCATAAAAGTCAATAGAAGTCTATCACTGATAGATTTGGCTATATTTGCAATTTTTTCAAATGTAACTATATATGCTAATACTTTAAATCAGATTGTTATATTTGTAATTGTCCCTATCTATAATAAGTATTTTCTCTATAATCGTTGTTCTTAAATATATTCTTTTAAGATTAAATATGTTTTTTAACAATGTTACTTTAAAAATTTTATTGGTCAAATATCAAAATTGAATTTTCTTCACAACTACAAGACTCTCTGTTTCATCTACGCTTTTCACAGTTTTTGTTTGGGCTAAAATCAACAAGAAATTGGAAAAGCACTTTTTATCCACAGAATTCGACTGCTTTCAAAAAGTTAGAAATCATTTGATTCTTCTAAAGATAATAAAATTAATTACGTACACAATATGGATAAACTTGACAAGAAATTCTTACTCACATAAAGAAGGGTAATTGGAAAAATTATAGTTATATATTATTATTTTTTTAAATTTTAAAATAGGTAGTAAGAGAATATATTTTGATTAAAATACTATTTTGGTGATGTTTGCTCAATTTTAATCATAGTACTTCCAATAAATCTTAAATTTAGTCTCCATGAGTAATTTATCGTTGATTTTTTAAAGTTATCTATTAGCATTGTCCATATACTTTTTTTATATAAATGTTTGGTTATAGTCATTATAGGTTTAATAATACATTTGACCATTAAAAAAATGTCAGGAATTACCACATATGATATGTAAACAATGTCAAGGATTAATATACTTGGCATGTCACAAATGTCAAGCTTGTTAATATTCTTGGCACGAAATATACGTCAAAGTATATA
The DNA here is from genome assembly GCA_002890555.2 of Lagenaria siceraria. Taxonomy (NCBI): domain Eukaryota; kingdom Viridiplantae; phylum Streptophyta; class Magnoliopsida; order Cucurbitales; family Cucurbitaceae; genus Lagenaria; species Lagenaria siceraria. The sequence goes on from CM016488.1 coordinate 5,081,783, forward strand.
TAACTTGGTATCTTTTTGGGTCAAATTGTCCTATTGTTTTTTAACAGTGGATCATTTGACGTTTTTAAAAGTGACAAATTTAATTATCGCTACTTTATATTCTAAAAACGCAATTAACCGATGCCATGGTATTTATTTGCCAACCATTATAGACTAATTACACTTTGAAGTTTGAACTTGTATATATTGGACATTAAGTTTGACCATTAAGTTCATAATTACATATATTTACTTGAATTCATAAAATCAAATAATATATATATATATAGTATTGGACATGCAATGTATAATGAGACTGCATGTTATCACAATAATGAAAAAATAAAAGTCAAACTCCTAATTTTTAGGGTTATGATGGATGGATAACAATTTAAACTTTTTTTTTATATATATATATTTGAATTCTTAATAAAATTCTAAAAATAAAAATAAATTTTGAAAATTTATATCTTAAAAAACATATTTAGAAAAGCACACATTTACTACAAATGAATATCTATTTTCTTTGACACATTTATTTTTTAAATTATTTTTAGATTTTGTGATCTATAAATAGTGGAAACTTTGAGAACAATATATTTATATTTTTTCACTTTTGAGTGATTTTTGAATTTGAAATATTAAAATGCAAATTACTTCTAAAAGAAATTGATGAATAAAGTACTTCATATTTTGAACCCATTTTATTTTTGTTAAATTAAAATGGTTATAACATAAAATATTATAGAGAAATTGTTGTGTATAGAAAAAAAAAAAAACTAATTACACATAGTTAGTTGATATAAAATATGATATAACATAAAATATTATAATAATTATACAAAAATTATTACCTAAGACATATTTACAAATTTATTAAACATAATTAGAGTTTAATCTAACATTTAGTTAGTTGATAACTTATTCTTTTTTATGGTTTATAAATATATTATTAAACACATTTTGTATTACACTTATTTAAATTGGGATCCAATTTCTAAATTTAATGCTAAATATATCCTTTATTTTTCAAAAATTCAAAGGGTTAATTTAAACAACTTGTGATCTACTTATATAATGGTTATGACGCTACTTTTATACATTCAAATCTAAATTCGGTCTCTAAACTTTACGATTTTATTCGACTTTAAACTTTAAACTTTAACATATTTATTTTAATCTCTAATTTTTTTTAAAAAGGATAATGAACTTTGAAAATGTCTAGTTTAATATCTCTATAAGGCTTAAATAAATCAATCATTTTATTGGTCGCAATATCATCGATAAGACATCATTGCAGCAACAAACATTAGCATAGATATTAATTAGGTGGATGAGATTAGGTGACAAAATAAACATATATAAAAACTAAAATTATTATTTTATAAAATTGATTAAACAAGTATGTCTCATTTGATAATTAATTTTGTTTTAGTTTTTAGTTTTTAAAAATTAAGTTTATAAAAACTAATTTCACCCAAAATTTCTATGTTTTATTATATAGTTCTTGTATTTAAAATTAAGTCAGATTACTTAAAAACATACTTTTCAAGTGTTTATTTGAGATTGGTGAAAACCATAATAAAGAAATTGGGAGAACATAAACAAAAATTTTAAATACAAGAAATTAAAAATGAAATCGTTATCAATTTGAGCATTTAAAGTTTACAACTTTGTTACGTTCTAAATATAGAAATATTAAGGAATATTATGAATATTTAAGGAACAGTTTCAAATATAGCAATCAGATTCAAAATATTAGCATATATAGCAAAAATTTAAAAACAAAATTACAAATATAGCAAAGTGTATCAGTGATAGACTTCTATCGTTGATAGACTTGTATGGTCTAGGTGAGGTCTATCACTGATAGACTATAAGAGTCTATCACAGATAAATTTTGCTATATTTGAAATTTTTTTAAAGTTTTTAACACTTGGTTATTATCTCTAAAATTGCTACTAATTACAATTATCCAATATTTAATTTGGGTGTGCCATAAATTTAAATAGGACATAGCACACCAACAACTTAATCCAATTAGCATATATAGCAAAAAAAATTAAAAAAATTGTAAATATAGCAAAGTCTATCAATGATAAACTTCTATCAATAATAGACTTATATGGTCTAGGTGGTCTATCACTGATAAACCATAAGAGTCTACCAGCAATAGAAGTCTATCACGGATAGATTTTGCTATATTTGCAATTTTTTTAAAATATTACTATACATTTAGTTATTATCCCTAAAATTTCTATTCATTACACTTATCCAATATTTAATTGGAATGTGCCATAAATTTAAACCGGACATAGCACACCAAAAACCTAATCCAATTTGAAATACAGATTGGAAAGGTTAACAACTTGGTTCCCTTTACAAAAGGACATCTAATAATAATGCAACCCTAAAGTCAAGGCCATTTGTAAGCTTTCTTCACTTTATTATAATTTTTTTTTTTATAAAAAAATGCTTAAGATAACAAAAATAAATGCAAAGTGTTTAATTATTGAGCGAGGAGAGGCAACATTTTGAAAGTGATGGCACCAAAATCTTTTCCTTCATTATTTAAATAAATTGAATAATGTCAAAAAAAACAGTATTAATAATTAAATAATAGTGGATTGGATATAATTTTGTATTAGATCATAGTTAACAATAGTTTAATTTCATGAGTAATCTTCATCAAAGTATTAATATTGAAATAGACTCAACTACGTTGCTCTTGGATTTCGTTTAATTTAAATAAGAAATATGACACAAGTCATTTAGACATTAAAATAATAAGTGTGCAAGATTAAAAAATATTTTTGGTCTCTGAATTTTTCATTAAAATAAGAATTTAGTCCTTTGAATTTTAGCGTGTATAACAATTTCGTTTTTTACTATCAATTTTGTTAAAATTTAATCTAGAAACTTTAGTATGCCGCAATTTAATCTATGTATTTTAAAATTGGTTAAGATTTAATATGAAAATCTTGCATGGACACAAATCGATAAATTGATTAAGAACTAAAATGTGTTTTTAAGTCGTTAAATAATAAAAACTGACACAATAAGTTTGATCAGATTTAGTACTATAGGAATTAAATTTTCATAAATTTTAAAGTATAGAGACTAAATTCTTACCTATTAAGTTTGAAATGAAATTAAAGTCATGTTTGGTAATTATTATGTTTTTAGATATTTATTTGTTAGTGTATTCAAAAATTGAAACAATTGTTCAAAATGTGTTTGACAATATATTTATATCGAAGTTACCAATAAAATATTAAGTTCAATATAAACTATTATTAATTAATTTATGAACACGTCTTTTATTAAAAAAAATTGTGTAATTATTATTTTGTAATATCATATAATTTAATAATGTATTATATAATACATATTTAATGAAAAAAAAAAAAAAAAGTGAACTGAATTTATAATCTGAATATCATAAATTCTTTCTACTTCTTGCATATGTGTAACATTATAGACAATGTTTTTTTTTTTTTTTACAATATTTAGAGTGGATGATCGAACTTCAAACTTCAAAATTGATAATACAAGTTTATATATTAATGGGTATTATAGGATAAAGTTTACATTGGTATTATAGGATAAATTTTTTTTTTTTTTTTTTTTTTTTTTTTTTTTTTTTTGGATCTTTCATGAAATTAATACTTAATAAAAATAAGTTGAATATTAGAAATCTTAAACATTGAGAAAATTACCATAGCTATGTTATTGGAGTTGGAAAAAAGAATAATCATACTCACGTGGGGTTCACGTGGTTGGCTGAGAAAACTTGGCGGCGTCCAGAAGGTTGGAGAGATCAATAATTAATTTATAATAAAATAATTTCAATTGTCAAATTTGTAAAGAATTTTGTCGGGATATAATTTCACCTTTTCTTTAAAGCAAGTTTTTGGGAGATTTTAAAGTTCAATTCATTCTAGAAACAATTTGAAATTTCAAGTTTGTATAGTGAAAAATATTAAATTATTTATAAATATAGAAACATTTTATTATCAATTAGTGGTAGAATTGTATCGCTGTCTATGTTAATAGATAGTTAAATTTTTCTATATTGGTAAATAATTTGACTAATTTTTCTATATTTAAAAATCGTTCTAATAATAATGTAAAATTTAAATTTAGAAAAATAGTGAGATTTTCTGAACATTCAAAAACGAATCAATATTTTACTTTCACTTAGGATCTTCTTTACAAATCATCCATGCATATCAATTTTAATCGTCCATTTTACTAATTCGTCATTTGAAGGTGTTTGCACATATGTAAGAATTAATGCACCGAAGATTTTATCAAGAATAATCTTAATAAAAGGTCTATATTGATCCACTTATGACAACTAGTTTATAATAAACTAATTAGACAATTAGAAGTCTCATACGATATTTTTCAAACGAAATCTGAAAACGAGAGTAAATTGATACACTTACAAAAGTTTGAGGTTTAAATTGATACAATTATTAGTTCAATGTTTCTATTGATACAAATACAGAGCTTAGAGGCAATAAATTGATACTTTCTCTAAAAAAAATATGTATGAAAAGTTATTGTGCGTGGATGAGATCAAATAAATAGTTAAATTGTAGATTCCGTGTTTGAAATTTCAACTTTCATTTTAATAAGTCTCTACTACTAATAATAGGGTACTTAAAAAGTTTATGTGTACGTCACATAGATTAAACTAACAAGCGATAATTTGATACTACACAATACCGTTATATCTCTATAATTTTGATTTTTAGTTACCTTACACAAATTTTCTTTAAAAAAATAATAATAATAATTAGAAGCATTGTTCTAGAAGGGCTTTAAATTTAGGGCAGCCGACTTGAGAAGCAGTTTGCATACAATACAAAGGTTCAAGTAAAATGGGATTACTTTTCTTTGTCTTGGTGCCAAAGTGAATGAATTTGATCATTTTCTATCACAAAATGGGACCCTTTCATAAAGAGAATATATAAAGACAAGAATTTTAATACTTTCCTTCCATGCAATTGCATCTAGATTTGTGATTATTGTTAGTTATGTTGGAAAGTGATTTTAGAATAAGTATTTTTAAATAAAGTGATTTAATTATAGTTACTATTGTACAAATTGTTTTGTTGTAAATGATGATTTTAGTGTTTGGTTCCATCACTTTAAAATTAATTTTTATAAATCTTTTATTTTGGAGAGTGATTTTAGAATCATAAAATTGTTAAATGAGGTAGAGACCAATTACTAAAGAGAAAGAGAAAGTTAAAAGAGAGTGATAAAAATTTAGAGGAGAGAAAAAAAAGATAGAGATGGGGAGATAAATATTTGGGTTAAAAAGAAAAATTGATATATTTAAATAGTAGTGCTTGAAAAAAGACTAGAATAATGTTCTCTTGCAAAAAAAAAAAAAAAAAAAAAAAAAAAAAAAAAAAAAAAAAACGTGTTGTTTTCAAATATATGAAAATGAACTAAAATATTTACAAATATAGCAAAATTTTACTATCTATCTGCAATAGACAACGATAAACTATTATCTGTATTTATCTGTAATCTATCGCGACACAGATAGTAGCCTATCGTGGAGATAGATAGTGAAATTTTGGTATATTTGTAAATATTTTCAGCATTTTGTGAAATGCTCACGCTTTAGATTCTTGTGTTTTGGCACGTTTTCTCATTACCTAATGGTTGTTTTAGGCTCTAACTTGTCATAGATGAATTTCTTGGTCAAGAACGCTTAGGTAACAAGTGGCAGATCCATAAATTTTGTTGACGGGAGCTTTATAATTCAATAAAAATAAATGTAAAGAGTGGGGCTTGAAGACAAATTTGCCGTTGGACTAACTAATGATATTGATACTCCGGCCTATACTAAATCTGGCTGTGTAGGTAACCTATTTGGCTTTTATTTGGATAACTTACAAGCACTTAGAGTTTGATTTTGGTACAATAACCTTGAAATTTTGATTAGATCAGAGGAGTCCCAATTGGGCCAAGCAAGGTTTGGTGCAAGACACTTTTTGGGTTAATTACTAAAGTTTATTTCAAGGTAAGTGACTATGTTTTGATGACAACTTTGAGCCCGTTACATATGCATGTTTATTATTTGAATATATGTACGATTATTGTGATGTTTATTAATTGATAAATATTGTTCAGCACAACGTATGTTTTATGATTATTACAATGTTCAGACGCGTGCGATGGCAAATTTAGTATGGTATGCATGCATGTTGTATGATTGTGGATTTAGTTTGGCATAATAGAGATTAATTGTGAGATAAAACTTTCAAATTAAGTGAGATTTCTACTTAAATATTTTGAGTTTTAATTGTAGTTTGGGTTTATTGTTGAAATTAAGCAACTGAATGGAAATGGCAGAGATTTTATTGCTCGATATGTACTGCACAAGTTATCGAGCTTCTCTCAAATGTTTAGTATTAATTTCTTTATCCATTAAGACCTTTTTTTTAAAAAGACAAGAACAATTGGACATACATAAATGTTGAGAAAAATTGTTCAAGTTTACATAATTTGATGAATTTTTGGTAACATATACATTCCCTTTTGAGTTTGTACAGAACTTGCAAAACAAATTTCTGACTTTTTTGTTAAAAAAAATTTCCAGCTACACATAGATTGATAAACAGACAAAACCAATGGACGAGGAAGTTGTTGAATGGATGAAACATAATCAAACTTCAAGAAAGATGGAGATCGAGATTGAACACAATCTCAAGAGGGATAGAGCCAAAGCTTCAAATGTTGCCATGGCATCAATACAGTACTCTAAATTTAGATTGTTGTCCTTTTGGTGAAATTACCAAAACGAAACATCCTTTCAAGTTTCAATCACTCTCTCTTGTTTTCTAGTGACCACGAATACATCCGACGTCAACACTCCAATTCCACTCCCATGATCCCATGACACATTCAACCACCTCGATCCTTTATGGCCGGTGACATCTCTGCAAGTGTGAAAAAATGGGGCCAAAAGAAAATTAAGGGTATTTTAGTAATGTTGGTTGATGATGATACATGTAAGAAGACGAAATTCATAAGTGTTCTATACATAGTAGGAAAATTTTTATAAAAATTGCCACATGTCAAATTTTTATTGGGGCGCTGTCTTGGTTGTACAATAGATTTTTTTTTTTCCCTTAAAAAAGTGTGACATAATCTATTTTAGACTTTTTTGGGATTTATATACAATTAACTCCCACAATATCGTGTACGTTAGCATGTACATCTACAATATTATGTTAAATCGCCTAACAAAATCCTAGTAAATTAGATATGTGATACGTGCCCGTGTGTTACACGATAACATTGTGCTCACAGTTAAATTGTTGAAATATCTTAGAAATTTGAAATTTACAATTTTCGTGACTTTGCAAATAAAGATTAGTTAGACTAAGTAGACAAGTTAAAGACTGGAAAATTGCGATTTGGCATATGATGTTTAGTCTTAAGAGTGTGTTTGAAATTGAAATATTTAATTTGGAGGAGAAAATTAGTGAAAGGAACTAATAAATAAATAAATAAATAAATAAAAAGAAATTTGAATTGAAAAATGTGGAATAAAGCAAGAGACGGGTAAAACTTTAATATTTATATTTTTAGTAACTCTACCACATGGGCATGGGATCCTTGTTGGCAGATGAGGCTTCGTTCAAAATGTTTGTGGGAGTTGAAGACCATAAAATGATCTAAATGTTTTTTTATAAAAATCTTATTTTTCTAAAATGACTTATTTTTAAAATTAAACCAAAACATATCCTTTAATTGTCATATAATGTGAGAGTGAAGTTTTGGTTAAGAATTTGAAATTTATTATGAAAAATTGCTCAAAATGATCCAAAAAATTCTATCAAATTGACCTCTTTTTAGAGAATATATGCTTTTTTTACCATTTTGATAGGTGAAATACCAATTTTGCCCTTACTTTTAAAATCGGTTGCTTCACTCTTCCACCTTTTCACCCATTTCCTCTTATCGTTAGTGATCTTCTCATGCATTCTTCCAATTGTTTCGACCATTTCTCGGATCATTTCGACCGTTTGTGTTTCTCTAAAAGATATGTTTATCATTTCTCTGAGCATCTGCGATATTTGTGTTGTACAAAAACAAAGGAACTAAAAATGATCGATGGTTACTTGTCCTCATGCTTGATATCAATAACATTGAGTGTTGATGGTACAAGGTTGGTGAAGAATAAATATTGATGGAGAATAAAGAATATTGATGTTGCATTGTATGAAGTTTAATGGTTGTTGAAGAGAGGAGTGAGAAGTATTACACTTGATATTGAGGACAAACTGGATATTTCACATCTCAAACGGCAAAAAGAAAACATATTTTCAAAAAAAATTGGTCAATTTGATAGATGTTTTTGGGTTTTGGATTATTTTGGACAATTTTCCATTTCTTTTTCTATCCTAATCTGTTTCCTCTTGGTTTGGGCAGGAGTTGGTGGGCTGCAAAAGACTCTTAGGACTAGACACACCACACTAGGGGAGTTGAAAAAGTTTGTCAATTTTTGCATTAATATTTATTTACTTTTGCCATGGTAATTTTTTTTCATATGTTATTAAAAAAAATGATGAAAAATGTGATCAGTCATCGAAGACCCATCACTTGGTTTAAGATCAATTTGGTAGGCAATTTGAAAACAAAAAATTCAAAATAAAATAAAATTGCATTTCAAGATTTAATATCGGTGTTTGATAGCAAACTTAAAAATTAAATTTCAATTTAAACAAATTTTCAAAATGTGTTTGAGAAATATCAAATGAAACAAACTATATTCAAAACTTAAGATAGTTATCTTTGTGCATCACACCAAGTTGTCCTATCATAATTTAACATGTTCTTTTTTGAAATATTTTAATGATTACTACCATGATATTTTCCTTAATTAAAAGGCTAAATTGTAAATAAAAAAATAAAATAAAAAAACCTCTAAACTATACACTTTGTGTCAAAAATACTCACACTTTCAAAAAATTTCAAAAATACCCCTAAACTTTCAAAATTTACAAATTTTTAAGAGTATTTTTTAACTCTTTTGAAAGTTTAACAAAGTTTAAATTATTTTTGAGAAATTTTGTACATTTTTTATAATTTAACGTAATTAAAATGACAGGACTTAAGAAACATACTAACGTAATTAAAATGACAGGACTTAAGAAACATACTCAAACAGAACAAACTAGCCACCTAAAAAATCGAGTTGTCCAAAAACAAAGCCATTTCAAATGCATGCAATAAGAAGCCTTTAAACACCTGCCACTCCAATTCCTATATAACCAAACACCCTCCACCCCTCTCTTCACCACCTTCCATCAAAATCCCACATTCATTAATGGCGGAATTTCGTAATCCTCAATCCTCCAAACCCCGACAATCCTCCGATCAACTTCCCCGCTCCCACAAAGTCGTCAAGGCCGCCACCGCCGTCACCACTGGCACTTCGCTTCTCGTCCTCTCTGCCCTCATTATGGCCGGCACGGTAATTGGCCTCACCGTCGTCACTCCACTGTTCGTCATATTCAGCCCGGTTCTCGTCCCTGCAGCAGCGACAGTGTCGCTTTTGATCCTGGGGTTCTTGGCTTCCGGCGGGTTCGGAGTCGCTGCGGTGGTTGTGTTGTTGTGGTTCTTCAGGTTTGTGGGGAGAAAAGGGAGAAATGGTGGTGAAGATTTGCCGGAGAAAAGCCGGTTCAGGTTCTCCGGTAAGGGGAGGGAAGTGGAAGGTTAAGTTAGTAGATTGTGATGAAGGAAGGGCAATGGCGTTTGGATGATTTTTATGTTGCTTAAGGCTGTCCTTAATGTTCGATGAATAAAATTTAGGTTGAAATCAATTTTTGTCCTTGTGTATTTAACAATTTTAATTCCAAATTTAAGATAAGCCAAATTATTTTTATTCTCTTTGGTTAACTTCTTATATTTTTTTTTGTTTTCCTTCATTCAATTGTATTCGTTTCAAACCAAATTCTGAGTCACAATTAATTTTTTGTCATAAAACCTCTTATCAATGTCATAAAATTTCAATTTTATAACAATTTAATCCATAAAAACGCTCACTTTTGGACTAAATACTTGTACCAATTTAGTTTCTAACAAAAAATAATCAAAATTAGATACTAATTCTCATAATTTTATTGAGGTTTGATTTCTTTACTTCCAATTTTTCAAATATTTAATTTCAGTCCAAATGTCATCTTGAATTATTTGGTAACAATGTATTTCCATTTATTAATTCTTTTGTTCGATGGATTTTTGGTCTCGGCTTTGGAATTACTTACCGATAAAGTTAGAAAAAGATTATTATTTTTTCAATGTTGAAATAATCCACTCCAACTTAACAAACAAGTGTTAACACATTGCCCGGAAAGCAAAATACGCTGAGAAACATTATTTTTGAACAAATTGACTAACGATCACAAAACATTGTTGAGAAGTTTTCAAAACCCAGAATGGAAAAGGCTTTAATCATCATCAGAAAGGAAATTTTGTTCTCATCCACAGCATGGCTTTACTGTGTAGGAAGGTGTCCTAAGATTATTCCTCATTTCATCACTTGATGGACCTTAAAAGCACAATCAAATCAAACAAACAGCAAAAGAACCAAAGTGATCTTCAATCTAATGAAAAGTTTTCAAAAATGGGAAATAGAATGGGATACTCAGATGGCAATGGAGATTATTAGGTTCGATTCTGCCAGCAGAGTCTCCTCAATGTATTTCAGAAGAGGGAGCTTTTTATCCTCATTGTAACCTTCAATTTCCCAAAATGCAATCATTCTTTACAAAAAAAAAAAAGAAAAAAAAAACAGATTCCATGGAAGAGAGAAAAGGGAAAACAAATTCAGAAAGATGGCTCAGTTTTCAGAAGTAATCGACACGCAAGATTCAAAAAGAAGCCTGCATTCCGGTCTGTTGAGCTTGATCTTTCGTGAAATCATCAAAGCCACCGTTCGTATATAAAACAAACAAATGAAAATTGAGAAAACAGCGAAATACATCCATCGTTTGATCTAAATAAACTCGAAAACCTAAAGGAATTTATCAAGCATCACAGAATAACAAGGAATACTAGAAACAATCACTGGTTTCTACACTGAACGAAAACAAAAAAAGTGGATCTATCGGAAATAGAATTAGTTAATGTAATTACGAAACAGTAAAATTGAAGAACCTCAGGAAGAGAACGAAGATCGGCCAGCCTAAAGAAGGCTTCTGCCGCCGCGGATATTAACAAAGACGAGGACTGGAGAAAGGAATGAGTTTGATGATGTACACCTCAGTCGGCTTCATGGGTTTAAATAGGGGAAGAAGGAATTGTGTAGTGAAATTAGGGTTTCTCTGTTTCGGCCGCTCGATTTTCGGATTCAAATGCGGGTCTCGTCAAGCCCAACCCAATTCGTAAGTTCGGCCCAAAACCGATTGATTGATTTTTTTTTCTCGGAAAAAACAACTTTTACCTTATTTTCTTTCCTTTTGGTCCTTTAAATTCGGTTGGTATTTTTTCCAAAAAAAAAAAAAAAAAAAAAAAAAAAAAACTTTTTTTCTTACTTTTTAAATTTTTTTATGTGATAAAAGTGAGATGCATAAATATGAGTACATTTTGGGATCTACCTCCAACTATTTTTATAAAATCGATTTAGAATTAAAACATAGATACATTTTTTGCTCTACATGCAAAATGTAAACTATTAAAACACTATATGTTAATAACTTTAAATTTGTATTTAAAATACTATATTCGAGCCAGGCAAAAAATCACCTAATAATAGATGAAGTAAATAATATCAATATTTCACATTGATAAAATATTAATCATTATTCCACATCAATAAAATATTAATCATTATTAAGATCCGCTTGTTAATGACTTTTAACATTTTAGAATTTAAACACTATGACTTACTAAGGTAAAAAATCACCTACTTATATAAAATAGCAACATTTTTAGATAGTTGTGATAGCTATCAAAATCTATCAATTATAGAAATGATAGAAGTCTATTACTAATAGATACCGATAGAAGTCTATTAATGTCTATCAGTATTTTTTTTTTTTTTGCTATTTTCTGTAAATAGTTTGACATTTTTTCTATATGTAAAAATTTTTTAATAGTAAATAAAGCAAAATAATATATTTTTTATATGTCGTATTTGTATATTCTATTGATATGATATACTACAATATAACATAAAAAACGAGCATGCAAACAACATGTCACGTTTCCTCAACTAGTAACAAATCGTAGTCATTGATAAGTATTGATAGAAGTTAAAATTGTGTAATGTTTGTATATATAATAATAAATTATGCGAGATTGTCTATTATTTTGTGTTAGATTGTAATACACACAAATTCCCCCAATTAAAAAACCTCGAATATTATTTATCAAAACACGATAAAGGATGTGGATATGACATAACACACAAAGAAAATTGCAAGAGCCTCTTTTCCACCGATCACAAAGCCGGCGGAGGCGCTCGGAACACCGTTGTTGTCAGTTTTGGAAGAAGGTCGAGGGAGGGCGTCGGACTGCGACGGTGGCTGAGGAGCGGCAGCGGGGGAGAATGATTGGTTGTTCTCGACGTTGACTTGCAACTTCATGCCGCCGAGACAGAGCAACCTGTTGCCGGAAACGAAGAATCTTTGGCCGGGCTGCGACAACGTGACGGTGGTGTTCCCGGAAGAGTAGGCTTTTAATATGTTGGTGGTGTTGCACGTGTTGAAATTCTCTCTTGTCACTTCGTTTAAGCTTTCCGATGACGAGTATTGGAAAACTATATAGAAAAAGATAAATGAAATTAGATTATTGGTCATAATTGCAAAATGACTAAATATTCATTCAATATTAAATTAATAATACCTTAATATTTAGGAAATTTTAAAAATAGAAAATTAAGAGAAATTATTTATACAAAATAATAAAATTTTTAAATAATTGCGATAGACGCTAATAGAAGTCTATTACTGATAGATGTTATAGAACTCTATCAATGTTTATGAATAATTTTTTTTTTTTTTTGTTATTTTTTGTAAATAGTTTGACGTTTTTTTTATATGTAAAAAATTTTCTAATATTTATGATGTTTTTTATTCCATCCACTTAGATAAAATTTAACCATAAATTTGGATGATTTTAAAATGATAAAAATCAATTTTGAAATTTTAAAAATATTATAAAATATGTTTTTAAAAATTCAAAATCAAATTTGATGAAATGAAAATTATATTTAAAAGTGTAAAAATAAATATTAAAGTAATTTTGAGTGATTAAAGACGTGTTTAAGAGTGATTTTGACAATAACAAAAGTGATTTTAACAATTTTAAAATCACTCACGCTTAATCACACACTAAACAAAATGAAATATTTTATAAACTCGAAATTTTAAATACACACTTCCAACCAAATTATTTCATGTAAATCATGTTAACGTTCATTTTAGTGATGACATTAGAGACTATTACAATCATACTCATACAAATATTTTAACATTAAATATATAATATAGTTCTTTGGGATTATTTTTCAATAATGTCATCCCTAATTGTTTTGATTTTTTATATAATGATTTTTTGAATCCCTAGTCTAAAAATGGTAAAATTAATTCATAGAATATAATAAACAACACAACATACATAATTTAATAAAATCAATATAATTCATTGTTATATCTTGTTGGTTAATGAAGATAAGACTATTTTGAGCTGTTTGTTACGGTTGTTCTCCAAAAGAAAGGAAATATAAAAAGAAGACAGACTTATTACTAAAATTATATTTATTGTAAACTGTCTCATAAAAGCCAACATACCCCTTAAACTCGCACATATTCTATATAATCATTCAACGTTTAATATGACAATAAAAACTTTATTTGACATGATGAATGAAACTGAAATTTTTAGACATGTTTAGTAATCATTTGATTTTTTAAAATTAAACCTATATTTTTTCTCATTTTCTTACGATATTTTACATTTTTTTATGAAGTAAAGAAGTTGAATTCATAGACAAATTAAAAAAAAAAAACAAAAACAAAATTTTAAAAACTACTTCTTTTAGTTTTCAAATATTGACTTAGTTTTTTAAAAAATATTGATAAAAAGTAGATAACCAAAACAATAAATGTAGAGGTGGAAAGTATATTTATAGGGTATTAAATTTCAAAAAACGAAAAACCAAGGCTCCATTGCTAACCATTTAGGCTATGTTTTGTAACCATTTCGTTTTTTGTTTTTGTTTTTGAAAATTAAGCCTATAGAACCTACTTCCACTTTCAAGTTTATTTCTTTGTTATCTACTTTTTACCGATAGTTTAAAAAACTAAGCCAAATTTTGAAAACTAAAAAAAAGTAGCTTTTAAAAACTTGTTTTTGTTTTTGGAATTTGACAAATAATTCAACTATTGTATTTAAGAGAAATGTAAATTAATGTAAGAAATGGGGAGGAAATAGACTTAATTTTCAAAATCAAAAGCCAAAAATAAAATGGTTACCAAACGTGACCTTAGTTTTTGAAAATTAAGCCTATAAACACCTCTCTCACTCCTAAATGTCTTACTTTCTTATCTACTTTTTACCTATGTTTTCAAAAACCAAGCCAAATTTTAAAAACTAAAAAAATGTAGTTTTCAAAAACTTAATTCTATTTTTAGAATTTGGTTAAGAATTCAATTCTTATACTCATTAAAGACGTAAAACATGGTAAGAAAATGCGAGAAAATAGACTTAATTTTCAAAAACCAAAAACAAAAAAAACGAAATGGTTACCAAACGGAGCCTAAATGATTATCGAAACAAGCTTTAAAGATTATGTTTAAAAATTAAAAAAAAGAAAAAAAAATGGAAAAAATCTAAATATATATAGATAGATAGATATAATACCAAGAACATCTCCGACGAAAAACCTCTTGCCTTGAGACCAAGTATCAAGATCAGTGCTGATATCCCAACCAGAAGTATCTCCCACAATATATGTTGTGGCATTGCATCTTAATGCAAGCCCTTCAATCACCAATAATACACAAATAATCCAAATATTATTTCCCATTACAATCAATCAATCAATCACACCCTCTTTAATTTCCTTTCATCATCATCTCCTAATTTATATAACAATCTTTTATTATTAATTTCCTATTTTTTTAGATTACCTAACTTCCCCAACTTCCATTTTTCCCACCTTATTGAAGGAATTAAGATGAAGATATGGTGGTAGAAATAAGCAGTTTAACCTCCAAATTCCAACCCCAAAATCCAATAACTCTTTTTTGACTTTTGCTTTAGACAAAGAATATTAATTGTCTTTTTTTTTTTTTTTTTTTTTTTATATGTGGTAATTAATTAATTGGTAATTGTTATATGTAAAGTTTAATTGCTTATCAAAGATTAGAGACCTTATGGGATTCATCATTTTTTTTTTTTTTTATCCTAAGGTTAATGAGGGATATTTTGGCTAGGTCATTGCATTGGTATATATAACTAAGTTTTTAAGTAGGTAGCCAACCTGCCCCCCATTTTGTTCATCAGTATGACTTCAACTATTAATAAAATAAAGTATATAATGATTTTTATTGTTTTATATATGCTTCTATGTGCCATAATCTACTAGGCCAACTCTTTCATTTGGCTCAATTTTAGAAATGGTTTGGAAAAATATGATTGTTTAATTTTATCATGAATAAATTTACGAGTCTCACCAATGTAAAATATATATATTTGATAAGAAGAGGTTAGAGATTTAAATCTTCCACTTTACATATTGTTAAATTCAAATAGAATAAAATAAAATTAACGAGTCAACAGATGGGTAAACTTTAACATTTTGTTTCTCAACCCCAGTTTTGCAATTTTGTTAACTTGTTTACTATTACTTGAATTATTGTTGGAGGGAGTCCTAAGTTGCTAAAGTTGGGAAACCTAACTCTCATTCATTATAACTAGTAAACAGAGGATTGGAAAATTAATGCAACAATGTGATAATGACAATTAGTCTCTTTTTCAATACTCAAATTTGACCTTTCAAAACAAGGTTTGTTGGAACACTATTTATACTTTTAAATACAATTTAGGAAAAACGAGTACTTTTGGAATATATTAGGAAAAACGTGTAGTTTTTTAGATTACATATCAAGTATAAATTCTCTCATTTTTTCCATATATTTTATTGATTAAAAATCACTTTTTGTCTATATATCTCGATAATTTAGTTTTAAATTTTGATTCGTAACAATTTAGTCCATGTACTGACAATTTTGTAATAATTTAATCCTTAAACTTTAAAATGTAATAATTTAATTATTGTACTATTAAACGTGTTGAGTTCTTATTGTGAAAATTATTGTTAAGATTTAATAAAATTTCTTACCTAGGTAGATTAATAATAACTAATTAGGGACCTAGTATGTTTATAAGCTACACAGTTTAAAATTGTTAAATAATAAAAATATAATCAACATTTAATTTTGACCGAATTTATTTACGAAATGGATTAATTGATTGTTACAAATTTGAAAGTTAAAAAGATTAAAATGTTACCTACTAAAGTACAAGAACAACATTGTTACAAATTAAAATTGAAATTACAAGAACTAAATCATTACCGATCAAAGTTTTATTTTTATGAAAGGAATAAAAAGTGATTTATAACTTATTTTATTCATCTCTCGCATGTTGCTCACAAAGATGTACTATTTAGAATACATTGATTTTTTTTTTTTTTTTTTTTTTTTTTTGTGAAATAATGTATTTATATAGTAATTTTAAAGCAAGCATCCAATTGTAATTCTTATAATTTTGAAAAAGGAAAAAATAAAAAAAAATAAAAAACAATCTCCCAAAAAGAAATGTTCATTTCCTGGCCGGAGTCCCCATTACCTTTTCCTATGCAATTAAATGGGAATGTAGATGGAAATATATATACACGCATATATTAAACTTCATGAATTTTTTTAATTAGAAAAATCAATAGTATTTTCTTTTAATATTAATTTTCATTGAGCATTGAGCATTGAAATACATATATATTATCAAGACAAAAAAAATATGGGAGGTTTGTAGAATGCCATTTTACAAAAGGAGTAATTGTAAATATAGCAATCAGACTTAAAGTATTTGTAGATATAGTAAAATTTAAATTATACTTTTGAAGTCCATTGCTATATTTGCAATTTTTTAAAAATGTTGTTATACACTCAATTAGTATCCTTAAAAGTGTTACTCAAGGCAATTGCCCTTTCACAAAATTAAATGAAAAATTAAAAGTTAAATGGGGCGAAGTCCCTGCACCGGTTGTGAACATTCCTACCTCCCAAACAAACACATTTGTAAAATGTAACCATTAAGAGCATGCAGAACAATGTTTGAGGCATTTCTTAACATCAGCCTAAGAAATCAAATTATCAAACAGTTCGTATACATGAGGCTTTAAGAAGAAATAAAATTCAAAACAAGAAAAATAACTAAAAAAAAAAAGGTTTATTTCTTCATAGAAAATAAAAAATTTCGTGGAAAAAATTGGCTGTCAAGAACATCAAAATATGCTTCAGCTATGCCCAAACTCTTTTCCTGGGAGCAAGATCTGATGTTTTTATCTCATCAATTTTTGCAGCTACAATAAAATCATTCATACTCAAACCTCCTGCAAATTCAAAACCATAATTACACGTCTCCATTTTATAAATTTTGGTATATTTAACTTTTATCATAATTTTTAATATTTTCTTACTATACCACACTTGAAAAAATTAGTATAGAATTCCAATTGAAGTTGAAGGTTCAATCTTATTCCAATTGAAAAATTTTAAATTGATGGCTCAAGTTTCACACCCAAAATGTCGTTTAACCCAAATTTTAAAAACAATCAAGAAAAATATTTTACGAATGTCAGAAATCAAATAACGTTTTTTCTTTTCTTTTCAGAGAAGTGAGCACAAGCACGAGCAAGAAGGACCATGAGCGCAAGAGAGTGGACGAGGAAGAGTTTTATATTAGATTAGTTGAATGACGTAAGTAAAAGGTTGTACATCTTTATTTTCAAAATTTGGGCCAAACGACATTTCCGCAGTAAATTTTGAGTCATTTGTACAAAAGTCTAATCTTTTTAGGTAACTTTCAATTTAATGTTTAATATTATATCCCGACGTGTGGAAATGTCACTTGAACATCTAACTATAAAAGAAAGAGCATACCTACATAAAATAATTAGCATGTATATAAATCAATAATCTAGCCATTCTACTAAAAAACATTAATCTATGTTAACTTTTTTATGACAGTTTTTTTAATGGAATTATCTAACTAACAAATTCTAACACCTTACAAATAAAATTGAAAATTTTAAAAAATTAAGAACCAAATGTAAAATAATCTACGAAAATCTTTTTAGATTCAGCACTATGATATTATATCATAAAATTCAATCAAGAATTCTATTACAGAGATAAAACTAACACCGAATTTCAATAATGTTAATGTCTCATTTGATAATCATTTAATTTTTTTAATTAAAAAAATTAACATAGGTTAATTAATTTTGGGGTGTCAATTTAGATGGGGGAAGTGTTTTGAGAGAGAGAAGAGAGTATTACCAATGGGTGAAGTCCAAAGCTCAGCTCTAACTTGATTAGGCTGCTCCAAATGAAGATCAGGGAAATGCCCAACATTTTCAACAACCTTAAAGATTCTATTAATCAATTCAACACTGCATTTAAAATCCCTCAATTTCCACAAACATTGAAGCTTAAATTGCCCTGTTCCATCATCCACCAATCTCCAACCCACCACCTAATTAAAAGAAAACCCACAAAAATTACAATAAAATCAAAATCAAAATCAAAATCAAAGAATAATACCTTCTTCAAGAGCTTTTGGGCTTCATCCTCTGCCATTGGAGTTTGCAGTGAAGAAACTGGAACACACTGTTGCTGAGACAGAGCCAAGGCTCGGACATTAGGGATCAGAATCTTGTGCTCTGTATCGGAAAATCCCACCACTTTTTCCCCGAAATTGCTCTCGATTTCCGCCGGAAATGGGTCTCTCGCGCCGAAGTCCCCCAGTTTGTCGGCTCCTACGGAGACTATGATGGAGGCTGAGCGGTGGTTGCGGCGGAGGAGGGTGGTGGGAGGGGGAGAGAAGCGGCGGTGGGGATGAGGAAGAGGGAGGAGAGGGAGGTGGAGGTGGGTGGATGAGGCTGTGGCCATGCTTCAAGGATCAGGTTGTGTTTTCCTTTTCTTTCTTTTTTATTTTACTAAAGGAAAATCTAGTGGATAGGCTTTTATTTTATTTTGATATTGGTCTTTTGCAATGGGGTGGTGCATCATTGTGTAAATATTTATATCAATATTTTTATATTTATATGAATTCGATATCAATACAAAAGATGAATCGACATTTCGATCAGAACGTTAAAAAATAATCATGAAACATACCAAATGTCTCCAATATAAAATATAGTATAAATAATAAACATTTTAACTGATTTAAAAAACAAAAAGATTTATTATAAATTTAAATAACCTTTTTTTAAACTTTTGTTTTTATAATTTTTTTTTAGAAATATCCATCAATGCTACCTCAACATTTTAAAACGTTGTGCACCCATAATCATGTCTCATGAAGTCATGGGCTACGGTGAGTGGGTGGTCTTTCAGTCAAATTTAATTTCATAGACAATTTTGCATGAGTGGCGACAATATGTACAACTTGAATTATAGTAGTTAGAAGGTGAAGAAAGTCTATAATCAAACATTGTCGTTGCTTGTCAATATTTTCATATATAAATATTTGTAACTCATTCTTATATGTGAGTATTCGGGTCAGCTTATGTTGGACTTTAATTGATTTTAGGCCCAAATGTTGAAGAATCTTGAATCAAACAAAATGGGTAGATGCCGTGTGTGGAGCTGAAGAGGCCACGTTTCCAATGTCAGCCTTCACGTGATGAGGTAAGGAAATTTCACACTCAAAAGAAAAACTTTTCAGATTATGGCACGGAAAACAAAAAAAACCTCTTCTCTCTCTTGCTTGAACACTCTCTCTAACCCTCACTGTTTTCTTTGGAAATCCATGGCGATTTTTCAAGGTTTGATGAAGAATAAGACATGCACACAACAAAGATGAAGGAGAAGAAGAAGATGAAAACCAAGATGTACGTGGTTCGGCAAACGAAGGCCTACATCCACGGGAAGGAAGATATTCTTTCTTAAAGACTACACAGATAAGATTCTGTTTACAAATATTTTTACTCTCTCAAAAAAAAAAAAACTAAATGTAAAATTTTAAGATCTCCTTTTATAATGAGGAAGATCAGTTACAAAAATTTGTTAGAGAAAATATTTAAGCTGTTGGAAACACAGATCTACAAATCTCCACCTTGATTCCAACACATGCAGCCTTCTTCCTTCCAAATCTGACTTTTCTTCATCCTTTTTCAGGTAAATCAAAGTCGATTAGCTCGAGGCACTTGAGAAGCTTGAGCTTTGAGGTTGGCTTTGTTAACATGTCAGCCGCATTCTCAGAGGTATGAACTTTCAACACCTCAATCTCTCCTTTTTCTATTCTGTCTCAAACAAAATGGTATTTAATGTCTATATGTTTTGTTTTGGAATGGTATTGTGGATTTTTGGAAAGATGGATAGCACTTTGGTTGTCACAGTAGATCTTTACTACTGACTGATTTAAACCAAAGTCTCCCATCAAGCCCTTTAACCACAATCCTTCTTTTATTGCTTCTGATAGTGCCATGTACTCTGCCTCTGTTGTTGATAATGCTGTGATTGACTGTAAATTTGCTTTCCAACTAAGTAGATTAGGACCATATAAGAATACATATCCTGATAATGATCTTCTTTTGTCAATATCCCCTGCAAAGTCAGAGTCAACATAGCCATATAGGTTGAGTTTTGTCTCTTGTGTGCTATGATAGGTCAGCTTTGCATTTTTAGACCAAATTAGATACCTTAGTATCCATTTTGTGGCTTCCCAATGTCTTTTGCCTGGATTTGACATGTATCTACTTACTAGGCTAGCAGAATAGGCGAGGTCTGGCCTTGTGGATATCATTAAGTACATTAGACTACCAACAGCTTGACTGTAGGGTACTGTTTGCATCTGATTGAGGTGTTCCAAGTCAGTTTCAGTAGGTGAATTAGCAGAGGACAACTTAAAATGTTGTGCAATAGGTATAGTCACAGGTTTAGCATTGGTTAGATTGAATCTTCTGATTATTTTCTCATAGTAGCTTGATTGACTGATACTTAAGGTAGAAGCATCTCTGTCTCTTGTGATTTCAATCCCAAGGATCTTTCTTGACTGACCCATATCTTTCATGTCAAACTCTCTCTTTAGGAGATCTTTGACATGAGTTAAATCCTCCTTTGAGCTCCCTGCTAGAAGCATATCATCCACATAGAGAAGTAAATGTACCTTGTTCTTGTAGGAAGTAGCATTCACATAGGCACATATATCATAAGTGCTTTTTTGGAACCCAATGCTCTCTATATAGTCATTAAACCTTCTGTACCAGCATCTAGGGGACTGCTTAAGTCCATAGATAGACTTATTTAAGAGACAAAAGAGATCTTCTTTCCCCTTCATCTCAAACCTTTTACGTTGCACCATGTATATGACTTCATCAAGATGTCCATGTAGGAAAGCTGTCTTAACATCTAACTGGTCTAATTCAAGATTATTCTGAGCAACCACTGATAGAAGAAGTCTTATAGAGGTCTGTTTAACCACTGGAGAGAATATCTCTGTATAATCAATGCCTTCTCTCTGTGTAAAGCCCTTAGCCACTAGTCTTGCCTTATATCTAGGCTTCTGATCATTAGTAACACCCTCTTTTAGCTTGTAGATCCATTTGGATGCTATTGGCTTGCATCATTTAGGAAGAGGAGCTAGGGTCCAGGTGTTGTTCACATTTAGTGATTCCATTTCCTCACTCATTGCTTCTATCCAACTTCTAGCTTCAGGGCAGCTTACTGCCTCTTCAAAGGTAGTTGGCTCTTGGTCATTTGGGACCACAGTAGCATTAAGAACTAGGTTCATGTAGTTGGTCTCAGTGTACCTAGCTGGAGGAACAATCACCCTTCTTTGTCTATCCCTAGCTAATGAGTATTGACTCAAATCAGGTTGAGCTTCAACATTTTCAACTTGCTCCCCTGTTGTAACCTCTTCTTCTTCTGAATCACTATGAGGGTTGACTTCTATAGGTGAACTTTTAGGATTCTCCACCTCAATTCTAGTGGTAGGGTTTTTAGAGACTTCAACAGTCACATGTCCCTTTGCATAAACATTTCTTTCTCTCTAAAAGTAACATCTCTACTGATTATAAATCTCTTTTCAATAGGATGCCACATTTTAAAACCTTTCACACCATCAGAAAACCCTACAAACATGCACTTGACAGCC
This sequence comes from Lagenaria siceraria, assembly GCA_002890555.2. Classification (NCBI taxonomy): domain Eukaryota; kingdom Viridiplantae; phylum Streptophyta; class Magnoliopsida; order Cucurbitales; family Cucurbitaceae; genus Lagenaria; species Lagenaria siceraria. The sequence continues at coordinate 5,104,190 of CM016488.1, forward strand.
CTAGACTTAAGTTTCCCTTGGTTTTGATGTATATATCCAACACATCCGAATACCCTTAGATTTTCTAGGTTAGGTGGATGTTTGGACCATTTCTCCTCAGGGGTTAGGAAGTCTAGGGATTTATGTGGGCACCTATTTAGGGTGTACACAGTATAAGCAGCAGCTTCAGCCCAATATTTCTCATTTAGAACGGCATCAGACAATAGGCATCTTACTCTTTCCATGATTGTTCTGTTTAGTCTTTCAGCCACCCCATTTTGTTGAGGTGTAAACCTTACTGTCCTATGTCTTGTGATCCCATTCTCTCTACAAAATTTATTGAACTCCTCACTACAAAACTTCAGCCCATTATCAGTCCTCAAGTATTTAATTTCCTTAGAAGTCTGTTTCTCTATCATGAGTTTCCATTCTTTAAATTTATCAAATACTTGATCTTTAGTCTTAAGAAAGTAAACCCAACTCTTTCTAGAGAAATCATCAGTAAAGGATAGAAGATACCTTGAGCCACTTAGGCTTGGAGTTGGGGATGGCCCCCAAAGGTCAGAATGTATGTAGTCTAGGATTTCCTTGGTAGTATGTTGTGCTTTTGTGAAGCTGTGCCTTGTTGCCTTGCCCATCACACAATGCTCACAAAATGTAAGCTGATCACTAATGCCATTATGTAGAATGCCCTGTTTAGATAAAGCTTCCAACCCCTTTGCACTGATGTGGGAAAGTCTTTTGTGCCAAACATCAACCTCTGTCAGTTCATTAGAAGTTATTGCATAGGCCCCTGTTACCATTTCAACTCCTCTAACCACAAATAGGTCATTGACCTTCTCTCCAACTAGGACTACCTTAGAGTCTTTGATGACTTCAAATGTTCCTCCCTTTCCTTTGTATTCACACCCAATAGCATCTAGCATTCCCAAAGAGATCAAATTTCTCTTGAGAAGTGGTACATGTCTAACATTCCTTAGGAGCTTCACAGTCCCATCTTGTAGCTTCAATGACACTGATCCAATCACAACTATTTTACAAGCTTGGTTGTTTCCCATGTAGACCATTTCTCCATCAATCTCCTTGTAGGTGTTGAACCAAGGTTTCATAGGAGTCATGTGATAGGTGCATCCGGAGTCCAAGACCCAATCATGTTTTCCAAGGGGATTTATATGATTGGCCTTGTCATGTGTTGAAGCTAAAGCATCGGAGTATACATAGGATCCTTCAACAACTGAAGCTTCCGGTTGTTTTTCCTTAGCTTCTTTTTCTTTAGAATGAAGCAATCCTTAATTAAGTGGCCCTTTTTCTTGCAATACTTGCATTTCACCTTCTGTTTAGGCTTATTTTCTTCATTAGATTGCTGCTGTTTTCCACCTTTTGAATGGTTAGGCTTAAAATTTCCTTTCACAAACAGCCCTTCACCACTAGGTTGTTCTTTCTTTACTGTTTGTAGCTTAATTTCTTTAGTTCTTAGGGCTGAAATAATGGCATCTGTGGTTATGGACTCTCTTCCATACTTCAAAGCACTTTTCACCTCTTTGTAGGAATCCGGTAGGGAGTTGAGAAGAACATAGGCTTCATTATCATCACCTAATTTCTCCCTGAGGTTCTTGAATTCAGAAACAATCTTCTTGAATTCATCTAGATTGTCAGTGAAAGATTTAGATGTATCCATCTTGAATGTAAAGAACTTTTCCCTTAAGTACATCTTATTTGGTAGAGTTTTTGTGACAAACAACTCTTCTAGCTTGGTCCACATCTTGAAAGTTGTTTCTTGTTCTATAACTTGCCTTAATACGCTATCACTGAGGTTTAAAACTAACGTACCATAGGCTGCTAGCTCCCAATCTTCTTTCTCTTGTGCTGTCACAGTGTTTGGAAGTGTTGATGGATCTAAAAGGGCCTTGTGTGCCTTTTGCTGACCGAGTAAGGCTTTGATTTTGGCCTTCCATAGACCAAAATCACCATTTCCATCAAATTTCTCAAACAAAATGGGTAGATGCCGTGTGTGGAGCTGAAGAGGCCACGTTTCCAATGTCAGCCTTCACGTGATGAGGTAAGGAAATTTCACACTCAAAAGAAAAACTTTTCAGATTATGGCAGGGAAAACAAAAAAAACCTCTTCTCTCTCTTGCTTGAACACTCTCTCTAACCCTCACTGTTTTCTTTGGAAATCCATGGCGATTTTTCAAGGTTTGAAGGAGAAGAAGAAGATGAAAACCAAGATGTACGTGGTTCGGCAAACGAAGGCCTACATCCACGGGAAGGAAGATATTCTTTTCTTGAAGACTACACAGATAAGAATTTTAAGATCTCCTTTTATAATGAGGAAGATCAGTTACAAAAATTTGTTAGAGAAAATATTTAAGTTGTTGGAAACACAGATCTACAGCTTATGCACACCATGACTAATCTCATAGGACAACTCGTTGGCCCCTCAAATGTTTAGGTGGCAAGGAAAATGTATAATATTAAATCAGAGATAGGTGATCACATGGATTAAACTCCTTCTATAAATTTTTTTTATTAAATTCATTGTAGGAGTTTTGATAAAATTTTGAATGAGGTTCAAACAAGTATAATATATATTTTTATATATTATTGTAATTATGATATAGATTTGCCAACCATTTGAATTATCTCACATAGCGTAGAATTAGATAATTTTCTCTAGACCCTCATTGTATAATTTTTTTTTCAAGAGGCTCCTACCAGCATTAGTCTCGTGTTCAAAATACTTTGTGGAAACCTTATAGATTCAACCTCATTGGAGTTGGGGCAAGAAGATTACGGTCTGTTTAGTTGGCAATCTAGATTTTGTTTTATGTTGTTTAGATTCGTTGAGTTAAGCAAATATGTGTTTGACAGACAAACCGAATTCTGTTTCCAAAAACTGTTTTCATATTATGTGATCCAAATAGTGCAAATTTTGAAACACAACATTTTTATGTTTTCATTGTATCCAAATTTTAAATTTTAAATTTTAAAGCACATAATTATAGTAAATAAAGACAAAAACATTTAGAAATACAGTATGTTATGTTATAAACTTAATTCATTTTTTAAAAAATTAAAAAATATATTATGTAATGTATTATAAATTATATAATATTACATAATAATAATTACAATTTTTATAACATAAAACATATTTATAAATAAATTAATAATAGTTTATTGTTCATTGATATTTAATTTGTAAATTAGCATGTCAAACACATTTTAAACAATTGTTTAAATTAAAAGATAGTTTTTGAATTTGCTGCCAAACACATATAAGAAAACATGAAATATAACTCTATTTTAATTGAATTTATTGTTTTCAAATTTATGTATTCACATTTTCTACCAATCAGGCCCTTAAAAACCTGCCAACACAATTCTCCATTTTTTAACGTAGGTTTTACTATTATTAATTTTGAGGGACTGTTCTTTAAATTTTTTTTTTTAGACATTGAAATGTAAATTTATTAAAAATATATAAACTAAAATTAAACATTAAAAAATATAAAATCTAAAATTGAACAGAATCAAAAACATATTCTAAAATTTAACCCAATAATAATAAAAAATAAAATAAATAGGTAAAACGGTGAAGTCGGTCACGGACTGACCACGTGACCAGAACAAAAATTAGGGCAAAATCATGTGCTCCCTATAAATAAATCAAGCGGGCAAATATGAACCTTCATCTTCCTCCATTTTTTTTCAATGGTTGCGGTTCCTTTGCCGCAACTTCCATCTTCCCCATCGTATCTAATACCATCTATATGCGGCCTGAACGTTCTTTGTTCTTGTGAGTTTCTTCTCATTTTCCATACATTTTGATAATTTTTATTTCATTTCATGTGATTTACTTTTAAATTTTCTATCGTAAGATTGTTTACACGAATCAGTGGATGAGGATGAAGCAAATACTATTAATCCAACACTTGATCTGAGATAATGTATTCATTATCTGTTGATGTTACGCGTAGCTTCTGAATCTACTTTCATCTTTCAATCCATTTCTTTCTTTTTTAAAAAATATTTATTGTTTTCCGTTTTCTTCTAGTTTTCTGATTTTAAACGCACAAATCTCGATCTGTTGTTATTCTCTCTTAGTTTCTGGTCAGGTTTGTTTTTGACATTTTTTGTTCTGCAGTGATGGTTACTTTCATAGTGAAATATAGTTCTTAAAATTTTGTTTTGCAGAAGCATGTTGAAAATTTTGTATGTTTTGATTACATGTGTTTTCATTGGAGAATTGTTTTGTATAAACCAAATGAAACTCTTCTTTTCCTTTAGAATCATTAGTCTTTTTAGTAAGATCTCAATTGCATTATATATAATGTTAAGGGATACAGTGAAGTGTTTGGTATTTGGCTCCAATTTTAAGCGATTTAAAGGCATATTTGTAAAAAATTACTTTAATCAGTCTGAACTGTATTTAACAGTGCAAAATTGATTGATTGTTGGGGGCTTGTAATGGAATGAGTTTGTAATGTAATGTAATCCAAAATCTATATTTGGATTGATCGTTTTGGGCTTGATTTGTAATATCAAACAAATTCTGATTTAACAGTTTTCAATCCAATTTTCTTTTCCATCGTTTTCATGCTTTATGATTTCATTTTTTATATTCCAACTTCTCAAATAGTCCGTTAATGTTATCAGAATTTTTTTTCAGTCTATTTATAGTAGACTTTAACAAGAGGATTTTTTTGACAAAGAAATGGAGTATTAATGATTAAAGGATGCTGAATTGACCAAAAGTTTTGAACATCACTCTAGAAGTAAGCAGGTGAAACGAGCAAAATAAGGGGATTATTTTCATATAAATATAAGTAGACTTTACATTAATGTCTAAACAATTGAATTTTTTCTCTGAAATATTAAAGGAGTCATCCCAAACAATGGATCATCAAATAATTGGATATTTTACGAATTGAGTATTCAAAATGACTAATAATCGTCAAATTTTGTCAAACTAAAATGGGATTGAATTGTCATAATAGACCATGAAAAGAATGAAAATCTAAATCTTTCCAACCAAGAAAAATGTTAGACCAAATTTAAAATAATTGCATAGGGTCAATAATTGGATAGAGGATCCTTTAAAATTACTCGCTCTTCCTCCTTCGTCCTTTTGCGATCTTGTTTATTTTTTTGCCTTATTTCATTTTTTTTTGTTTTTTTTTCATGCTTTTACTTCCATTGCCAACTCACTTTGTTGAAATTTCTAGTCGCCGGAAAAAAGGAAGAAAATTGATAAGGAAGCGAGAGAAAAAATTCAAATGAAGTAAATTAAAGGTCAAATTTCAATTTGGCCCCTAAAAAGGAGCCATCCATATAAAAATTCCACCAAATTTGGTCATCTCTAGCAACCAAAACAAACAGCGGTCCGTTGTTTCCATAAAGATCCCAAACACAGGACAACTGCTTCTCATAAGTGTTGGATTTTGAGACACAACAACGTTAAATAACCACCATTCTTAACTGAGTATTGACCATGTTTATCAAAGTGCCAAATCCACTCGTTCTTAACTAATTGAAATTTCAAGAATGAAGTGATGGTCAATTGGAAAAAATATTGGGAATTCTATGGCAATTTTGGATGATTTTATTGGTTGTTCTATGGCAATTTTCAGATTTAGCTTTGCAGAAGTATCAATTACAAATAGCTATTGAAGTTTAAAGTTAATTACTAGATTGAACTTTTTGCTACTAATTTATAGGATTCTGAGCTTTTGATGAACAAACTATCAGTTTGATTCACATTGTTTTGATTAGTTGCTATCTGAGTTGAGTTTATTCTGAAGCTTGACTAGTTGGCCTTTAATTTATCAGACAATATGGATGTTGATGAGTTATATCTTGATCTCCTAGCACTGAGGGAATTATACATCCTTCTCTTGAAGAGTTCTTTGCAAGATGCAAATTCCCAACTTGTAAGCTTATGCGAGACTACTCTTCTCGTTTGTTCATATTCTTGTTGCCTTTTTACTTTAGGTTTAAATACTACTTTGGTTCCTGTACTTTTAAAATGTTCATTTTGGTTCTTATACTTTCAACTTTGATTCATCATTTTGATATCATAAAAATGAAGTAAAAATGAAAATGACGACCAAAATGGTCACTTTTTGAAAGTATAGGGGGATCAAAATGAACTAAGGTTAAAAGACCAAAATGAACCTTTTAAAAGTATAGGGACTAAAAAGTAATATTTAAACCTTTACTTTATTATTAAACAATGGACACTTATTCTTAACTTGTATCATGAGAATTAGAGTTGCAGATCAGTTGTTCTTGCCTGCCGTATGATTTGTATATGGATTTAGTTTAGCATAAGACTGTTTAAGTGAGCTTTCTACTTGCATATTTGACTATTGTAGTTTGGCTTTATTGTCAAAGCAGCTGCAGCTGGATCAAAGAGCACAAATTCTATTGAAGCATTTGCTTGATGATGCTACTGCAAGAGTTCTGGAGTTTCTCTCAAAGGTTTGTATTTTCATTATAGTTTAAACAAAAGAACAATTTGGACACAATTTATTCAGAAAATTTGATGTCTATACAGGACTTAGCAACAAACTCCAACAGTTTCTACAATTTTCTACACAAAGATGATGAACAGACAAAGCCACTGGATGATAATAAAGTTTTTGAATGGATTAAACATAATCAAACTGCAAGAAAGATGGGAAATCAAGAGCTTAGGGATAGAGATTCAGCTTCAAATGTTGCTATTAATGACTTATCACATGGCATCAGTTCATCACTCAGAAGAATTGAACTCCACATTTTGTCCCTGCAAAGGAGGAAAACAAGAAGCCATTGGCAGTCTGTTCTTCAAGGGAATGAGTCAATAAACCAGCAGAAAGTTCACTCAACTTTAAGGACCAAATTTACAAAGCCAATTAAAGGTCATCTTGTTGGTGAACAGAAAGTTAAGCCAATGACGACGCACCGTTGTTCCGAGTTTGTTCATGGATTCAGAATACCTCTGAATCAAAGCAATGATGAGGCCATTATTGAAACCCATTTACCTAAACAACACAAAGTTGTAAATCCAATGACTCTGATAGATAAATCTGGATATACTTCAGTAGAATCCAAGGCAACCTTCAGGCCTGCTATGAAACTGAATCAAACTAGTAAACAACAAGCAAAGAGGAACCAAAATTCATATGGTCAAATGATAATGGGGCCAACTTTGTTAGATCATCATCCCTCCAAAGAAGCAAGGAAGGAACAAACTCATAACAAGACCCATTTGATGACTACACAGCAAGAATCAGAATTCACAAACTCAGAATTTCAATCAGTTTCTTCTTCTTCTTCTTCTTCAAGTTGGACAACTCAACAAACTGACGAAAGTGAAACCGTCGACAACGACAACGACAACAACGACTCTTCTTCCCCAAGTCACCAAGACGATCCATCGACAACGGATTCAAAATCAAGTAGCAGATATTCGACGAAAACATTCAATATCAAGCAGGGGAAAACAGAGCCGAAGAGAGCAATCGGACGGTTCAAGCGACTCAAGAACAAACTCGGCGTTATCTTTCACCACCATCACCATCATCACCATCATCACCATAACAGCCATAACTTCATGTGGAAGCAGCTAAGGAAGATGTTTCATCACAGAGATAACAGAAGATTATTAGTGAGTAAAGAAGATAGAAATGAGAAGGTAAAGAAGAGAGCCATTAGAAAAGTGTGTTACAAGAATCAAGTGGGGAAGTTTCAGGCACTTGCTGAAGGGCTGAGAAGCCATGTATGGAGATCAAAAGCCATGAAAAGGAAAGAGCTTAAGGGGATGAAATGTGGGAAGAAGAAGAAGAAGAAGAAGAAGGGTGTGAAGAAATTGCATTGGTGGAAAATGTTTCATAATAGGCGTGGAGTGAAGTTGCCCAATAAAGGGCGTATGAAAATAGGATATGTAAATAGAAAAGCACAGCTTTAGAATATATATGGTTTTAGTTTAGTGGGACAAATTTTGATGTTTCTACAGAGCCAAGATGGGATTTTTATGCTTCCCTATGGGGCTTCATTCAACATTTTTGTGGAGAAATATGAAATATTGTTGTGCAACTCATTTTGTATTTTGTGTAGCTCATACAACACTCAATAACAATGTATTTTTTTTTTAAAAAAAATTTAAGTTATTTTTATTTTCAGTGTAAGGGGAGCATGAGATTAGATGCACCTAATTCATCATGGACAATAATATCAAGTTTTCAAGATTTTTTTTTTATGGAAATCTAAGTTGAAGTCAGAAATTCACAACAATTTAGAAGATGAGACTAAGAAGGAAAGTAAAAGATTGGAAAACTTTGATATGTAGCATGTGGCAGCTTAAGTTTAGGGTTCTATTTGAATTTGGAGGGAAAATTTTGTGAAAGGAAATAATAAAAAAAAGGAAAAATTACTTTTTTAGTCCTCAAGTTTTGAACAATATGTGCGTTTGGTACCTAAGTTTTAAAAATGCACCTTTTTGGTTCCCAAGTTTATAAGAATAGGTCTACTTGGTCCCTATGTTTTCAAAATGTACCTTTTAGTCCCTAAGTTTTTAAAAATATGTTTAAGAGGCCCCTCAAATAATTTTTTATTATTATTTTAAATAATTATTTAACATTTTAAATTAGAAGAATAATTTTTAAAAACCATCCCCTCTAAAACTATTTTTTAATTATTTTTGAAAAATCAAAGACAAAAAATACTTGAAAGACCTTTTAAACCTAAAAAGGTATATTTTGAAAACTCAGGGTTCTTATAAACTTGAAGACTAAAAATGTACATTTTTAAAACTCAGGGACCGCACATATTATTCAAAATTTAGAGGCTAAAAAGGTAATTTTTCCTAAAAAAAAATTTAGAAGATGTCTAATTTGAATAGGAAAAAACAATGGAATCAAGCAAGATACAAACAAAGCTTTAATATTATTTTTTAATAGCTCTTAAAGATATACTTTGTCTAGCCCATTTATTGAATTTTTTTAAAAAAAGTTCGTTGACTCTTAATATTCATTTGCCACCCTTGATTTTACTGTTGGAGACATGTCGATATTTTCATTGATATCTTCATATTTTTATGAGTTCAATATAGGAATCGATATTTCTATTATATTGTAGAAAAATCTACGAAATACAAAAAATAAACATTAAAATACCACTAATATAAATATTATATAAATAATAGACATGTTAACTTGTTTAAAAATCATAAAATGTTTATTTACTAATTTAAATTTATTTATTTATTATTATTTTTTGTTTTTATAACTTTTTCAGAAATATCCATCGGGATCATCATTTTACATTCATCGAAATCTTTAATTGTGTAGACATATTTTTCCATTCAAAATCTTCTAACAAACATGGGATAAGTTTTCTATGATTCTTTATCAACATTCATCTTAAAATAATCCATAAAACTTCTCATCAATTTTGGTGTATCGATGATCTAAAAAGATACACTAGCAATCAACAAGAAAACCATTTAATCTTACACTTTACTATAACAATTGTATAATATGATAGTATCATATCTAACTAGACAAAGAGATCTAACGACAGTGGAAGAACAAAACAAAACAAAACAAAGTCTTCCACTAAGGCTAAGAATAATTTTTTTTAAAGACTTATTTACAATCCTATTGTGTCAAATTAGTATAATATCAAACTCTTTTTTGCTTAAGCCATGTAATTTGTATCGCTGGCTTTCGTAATGCAACAAACATTTCTCTATTTTCTCTTTTGATAAGGATATCTGCAGCTTTCATATACAACTCATCACCTTCTATAATTCCAGGTAAGCCTCTTAAAGTTTCCATTACTTCAAGAGTACTACATCCTGGCAAATCTCTTCTTCTATATTCTATGGCATCACAAAGACGATCTAATGCACCAAACAATCTAGAAGGTGATCCAACTTTTGAATCTACTTTTTTCCTCCTTTTCTCACTCCCTTGAGTGTAAGTCGCACTAGTATTAACTTCATTCGTGTTACTTTCAACATTGTTAAACTCATTCTCGTTGAACTTTGTGTCTCCTATTGTGTCATCATTATAATCTTCAATCCCGTCACTTGTAGCCTTACATAAAACAACTTGAGATGGGGTTGGGGCCCAAGCTCTTCCATTAACTGCAACATCTTTAAAAAGAATGTTCAAGAGTTCCAAATTTTGTAGTCCTTTTGCTCGAAACTTGGCTGCTTCAGGAAGAATCTATAAAATAACAAATCAATGAACAACTTTATAACTAGTTGCACTAAAATTTAGAATTGTTATACAAATACAAATTCAAGGAAGATTACCTTTAATTTGTGATCCCACCATTTACTAGTTGCATCAATGGTTTGCCTTAAAGGGTCCCATCCAATTTCTTTTTCATTTTCAATCAAATCATTCCAAACTTGCCAATCTTTCTTGAGTGTTGTCCATTTGTTCTTAAGTTGTTTGTATCCATAATTTCTTCCAGTCTTTTCATAGAAGTTCTTAACTACATTCCTCCATCCAATTTTAGTAAAATAACCACGAGGTCTATTCCCATTTAATGTCTCAGTCACACAAACATTTATGAATGAATCAACAGTAACATCATCCCAAATAGCCTTTGTTTGTCTCTCTTTTTCATCACTAGTAGCTAAACTCTTGGACATTCTAATACATAAACAATAAGAAAAAAAAGCATTTGAATCAGTTTTACATGGTTAGAGAGATGAAAAATTAGAAGATATAGACAAATTTGAAATGTAAAAAGCAAGAAATTATACTATTTCCCCTGCAACCCAGCAGCAATTCATCCTTTCAGTTAGATAAATTTCATTGAAATGAGGATTTAAAGAAGGAATATAAACTTAAATCTCAGATAAACCATAAAAAAATGGAAAGGAATTGATGTACATAGCAAGAACTGATGAAGTTTCAGTTTCATAATCAGTAAAGATCCACAAAGAGAATAGTATTCCTCTGTTTACAAAATCTCTAGTACAGAATCCCAATTCTATATGTTCATAAAGCTTCCTCTATCTTCTACTGGTAAGGTAAAGTCAAGGGGATTTGAATAATGAGAAACAAAGGGGAAATCGAACTAAGAGGAATTCAAAATGAGAGAAAATAGGCACAATAAAGTTAAATAGTAACAAACAATACAGAATTAGAATGCGATTAGTAAAATTTGGGTTAGATTTTCTAATATTGTTACTTACTAACGAGATCAGAGCAAAACAGAATGGATTTCATGATGAACATTTGAAATCAAAGGTTAAAGAGATCATAGAATTCGGAATCGAAATTGTAAAAGAAACCAAAAATTAGAAGCGTACCTTAAGAGAGTCAACAATGGAGTATCTGAAGCGAGTGGAGGAAGAAGAAGAAGTGAGAAATTAGGGCAGAAGTGAATGGAGGAAGAATAAAAAAGAATGGGGGAATGTTTGGTATAACAGTTTTTTTTTTTTTTTTTTTTTTTTTTTTTTTTTTTTTTTGTCGTTTAAGGTGCTTTCCAGTCAAGCAGTTGGACGGAAAGTGCTTCCTAATTCTAATTTTAACTTTTTATAAAGCAACGTAAAAGTGATCCAAAAGCACTTTCCATTATGATTTTGACTCCACATACTGAGAAACCAAGACGAACCAACTGACTTGGACCGGTTTTCAATTATTTTTATCCTTTGGGATTTTGTCAGTTTGTCGGGTTTGGTTTGGTCAGTGGTTGTTAAAAACGGTCTGAACCGGTCGAACCGGATGCTGTGTTAGCAGCTAGGTCCTATCTCTTTTCCTATAGGCCCATCCCTTCGAGCCCACGACTTTTTATTAGACCCATCTTTCACACAAAATGGTTTAAAAATAAAAATAAAATAATGAGCCAGTTGCTCAAAATCCTTCCATTATTAAATTTTCAATTTAAAAAATTAGATTTTTTTAAGGGTAATTATAATGAGTAGCAATTTTAAGAATAATAACCAAGTGTATAACAATATAGCAAGTGATAAATTTCTATTTTACTATATTTGCAATTTTTTTTAAATGTTACTATATATGCTAATACTTTGAATTTAATTACTATATTTGTAACTATCTCCTATATTTTTTTTAATGAGATTACTATATTTGTAACTATCTCCTATTTTTTTTTTAATGAGATTAATATGAAGTCATAAATTATAAATTTAGTTTAATAGATTTTTGAATTTTTAGGAAAAGTCTATTTGCCGTATACTTAAAATGTATATAGATTTTGTGTCTAACAAATTTCAACTTTTAGATATTTGGCTTGACACAACAAGTTTTAGTATTTTTCTTATTTTTGTATTTTTTTGCTTTTGTACCTATAGTTTTATTTTTTTTTTTTTTTTACTTTTATTGTGGTTTACAAAATCGAAGCTAAGTCTTGAAAAATTAAAATTAATTTTAAAAAAAGTTCAAATGTTTCCTTCATCAAATGATGAAAACAATGATAAGAAAATCCAAAAACCAAATTATTATGGAATGGAAATTTAGTATTATGTTGTAAAGAAAGATAAATTTTCAAGTCAATCCTAAAAGAACTCAGGCTTCCAAAACTAACCCATTTTATAACCATTAAATTTTCGTTAGGTTGTCTCCCAAAATTTTCAACCTAGCTTGATTAGAGGTTTTGAGTGTAGTTGATATTTTGAGTAAGATGAATCAATATTTATATTATATTGTAGAAAAATTCATGAAACATAAAATAATAAGCAAAACATAGACTATTTATACTGAAATGTGATTTTGAAACTTGGAAAGTGTTGGATGTTTGGAATCAAGGATGGAACAAAATTGAGATCGTGAAGAAATGAAAGTTGGATTGAAAATTGTGGAAACAAAATGAATTTAATAGGCCTAGGACATTCAATCCATAAAAAAACATGAAACTAATTACGAAAATTTCCCTCAATTCAATTATATTTAAGTTTTTTTTTAATGTTGAAATTGGGTTCATACTTTATATACCAAATTTACTCAATGGTTTCATTAATAATTTATTTACATTTCTTGAGTCATAGATGGATCCAGCAAAATAAACACAAGTATCCTATTAAATTTCAAGAATCTGAACACCAAACATCAAGGGGTGACTAAACTCTCCATGGACGAACAATCTCAAATGGGGCATAAAATCCTTATCTGTACCTTGGGAATCAGATAGAAACTTGTTAACCGTTCTTTAATTCAATCAAGATGATTAGTATATGGCAGGTAAATAATCAATTTTGATATAAAATGTGATTCTTCATGTTGTAATGAAACAACAGGCATATGAATTTTGGATTACAATCTCATTCTGTTCAGTAAACTTTTTCATCTGAAGCCTCGAATCTAGCTGAACAAGTGATTGGACAAATAAACGAAGTTTCAAGAAAAATCTAATGGTAATGCCTCAAATTAGTTTTTCAATACAAAGTTCAATGATCAAAATGGATTTTCAGAAAGTTTGGAGACCAGAAACAATTATGAAGAAGATCAAATACTGAAAACAGCATTTAAACCTAAATCATTTTCCTGAAACAGCATCCGAATGAAGTTCTTTCAGTGACGAAAATCAAGAACAGAATTAAAGCACGCATAGCTTTAGAAATCAGTTGAAATTCTAGATCTCTTTAAGTATCATAGACAGGAGTATGAATCCAAATCATGCGCGGCTATGATTCTTTTTTCTTTCGATAATTGCATCGCTAAAATAAACAAAAAGAGAATCGAAATGGAAATTTTTACAGTGAAAATGAAAATAAATAAATAAATCAAGAACACAGTTGAAAACGAAAATCATGCAACTATGATTTTTCTTCCTTTTGATAACTGCATCGCTAAATCAACAAAAAGAGAATCGGACTGAAATTTTAAACAGTGAGAGTAAAAACGAAAACGAAAACGAAATCATAGGAAATTGAAGTATAATAGCAAGTAAAAGGAATCAAAAGGCCTCAGACAGAGAGTTCTCAATCATAGAATTATCAGACAATGTAGGCAAATCAAATCATCAATCATCACCGGCCAGATTCAGTAAGAACAAAAAGAAATGAAAACAAACAGAATGACGAAAATTGGCAAGTGAAGAGATCGCTCAGTTCAGCGGGGTATTCGACATGCAAAGACGTTTCACTCTTTCAAGGAAGAAAGAGGAAATTACTCTGCAATCCGGTCTGTTGAGCTTGAATTTTACTGAGTCGTCACTGCGATCTTCTTCACTCGCTAAAAAAAAATGAAAAGCTTAAATAAAAAAATGGTTTGAAGAGAACAGAGATGGTATTGGGAGTGTAACTGAAGACGATTCGGCAATGAAGGCGCCGTGTGATTGAGAATTTTGAGCATTTATATAGTGGAAGAGATTAGGGTTTCTCCCCAACTTTTGGGTTTTAAACTGCCCAGTACCCGTTGTAAGAAAATACGAAAATGACCCGCTCTTCCTCGCTAGTGTTAGTATTGTGGGCCTCTCGTGGAGAAATTCCCTGATTATTTATATTTGAAAAAAAAAAATTCAATTTTTACCTTCAAAACTTTCAATTAAATCCATTTTGATTTAATACCTTTAAAAAAAAAAAAAACTCACTCGAAATCAAAGGCGGATCTATGGAGGGGTTAGAGGGGGCACGTGCCCCTCAACCGGAACTTTCTTATACTTAATATATAATTTGGTTAATTAAATATCAATAACTAAAAAGTGACCCAGTGATGTTGAGAATCATTGAATCTTCTCTGCTGAAACTTAATTTCATTTTAATTTTGTCTCATATACAAATATTTTTGGATCTTTATAAAATTTATTTTACAAAAATTAATTGAATAGTTTTTTCTTATATATTTTGATGAACAATTCTACAAATATTTATAACAATTTTGTAATTAGTATTACTTAATCTAGATATCATACATCAGTGCATTTAAAATTACATTTATATCAATGTTAAATTACAAGATTAGTCCCTAAGTTTTGAAAATTGTTATTAATAAATCTCTAAACTTTCAATTTTTTTTCTAACCTCTAAAATTGCGTAATAAATCTAAAAGTATCTATAAGTACAATTTTAGAAGTTTATGGGCTAAACTTCTAACTCTATAGAAATTTGTGCCGCCTCTGACATGAAATTCTGGATCTGCCACGGCCCGAAATCAACTCTCAAATATACCCTCAATCATTTAAATTTTAAAATCACTTTCACGTGACAAAAAGTGGAAAACTTTTAACATTTAAGTGATGGTATGAAATTAAATCCTAATAAATCACTTAAATACATATTTTTTTAATGAGTTTGTACGCTTTCTTTTGGAAGTTCATGGTGTTAAGGAACTTACCACAAATTTCATGAGTATTGAATAATTTAGCAAAATAATAATAATAATCATAATTAAGTTCCATGTGGTAGAACGATTAAGTCTATCGATTATAAAAATTATTCGTATGGTGGAGTAGTCCAAATGCATATAAGTCATTGCGCTACATAAACTTATCTAGCATGATAGCAAAAGAAAAAAAATCTAACAATCTCTAAAAAAAGATAGATATTTAAAACTTCAATATGTAGCAACCGTCGTCTTTGTCTGATGCACAAATTGCTATAGTTGCAGTTGAGCAATTATATTCAATGATGGAAGATCTGTAGCATTGTTGAAGGGATGCGTCCAAAATAGATCTTCAGCCTTTAAACGTTTAAAAAAGAAAAAAAAAAAAATCAATCCATCAACATTATTACTAACCACAAAATTTAATTTATTTATTAATTTAATAGTATGCAATAATCTAATGACATCTCCCAAAGTTTTGACATTTGGAAAGTTGTGACCATATCCTATCACCGCAACCATTAACTTGACCTGTTTAATTTAACATCAATAGTTAGTATAATAATATATAATTTAGTGTATGATTAAACAATCTTATGTTAATTTACCAAAACATATTGATTGTTATCTTTGTCTGTGGTGCTCTTCAAATTCATTTTGATAAAATCTTGTGTTGTTTGTTGGGTTAGAGAGTTATACGAGGTTCTCCAAGAACTGGATCGAATTAAAAGTAAATAAAGGAATTTAATATTAAAATAAATAGAAATTTTTTCACAAAATAAAAAAATGTCAAACTATTTATCGAAAATAACGAAAAAAAATACTAATAGACATTGATAGGCTTCAATCAGTCGTGATAGATTTCTATCATTTATATCACTGATAGACCCTGATAAATTTCTATCAGCATCTATCATAACTATCTAAAATTTTTGCTATTTTGTGTAAATAGTTTTTCTTATTTTTCTATTTTTAAAAATTTTCTAAATAAATATATTAATAAAATATGAAATGATATATAATAACGTACCGATGTTCGAGCAGAAAAATATTGAGTGGGAAGTTGGAGCAAATAATTTACAATATCTAGAAGGATAAATAACAATCAAATCAATTTAAAAACAAAGTTATTACAAATGAAGAAAAAAATAAGGATTAAAAGCAATCAAACCCAATGATTTATATGTGGATGATGCATTAATATACTCGAGATCATGTTGCAGTTTGTGGGCATTCATGGATTTGCACACGAGCTGACGATTCAAATGAGATTTATCAAATGAGAATAATGTTGTTGAAATAAATATATAATAGTTGAAAAAAAAAAAAACTATTAGTAACAAATATTATACCTCAAAACTAAGAATGGTTGTGCTACATAGTGAAAGATAGAGAAGATAAAAGAGTACGCAATAAAGAATGAAAAATATAGAGTAAACAATAGCTAAAGTCCTTGATCTTGGTCGACAACCCATACTCCTAATTCAAAAGATAAACAAGGAAAAATAAGATATATTAGTCATTTGAAGTTTATATTAATAAAAACAATCAATTTGACATAATTTCCTTACTGGTTTTCTAGATCGACTGTAGTTTGGTGCTTATTTTCAATGAGAGGCATTTTTAATAGTGACGATCCCTAAAATATAGTATAAAATAAAAATATTTTAATTTACATAAGATTATTAGGTTAAAAAATAAAAATAAAAAACGATAAGAAAAACGTAATAAGAAAAAGAAATTGCAACATACCCTACTCATTATTATACTCATTATAACTTATTTGATCGGTAGAAGAGATGAAGAGAGAATGTTGTTGAGATGTGGAGAAGATGAATTTTTCTAGTGTATTAATAGGGATGGATGAAGGGGTAAATGTAAATCCTAAATGGAATTGGGAGTTTGGAAAATCTTTTTAACTAAATAGATAATTTAAAATTCAATTTAATTATTATTATTATATACATTATTATTGCGAGTTGGATAAATCGTTGGCAACCAAGCGAATAATTAATTATTATGTTTTTTTGAAAGAGTAATTAATTACCTTTTAGTTTTAGGAATACATTATTTTGATTATATTAATCGGAAACCCATTTCCCATTTTTAATTTTATGTCTAATAAATTTTTAAACTTTCAAATTAATTTCAATGAGTCTCTAAATTTACAATTTTAGCTATTTAAAATTGATAATCTTTTAGCTATTTAAAGATTGTTCCAATTTTATTTAGAGATCGACTCGTAATGCAAATTAAACTAAGTTAATCTAAGAAATCAATAAAAGTGATTAAATATGAAGATTATCAACAAAAAAGAGACGTTTTAGGGCCGAATAGAGTTCATCAAAGATGTTATTAATCACAATTACTTTTAACTCTTGAACCAGTTAACACCTAGATCTAGAAGTCTTTTATCCGGATTGTCCCTCTTAAGATCAATCTTTTCTTTCACTTAATTACTAATTACTAATCTATTGAAACTAGATAATTAAGCAAAGCATTAAGACTCTTTATCAACAAACTCTACTGTTACCTGACTACACACATGTTTTCAAACAATAGTCGAACACACATAATCTAATCTAAAGCTCTCTCTCAAAAGATTCAAATCATAAAATCATTCAAACATTGATCAAACATTCAAAAGCAGTAAGAACATTCATACTAGAAAGCGCAAATGCAAATTAACATTTAAAAAGCAAGGTGTTTAACAATTAAGCCAAAGAATTCATCAACCCCTGAGCAATTCAGCCTAACATAGCTTCCATAAACAAAACCATAACAAGAATGCAACAATACAAAAAATAATTCAATAATAATTCAAGAATGGATTGACCCTCCAACAATCTCCAATTACTTCGGCATAATTATATTCATATCATGATTTAAATGGAACTTATATTTTTGTCTTAAGTTTTATAGATTAGGTAGAAATCATCAATTATGGGCCAAATAAAATATATCTCTAATTGTATTTTCTAAAATTTCTTTAAGGATAATATATGAAGTCAATGAAAATTTTAAGTTATTTATTAAAAATATAAAGAAATGTTATATATCAAATATAACGGAAAAATTTTGCCTGTTTTTTTTCCCTTGGGTGTAGAAGGAAACAGATATCAAGAATTTTCTTCTTATGAATGGTTTAAACTTTTAAATTTTATAAAATTTATGCGTCTCTAATTTATAAGATAATTAAGAATTGTTTGTTACTTTATTGGAAATTTGTAGAAATCCCACCAGCGAAAATTATAAACAAGACCTATACCTTAATTAAGAAAGCGAAATTAATTTAAATAATTTTTATATTTATTTTATCGACAAAAAATCCAATATACCCAAAAAGGAAAAAAAAAAAGTAAGGCAAATTTTAAACATAATTAAATACAAAATTTATTTTATTAGAAGTAAAAATTAAAAGTTAAAAGGGTGAATATGATTAGTGGAGATCGTTCATGTAGTCCAACAGAATTAGCAACAATAGTCTAACCTTTTTGAATTCTCATTCTTTGTTTGTCCTTTGAAAGAAATTAACCCTAACTGGGTTGCGTGTATAGCCTTTAATTTTGATTCTTTATTTGTCTAAAAATTATTTAACCATAGGTAGACCCATATTAACCATGAAAATCACCTTTAAATAGTTCATGCTTCAATAGATATATATTAACTATGAAAATAAAATAGCTAATCATATATTAACTATAAAATCAACACAATAAGATATATAGTTGATTATAGGAAAATAAAAACATATACTAAATTTGTACCAAACTTAAACTAATTCAATCCAAATATATAAAAAAAAAACTATCACAAAATATCAAAAGAGAGAAATTAAGAGTTGGTGTGGGTGAATTTTGATCGAGTAGAATAAAGCTAAAAATCAAGATAAAATGTAAGATAAACTTAAGATTTGATGCATCCCACCCTCATCATTCACATAAAAAAAAATTATAATATTTACCAGTGGTGGATGTGGATGTTTGTGTTGGTACGGGAACCACAATCGAATTATTTTATTTTTCAAATTCCAATACGATTAGACTTCATTTGAGTTTTTTCAATTTTCTTAGTTTTATAATTTAGGACTGTTATGGATATTTACTAAATACGTAAATTATAAAATAAATATGAGAATAGATTTCGATTTCAAAAATTAATTAAAATTTATTATTTGAACAAAAAATAAAAATATTTTGCTAATTCATATAAATATGTGAGTTCTGTCTTTGTACAGAGTGTCACAATCATAGCTCGCTAAACGATTGTACGACATTTGTTCTCATTCACGAACAAGTCAGTCAATTCAAATTTGGATCGCCTACGCAAATGCCTCTCGCAACCTCCACCTCCATTTCTAGACAAAACAGATTTAAAAGAAAAGAATTTCGTAAACGTTTAAAAGTAGGTTTGGGAAAAGAAGTTTGTTGTAAGGCTAGAAAGCAAAAAAAAAAAAAAAAAAAAAAAAAAAAAAAGGACAACAACAACTCAATAGCTTACAACTCTGAATATATCGGTCGTGACACATAGCACATAGTGAACCGGAATGGGTATAATTCATATGGGTAGGGTATGTTACATTTTCCTTTTATTAATATATTTTTCATAATTATTATATGCTTAATAATCTCTCCTTCTATCCTAAACGAAGGGTTATATTTCTAATTTAGAAAGAAATTAAAAGAAACAACTTATGTTATACTATTTTCGATTTTAATTTCTTTGAAAATAATATTTAATTGTCTTCATTCTAAAAACATCTCCTTTTTTAAACGTATGTATAAAACAACAAAATAGAGTTTTCATTTTCTTTTCTTAACCTAATATAAATAATATTCCTATTCATATTCATTTTTAAATAGGCTTATTCAAATTTAATTAACTTTAAATTAATCCTTTATTTACCATTTAGGATTAGGATTTAGAATTTAGGCTTCACCTCACCATACCATTCATCCCTATAAATACACTCACAAAATCCATAAAAACCTTAAAACTTTGAACCAAAATAAGTTTAATTCAATTTGAGTTTCTCCACTCATTCCTCTTCAAATGCCAGTGGTATGTTGCAATTTTCTTTTATTATTATTTAACATTATAATCTCATCCTAACTTCATTGTTTTATATATTCTCTACCTTTCTTTTTAAATCTTTTTATTTTATTCCATATTTCAGACATCGTCCATCCATAAAGATGAGTGCCAAACCACCGTTAATCTAAAAAACAAGTAAGCAAAATACCAAAACATGCTCAATTAAGTTTTTTTTTTTTTTGGTAAAGTAACATGAATTTCTTAATCCTGCATTAGTATTTTATTCGGCTTATTATTGATGAATATTAATTCTAAACAATTCGCATTTTTAATACACTAAACAGGTCAAGTTATTGGTTGCGTACTTCGGATATCGCCCCAACTTTCCAAAAATAAAAACTTTGGAAGATGTCATTACATTATTGGGCACTATTAAAACAACATATCAAACAGATATATTGGTTGGTAGATTGATTTTTTTTTTTTTTTCTTTGGTTAGATTGCTTTAATTTTTGTTTTCTAATCAGACACTTTCTTATAAATATTTATAGGCTGAAGATTTATTTTGGACACATCCCTTCACAAATGTTACTGATCTCCCATCTTTGAATTTAATTGTTCAACCTCAACTACAAATTTGTGTATCCGACGACTACAATTGCTACATATTGAAGTTTAAAATTTTCTTTATTTTTATTTTTTTTCCTACTCTATTTTGGACTTATTCCCACAATAAAATTATTATTATTATTATTATTATTATTACTTTATCATCATTAGACTTAATTGTTCTATCCATGCTATTTTCTTTTATTGATTGATTGATTTATTTATTTATTGCTAAGTTATCCAATCTAATGAAATTTGTGGTAATTTCCACTTGTATCCATGAATTTTTCTTTTAGGAAGTTTTTTCCCTTAATAATTGATACTTAATAAATAAATAAAAATAAAAACAGTAAAATATTGTGATAACTCTAACCTAAGTAATTCACGATGAAGAAAAAATGTCTATCATTACCCATAAAAATAAAAAGGCAAAATCAACATATAATTGACATAAAAAGATATACTATCAACTTTGAAATCAAATGTTCCATCTCCTTCTCTCATATGGTCTAAAAAAAGGTTTCAAAAGTTTTCAAAACAACACTTGCAAATTTTATCCTATCCATTGTCAAAGAAGGAATTTCATCCCTTCTTTAATTTCTTACAACTCTAAAGTGGCTATTTATAACTTTACAAGAAATTCAAACAATTAACTAATTAAATACTAATTAATCTAAATTATCAACTAAACTACATATTAATTAAAATAGGTAAAATCTTCACAAATAGAAAAAAGTCAAACTATTTACAGAAAATAGTAAAAAAAAAAAAAAACACAGATAGACATCGATAGACTTCTATTAACATCTATTAGTGACAAATTTCTATCATTTCTATCACTGATAAATACTGATAGACTTCTATCAGCGTCTATCACAACTACCTAAATATTTACTATTTTGTGTAAATAGTTTCTCTTATATTTTTATTTTTTAATAATAAAAGTTTTGCAAATATAATATGCGAGAGTACTCATTCCATGGCCTCCCAAGTAGTTTCTAACCGAGTTGAGAATCGGTTTGAGGTCGTCCACTGCCATCACTCTTGAGTTGTGGATTGAGATTCCGGTGTTTTGGTTTAGGTCGGTTAGGCCCTGGGCCATGACAACGCATTGTTGTTCTGTCGTAGGTTTTCTTGCGTAGATCATGTAGTTCTAGAGAACTACGGCGGCGTTGCCGACCATGAAATCGACCGTGCCTTAAATGTAGCATTCTTTGTAGAATTGTCTTTGTGAATGGATGTAGAGAGTGTCTTGGTATCCTTCAAAACAACACCGTAAGGATGCCGATAGATCGAAGCCTGAGCGAAAGGCTGCTGCTTAGTGTTTTTCAAGTCTGGATGTGTTGCAGAATATGATGCCACGTGCAATTAATGTTTACCGATTATAGCTAAAAAAAAGTCACAAAATCTTAAATGGTTATTTTATTTTGTTAGCAATATCATTTAAATAAGGAAAGAAATATTCTGCAGAGATAACATCTTGAGTCGCACCCTCTAAGACAAGTTTCCACAAAGACGTAATATGAAATAATCTATAAACTACCCCAGGAGTAAATGTCAGGAGTGTTAAACAAATATATATAATCAATATCACAAATCTAACACTACATATTAGTTAAAATATACCAATTATTGAAATTAGAATCCAATTCTAAAATGATTCTCCATATAAATTCCATACAAATTCAAATTCACCTTTGAGTTGCCATTAAATTTTTGAGGCCCATTAGGCCCAAATAATGTCACCAAGATGTCACTTGGGATTTTGTTGGCAAAGGTAAAAAATGCCCTTGATTTTATCATCCTTTCCTCTTCCATCTTCATCGGCGAGTCCTTCGATGAGTTGATGGCGGCGGCGTTAACGCCACTTTCCGGCGCGAGATAGTAGCAACGGAAGTCTCCAAATCTTCCTTCTCTGCAACGGCCACCGACAACTCCGCAACGCTCGACGAATCGACGGCGAACACGAGCGGCTCCGATGAAGGTTCAGTGGTATAGGCTTCTCCCTCCTCCGACGCTCCTCCAGCGCCGACAACATCAAAGGCCGGCGAATCGGCCTCCAACGACGAAGCTGTGTCGATTTCCTCTGCTTCTTTTGACAATTCTGCAACAACAATAAGCTTGTGGTTGGGCCTCCGTCTGATGACTTTCCAACAAAATAATCTCCTCCGACGAAGTCGCAAACTCCGGGTCCCGTCTTCAATTTTTTCAAAAGCTTCCTGTTACAAACTCAAAGTAGCTATTTACACCCTTTATAAAAAACAAAAAAGCTGACTAATTAATTCTTAAATAGTACTTAAAAGACTGATTAATCTTAATTAATAACTAAACTAAATATTTACTAAAACATATTAATTATAAAAAAATGTTTATAAAAATAGAAAAGAAAAAAAAATACTGATAGATATTGATAGACTTTTATCAGCATCTATTGGTGATTTCTACCATTTCTATCACTAGACTCTTATAAACTTCTATAACGTCTATTATAACTATTTAAAAATTTTGCTATTTTATGTAAATAGATTGTATTATTTTTCTATTTTTAAAAATTTCTCAAACAAAAATCTATCCCTAATATTGAAAAGTTTATTTCTTACAACTCCAAAGTGGTCTATTTATAGCCTTAATTCAAACAATTAACTAATCAAATATTAATTAATCTAAATTATCAACTAAACTACATATTAATTAAAATATATTAATTATCTTATAATTCTACTCATCAATTAGCTAGGAATATGAATTCAAATTATGCGACACTATCTTTTTTATCGTTGTCAAATTGATTTTGAGATACGAAACTTCATATTATCTAATGAAAAAAGTGAGATGAAAAACGGATGGATTAAAAATGAAAACGAAATCATGAAAAGGAATAGGAAAGAAAATCAGGCCTCAGACAAAGAGTTCTCAATATTGATCATAGAATTATCAGACGATGTAGGCAAAATCAATATATCAATCATCACCGGCCTGATTTAGTAAGAACCAAAAACCAAAAATTGGTAGTCCATCATGCAAAGATGTTTCACTATTTCAAAGAAGAAACAGGAAATAATTGCTCTCCAAATCCCCTCTCTTGAGCTTCAATTTCTTCACTCCCTAATTTTCAATTCAAAAAAATAAAATAAAAAACTTACAGAAAAAAATATAGGATTTAATTCCTCCACATATTGCAGACGATTTGGCAATGAAGACAGCCTTGTGATTGATCACCATTTATACAGTACTCGAAGAGTTTCTCTTTGAGCTTCAATCTTCTCATTCAAAAAAATTTTAGTCTTCTGAATTTTCAATTTTCAGACTTTCAAAGTCTTCAAAGTTCTATCTTTATATTTTCTGTCCTCCATATTTGAAAGAGGGGACCATAAATATCTCCAAACTTACTTTTATTATCTTGTGATTAAAAGAAAAAAAAAACTCGTGATTTCTTGTAACCATTACAAAACTTCAACACACCTCAACTCAACTAACATTAAACTTTTCTTTTTGGTCTAGAAGTCAGAAGTTTGATATTTGACAATCTTTCTCATAAAATGTAAAAGAAGACCGTTAAAATAAATTTAAATGGATGAGTTTAGGGTAAATTTTACGTTTTATTACAATACTTAAATAAGATGATTTAAATAATTTTTCAAAATTAGATGTGCTTACAATGATATTTTGAAGATTGATATCAAAATAAATTAAAATATTTATAAAAATAACAAAATATTACTGTCTATAAGTATAATACTTATAGTTATACTTATAAATGGAGAAAATAGGAGACAAAGAAGAAGTTCCATCAAGCTAAGTCAAGATGGGGCCTTAATTTTTTTTGGTCTGTGATGGGTGAAATGTCATAAAAGGAAAGAGGTGGTCCTGATTTGCCAAATTATTTAGGAAAAATAATTGTAGGATATGTCTAAAATGGTGGCTTGGATTTGAAAAATGTTTAATTTTAGTTTTTAATGAAAAATATCTAATAAAGGTGTAGTAATTTATTTGGTTTTCCCACTTTGCCCTTACTATTATTAGCCAAATTAAAAAAAAAACAAAATTTTAAAAGCTATTTTTTTCTTTTCAAAATTGACTTGGTTTTTTAAATCATTGGTAAAACGTAGATAACAAAAGAAGAAATTTGGAGGTGAAAGTAGTCTCTATAGGCTTAATTTTCAAAAACTAAAAGCAAAAAACCAAGGTCACGTTTGATAACTATTTCGTTTTTTGGTTTTTAATTTTAAAAAATTTAATTAAGCTTATTTTCTCACATTGGTTTGCATCTTTTTTTTAATACAAGAGTTGAATTCTTAGCCAAATTCTAAAAACAAAAATTACTTTTTTTTTTTAATATAATACATTAACAAATAATATTTAATGCAAAATTTTATTCAATCATTGTAAAATTATCCACTAAATTTATAAGCAAAGAATGAAACTATAAATATTTATCAAAAGACATTTCAAAATAAATTAATTTTTTTCATCTATACATGTGTGTAAAAATATTAAAATTGAACTAAGTTATTAAAAATTAAGACAATATATAAATATATATTGAAAAATTAAAGATTAAAAACAAAATTAGAAAAATAAAACAATATCATTAAACAAGATTTGAACCGTGGACTATTCCAAAATAGTAATCTATAATATCCTTTCCTTCTAACCAAAAAAGTAACCAAGCATTTTATTTGAACATGTAAATGTAAAAAAAAATTCATATATTTTAGAGAAATTTTTAAAAATAAAAAATATGAGAAATTATTTACATAAAATAGTAAAATTTTTAAATAGTTGTGATAGATGCTGATAGAAGTCTATCAGAGTCTATCAGTAATAGAAATAATAGAAGTCTATTACGAATAGATGCTGATAGAAATCTATCAATATCTATTAGTATTTTTTTTTGCTATTTTCTATAAATAATTTGACATTTTTTTCATAAGTGAAAATTTTCCAATATCTTATAAAAATGCTAGAAAGTAAATCACACATTTATTTTCAAAGATTTTTTTGTCCCCTAAATCTATCTTTGGCGTTGGCTATCGACATGTCGGTAGAGAGCAATTGCTTGGGCTCACTGATCGATTTTGTGAATTCGACGAACTAAATGAGAAGAAAAGAGGAAAGGGAGAAAACAAGAAGAAAGAGGGAAGAGAAGGAACAAGGAGGAGAGACAAATAAAGAAGAGGGGGAAATCTATTTTTTTTTTTTTTAAAGAGTAATTAATTTGGGAAGCCTATGCATTCCTCTACAACGTAATAAAAAAAATATAAACAATTCAATTTTTTTATAAAAAAAATTGTCACATGACAAATTTTTTCGAAGAAATATCTTAGGCTACACAAAAATAGGTGCAATCTACACACATTTTTTTTAAAATTTAATTATAGTTTTGTAATTGATTTAGGACATGTTTGGTAGTGATTTTAAAATCGTTAAAAATTACTTTTATCATTTTTAAAATCACTAATAAACACACTTTAATCACTCAAAATTAATTTAATTTTCAATTTTACACTTTTAAATGCAATTTTCAATCATCAAAATTAGTTTTAAAGAATTAAAACATATTGTACGGTGATTTTAGCAATTTTAAAATCACTTCCAAACATGCTCTTATTGTATAGAAAGTGGATATGTAGATCTAAATCAGATCTAACCATTATAATTCTTCTGTGTTCTTTCATTCTCTCCCACTTAATCATTTGTTTAGTCTCAATTCGAGAAATTCATTGATATGAAATCCTAGCAGTTTAATAATTAGGAACCCAATTGTTGAACCCCTAACAACAAATCCCAAAATCCCAAATCAATTGACGTCAATCCAAAGAAAATATTATAATTGAATTATCTTTTGATTGGAGAACAAGTAATAAGGAGAACTAGTTCCTTACTCCAAGTTCGAACACTCATCCACAAGTAAGATGATCAAACTTACCTGAATGTTCTTGGCATGCAACCCTGATTCAAGAATTGCAAAAGTGGCGGGTGATGAAACTCCGTCATCTACGAGAGAATTCTCATTTAAGAAAACCCTAAAGTTTTAAAAACATCAAAAAATTGTTTTCAACAACCTAAAGACAAGACTTTGAATAGTCTCCCAATAAAACCCTAATACAACATAGTAAAACGCCAAAATTATACATACTTAAATTCATAAAAAAAGATAAAATTGAAAAATACTAAAATTACATCAAGATTATTAAATAAAACCTAAATAATAGTTTGATGCTGAGACGGTTCATATCATTCATTCCTTAAGATAAAGATATTAGATGCAAATTATAACGAAAGAAACAACAAAGAATAATAGATTGATCATAAACATCCCCAAGAATAGTACATTATTAATAATAAGTACAATAAAAATGAAATCCCCAACAGTCAATCACTCAATAATAATTAACCACAAACTTCATGTACTTTTATGCAGTAATTATTTCAAAGCCCAGCAGTAAATGGCACTCCAGTTCCAGGCAGCCATGATGTTCCAGCAATAAAATTCCCAACAGTAAATTTAGCTGCTTCAGTGGCACTTGTTATCACTCTATAACCCTTCCATTTGACTCTGTTAGCGGTAGAAGAACCAGGCCCAAAATTCTTAAACTCTCCGTAATACAATGTATTCAATGCAAAATTACCACTCCATTCCAACCATCCTGCTGGGTTCACCAAGCTATCCATGAAGTTTTGCAAGTAAACAGTGCGAGAGTACTCCTTCCATGGCCTCCCCAAGTAGGTTCTAACTGACCCTAGAACCGGTTTCAAGTCGTCAGCCGCCATCACCCTCGAGTTGTGGATTGAGATCCCCGTGTTTTGGTTTGGGTCGGTTCGGCCTTGGGCCGTGACGACGCATTGTTGACCTGGGATAGGTTTTCTTGCGTAGATCATGCAGTTCTGGAGAACCACGGCGGCGTTGCCAAAGATGAAATCGACTGTGCCGTAAATGTAGCATTCTCTATAGAATTGTCTTTGTGAATGGACGTAGAGAGTGTCTTGGTATCCCTCGAAACCGCATCGGAAGAAGACCGAGAGATCGGAGCCTGATCGGAGGGCTACTGCTTGGTGGTTTTCGGGTCCGGCGGTGTTGCGGAATGTTATGCCACGGGCAATGAAACGTTCACCGGTCACAGCTGAAGAAAGTCACAAAATATATCAAAGTGTTATATGAGGCATTTTTTACAAAGGGTTTGCTGAAATGATCAGGAGAGGGATGTGAAATGGTAATTTCTTTTTTATTATTTCATGAATATTTTTCAAGAATTTTGAATTAAGACTTCTTTTGTTTCCAAGCTATAACTCATAAGATACATATAATAAACCAAACTCATCTAATAAAGGTTAGGGTAAATTTTCAATAAATATTAAGTAATTAGACGTACAAAATTCCATGGAAATTGGCCATTTCCTTTCCTTTTCTTCTCTTTTCAAAATTGGCCATTAATTTAACAAAAGGTTGTTTAGTCTCTCTCAAAATTTATTTTCATATAAAAAAGATTAGTTTAAGAATAATAATAATTAACATATGAGAAAAAAATATTACATAAATATATTTTCGTAATTTCACAAAAGGAATGCTAATAAAAGATTATTTAAATAAAAAATCAACAAATAAACTAATCAGAGACTAATTTTAAGATTTATTAAAAATACCAAGATTAGATTTAAATACTTAAAAGTAAAAAAAAAAAAAAAAAATATAGATTAACACATAAAGTACAGAGATTAAAAAAAATTGTAGGTTAAAATACAATTTTGGTCTCTATACTTTGGTATTTGTTCAATTTTAGTTCCTATACTTTTAAATACCCAATTTTAATCTTTGTACTTTTAATAAATCTTAAATTTAGTCCCTTTATTATTTTTATTACCTAAATTGGTTAAATAATAATAAGCATGCAAGAAAATATCATCCATGAATGTGTTTTCAAAATTTATAGAATAAATATTAATAGATAATAAATATATTTTGAAGGAAAATTTTCACACATAGAAAAAATGTCAAACTATTTACAGAAAATAACAAAAAAAACACGGATAGACATTGATAGTAGGGATGGCAACGGAGCGGGGCGGGGCCGGGGATGTACTCCCCGTACCCGTCCCGTGGGGATTTTTAATCCTCATCCCTACCCCATTCCCCGTTTTGGAGCGTCGGGGTCGGGGAATCTCCGCGGGAAAAAATCCCCGTTTATGAATTTTTTTTCTTTTTATTATTTAAAATTAATTAGAATTTAGAATTTATATTAAAAATAGAAATGTTTTATGCAAGAAGTTAGTATTTAATGCTTTTTATTATAAATTTAATAAAACAATTTAATTTATTATATTTGAAAATTAAAATTAGAAAAAAAATTAACTAAAAAACTACTGTTTTAGTTGTTTATATATAATAATAATGATAATAATAATAATTATATATATTAGGTATAAATTAAAAAGTTTGAGTTATATATATATATATAAACAATTAAAAAAATTCGGGGCGGGGTCGGGGCGGGGATCCCCTCTCCGTCCCCGCCCCGTCCCCAACCGGGAACCCGATTAAAATCTCCGGTTTGACCCCATACCCGGTCAAACCCGCCCCGTTAGGGTCGGAGACCCGCAGGGACCCGACCCGCGGGGAATTTTGCCATCCCTAATTGATAGGTTTCTATCACCATCTATCAATGATAGACTTCTATAATTTCTATCATTGATAGACCTTGATAGATTTCTACTCGCATCTATTACAACTATCTAAAAATTTTATTATTTTGTGTAAATAGTTTCTCTTTATATTTCTATTTTTAAAAATTCTCCTATTTTAGGTTAAAAAAAGGAGAGAAACTCACCAACAGTAGCAGAGTTGAAAGTAGTAGAACCACCACCAACACTTTTACTCCCACTAATAATTGTATACCTCAATCCATCTCCAACAAGCATCAAATTCTTCACCTTTATCACTACATTCTCCTTATAAACTCCTCTCTTTATATGTATCACAAATCTCCCACTCCCTTTCCTCTTTCCCGCCGCGTCCACCGCCGCTTGCACCGTCTTATAATTCCCTGACCCGTCTTGCGCCACCACCAAATCCGCCTTAGGCTCCGCCGCTTGCAACAACCGCCGATCCCCACCCCGAAGCCACTTTGGAAACCCTTCATTATTCTTATACCCCACATCACTCTCAGAGCAGTTATTCATTGCCAAACTATTGCTTATAAGCTTCGTGACGTTGTTATTTGCCAAAAAAGGGAAAACAACGTCGTAATCCTTGATCCCAAGGTCGACGAACCCGACACGACATGTGTCGAGGTTGGTCAAGGCAGAGCTGAGCCATGTTTGGATGTCGAAGTCGGAGCAAGATTCGTCAGAGAAGGTTTTGTTGAGGTGGAAGATTGTGGTTTGGTAAAGCTCCAAACAATCAGCCCATGCAACTCTTTCTTTTTGGTTACGACATTTTTTGCCTAACTCTTTTGTGAGTGTTTCAGCTCTTATAGCTCTTTCCATGGCGATTTTGAAAGATGTTTTTTTGAATTCTGAAAGTTTTTTCGGGTCGAATTGGCCATTGAAGAAGTGTTTGCAAACGTCGGGATATGGCATTCGGCTGCACCATAAATCTATGGCATTGTTGTTAGGTTTGGTCGAAAAAGATAGGGAAATTGATAAGAGGATAAACAAAGAAATTAGAATGATGGAAAAATGAAGCTTTTGAGCCATCTTTTTTTGTTTCTAATTTTTTTTAGTGTTTTTGGTTGATGGGTTTTGGGTTATTTATATAGGGGGAAATAGTTATAAATTAAGAGGATGATATTTAGACAGCTGGGAATTATTATTATTATTATTATTATTTAAAACTATGGGGAATTTTTTTGTGTTATATGATTATAAAATAATTGTATTGAAAAATGATTAGTAAACTACCAACCAAAAGTCTCTTGTTTTGAATTAGTCATGGTTTTTTTGTGTTTTTTTGTTATTTTATTTCACTTCTCAATCATTTCTTTAAGCTAGCTGTCAAAATTAGAATGTGGGTTTTTCTTGGGTTTCTCTTTTGTGTTCTCATTTGCAAGGAAAATGTTAGATTTTTTGAAATCTAAGAATGAATTCTAGCAAGGATTTCACTTTGAAAAAATGGGAAGATAGTCGCAAATCTTTGTAAAATGCATGGGTTATTTTTTTTTTATTACCAATTAATTTTAAAAAAGAATCTCATATTTATCTAATATGGTATTAGAGTATATAAAAATTGCCTAACTAAACAAATATTCTGTCTAAATAAAAATCTAACTCAAGAATGGTGAATCTAAAAAGGCACCATCTCGAAAAAGTATATGTTGAAAGAATGTGACACTAGAAAGATGAGAAGAACTTAAAATCTTTATAGGATATATGAGTTACTATCATCTTATCTTATTGTCAATTGGTTTTGAGATGAAACCCTACGTTTTTATATGTAATAAATTGAAAAATTTTCACAGATAGAAAAAATGTCAAACTATTTACAGAAAATAGCAAAAAAAAAAAAAAAAAATGATAGACATTAATAGACTTCTATCAGTATCTATTCTATCATTTCTATCACTGATAGACCCTAATAGACTTCATTCAGCGTCTATCACAACTATCTAAAAATTTTGCTATTTTGTGTAAATAATTTTCCTTATTTTTCTATTTTAAAAACTTTTCCTAATAAATTTTATATAATATAGTGTATATATTTTATTGTTTGGTATTATATTACGAGTTATGAAAAATCATCTTTCAATTAACCGTTCATTTTAATATATTTTATACTTAATAGTACTTTTGCAACATTACCTTGTATAAGGGACAATAAAACTCTATAAATTGTAATTGTCAACGTTACCTATATGATTAAATAGAATTGGGAATGAAATTAGGTTTAAGAAAAGATAGACAACAATTATATTTTGTTTGATTGGATTGGAACAATGTTTTAAAAAGAAATGAGGATGAACCACCAACATTTAATAAATATTAAATGAGTGGCATTATTTTAAATAAATGTAGCATTAATTGGCTTGACACAATATGGTAATAATTTATTTTTAATTTTGTTTTTCCTTCTATTTTATTATTAGTATTATTTTTATTTTTAAGTTCTAAGCCTATCTAGTGGTTGGGGAAGACGACCGAGAAGCATCTCAAGTAATTGGTTGACATTACTTTGGCACTAAACTCTCTCTATAGTTAAAAATCCAAAAGAATTATTAAATGACATCCAAAATTTAATTAGCAACTATTCCATCATGTAATCACGTCTTAATTAAATTAAGGTTTTTAATAGGCTTAGGAGACTGCATGGAATGTGCCTAAAGCTACATATATCACAATTTTTTTAAGATTATCATATGTCATATACTTTTTATAGATACATAAAGACTTTGATGTATATATGTGTATATCCACACGTACGTGTGGTATACTTTGATTAATAATCTCAATTTATAATCTCAATGAGTCAATTACTAGTGCGATGGTGAAAGAAACCACGAGGAAGTGAGAATCCTAAGAATAAAGATCTAATCTGAAAACTAATTA
The DNA here is from genome assembly GCA_002890555.2 of Lagenaria siceraria. Taxonomy (NCBI): domain Eukaryota; kingdom Viridiplantae; phylum Streptophyta; class Magnoliopsida; order Cucurbitales; family Cucurbitaceae; genus Lagenaria; species Lagenaria siceraria. The sequence goes on from CM016488.1 coordinate 5,136,640, forward strand.
AACAAGTCCTTATATAAACTTAAACAATCTCCTAAGTACGTGTTGGTAGAAGAGATTTGACGAATTCATCACTGGAATTAACTCCTTGTGCTTCAAATCCGAGAGTTAAGAATTTTAGTTTTTGGGAGAGCGTAGTGACGCTCAAAGGAGCATAACACTACGCTACGACATAAAAGCCTAGAGTGTAGCGATGCTTTACCAGAGCGTCGCGATGCTACCCTTTCAAAAATAAAAAATCTGCAATTTTGGAAAGTTCTTGTTGAGAAAGTATTCGATTTTCTATAAATTGGAGGGTCTGAAACTGATTTTAACATCATATTTTGGAGTATTTAAGACATAGAGAGAGAATTTAGAGCAAAATATGGAGATTTCATGGTGTCGGAAAGTTCGAGGACGTTGGAAGGCAAAATTCATCCCAGAGACGAGCTTGGAAGCCAGATAACTTCTTTTACCGTTATTTATTCTTGGTTTATTTGTTGTATTTTGTTGTTCTAATGTGGTTTTTGTGTATGGAAGCCTTGTTAAGCTAAATTTATCATAGTTTAAGGGGTAGATGAATTCTTAGGTTTAAATTGTTGAACACTTTGATTTTATGATTTGAATCTTGCTTGAGAAAGTATATTTAAATTAGATCATCCATGCTCGACTATTGTTTGAAATCACAGAAAGTAGTTGAATAACGATAGGGATGGTTGATGAAGGTTCCTAATGCTTTGCTTAATCACTTAATTTCAAAAAATTAATTATTAAAGTTTATGTAAAAGAAAAGATTGTTTTTGAAAACATTCAATACGGATAAAAGACTTCTAGATCTAGGTGTTGTGTTAATTACTTCAAGAATCAAGCAATTGTGTTTAATAATACCTTTAATGAAATCTATTCCTTAAAACGTCTCTTAGTTGATCATTTCCATATCTTGATCACTTTTATTTACTTTCTTAGTTTATGTTATCTTAAGTGTCATTACAATTCAGTTCTCTAAATAAAATTGTAAAAATCTTTGAATAGCTAAAAGAATAATCAAACCAATTCCTTGAGGACCTTACTCGACCTTTTAAGCCGTTTTAACTATATTCGTTCTTTTGAACTTTTAAGTTTATTTTATTTTAGTTTCTAAACTTTTAAAATGTATATTATTTTAATCCTTGAATTTTAAAAAAAAAGTTGTTTCAAATTAACAACAATAAGTTTTTTTTTTTTTTTTTGTGTACAATGAGATGAAGGATTTGAACTACAGACTTTATGATCACTAACACATATTGTATACCGATTAAACTATGCTCACTTTGACAATTAATAACAATAATTTGAGTAAGTATACTAACATATTAATATATATTAACATGATGTAATTTTCAAGTCATGTCTCACCTCATTGTTTTTTCTACTAATTCTACTTCAAAATTACAAGACAAGGAGCCATAAAAAAGAATAAGAAAAAAGATATAATAACAATAATAATAATAATAATAATAATAATAATAATAATAATAATAATAATAATTGAAAAGGAGCAATCGATATAACCAAAAAATTGTGTAAGCTAAAGTTGACAACTGCTATGTTTTGATCATAATTGGTCGACCATTCATTAATTTTAATTCCTACAAAGATATACTAAAATATCATTATCATCATGTGCATGTGAGAGTTATATTAATATATGGCTTTTGACTTTTTTATATTCTAATTTTATGTAGAAAATAAAGGGTTAAATTATAGATTACTGTAGTTTCTCAACTTTTAAGTTTTGTTTCTATTTAGCTAAGTTTTAAAAATTTTTAATACGTTTTTAAATTTTTAATTTTATATTCAATAGGTCCTTAAACTTTAGAATGTGTTTAATAGATTCTTAACTTTTCAATTTTATGTCTATTAAAAAAAATTAGGAAAATTACTATAAACAGAAAAAATATCAAACTATTTACAAATATAGAAAAATTTTACTGTCTATCAGTGATAAGATCGCGATAGAATTTTATCACTTTCTATCGCTCAAGCAAATGAATTCTATTGCTTGAGCTGTAAATTTTTCTATATTTGTAAATAGTTTTACTTATTTTTCTATGTTTGAAAAGAGCCCATTAAATTATTGAATTTTAAAAAGTGTCTAATAGATTTTTAAACTTTTAACTTTGTGTCGAATAGATTATTAAGATTTCGTTTAATAACTATTTCGTTTTTAATTTTAAAGATTTGAAATTTATGTTTTGTTTTTCCACAATTTCTCTATTATAGTTACCTATCTCATGTCACAAGCACTCGAATTTGAAGTCAAATTCTAAAAACAAAAACAACATTTTGAAAATTACTTTTCTTCTTCTTCTTTTTAGGATTCAAAATTTAGCTTGATTTTTGAAAATCTTAGTAAAAAGTAGATGATAAAACATAAAAACTTATGGATTGAAAGTAGTGTAAATATTACACAACCAAAATTACATAATTAGATGGGTAATTATTTTGTTGTACTAACAGATTTAAGCCATTTCTCTTTAAATAATCCAAATGTGTAATTAACCATTTGAATAAATCTTTTTAGTGAAAGGTTAACTATATAATTAAAACTTTTTAATACAATTTATTTAATTTTATTGATTTTTTATATTTAACAAAAACTAGGGGGAGCAAAATTTCTAGCAGAGAACTAAATCCTCAGAAAAAATTAAATGGAAATTTTTTCAAGAAAGAAAATGAAATGGGAAGTGGAGAAGGGAAAAAAAGTCATCCCGACCCTCGTAAACCTCTCTAATAAAATGTGATATGAGGATAAATTAAATAAATAAGGCGAGCCGTGAGAGGATAACTAAATATATATATATATATATATAATCATTTTATATAATTCTAATTTAGGGAGTAATATCAATCAAAACTAAAAATTAATAATTGTATCAATTTAGACTCTAAACTTTTGTTATAAGTAAATCTATACTTTTGTTATAAGTGAATCTATTTAATTGACTGATTTATAACTATTTTACTTAATTACATATGAAATCAACTCAAAGTCATTTAAATAAAATTTATCTTCTTCCAAAATCTTATCGAGAATTCATATTAACATTTATTTCATTTTCATTCTTTTAATAATAAATAAGCATTTGTGCGTACCATTTTTTTTCTTTTTTTCTTCTTTTATAATTAGAGGACGAAGAAATTCAAACTATAGACATTCATGTCTCTAACATATTATGTACCTCAGTTCAACTAAGCAAATTAACCATTTAAATAACTACGTAATAACTTTAAAAGAAGTTTGAATTTTCTTTAAAAAAAAAAGAATTAGTTGGAATTTGGAATTATATAAGATTTTAAAAATAAAAGAATAAATTTAAGTAATATATACCGGGTTTGGTTGACATCGAACTAGTTGACTCTTTCCCCGCAAGCAACCGATGATCGTACCGTACCACCGTGTCGGCCGTCGGTGATTATTATTATCGAAAAGTTATATATAATTTTTAGTTACAATTCATAGTTTAAAATTTCGACTTGAAATATTTGTAGGGAGAATTTTCAATTTTCTTTTAATTTCTTGAAATTTCCATGTTTGGTTAGTTTAATTCTATAATTTTTCATTTTTGTATCTACTATATTTTATAATAAATAATTTATAATTATTTCACATGTAAATATTTTACGTTATTTAATTTTGTAATTAATTTTTAATATCTGATATTATTTTGTAATTATTTTTTCATTTTTTTTTAAATTTCTACTCTCCCGAATATTTTACAATATATATCTAAATGTTATCTTACTTTATAGTCTAATTCAATCAAAATCAAAGTTTCATTAACTAATTATAACAATTTCCATAAAATTTCTCGATATTTCCATAAAATCAAGACCTCAATATTTCCATCGACATCGAGTTAGAAATAATCTTGAAAACATAAACTTGTATCAATTTTCACACTCTAACTTTAAATTTTTCTTCAAGTTATTGATGGGTAAAAGCTTAGACTTTAACACAAGAATTAAAGTGGAAAAATTCCAAATCGGAGAAAAAACCACAAACCAGAAAAAAATCTACTATGTGTAAAATTATTATAATTACACAAAATAGTTCTCTCTTCCGATTATAATTACAAGAGCACTTTCTCAAAACTTTTATACTACTCACATCATTTAATCCCACTTTCAAACTAGAAAATAGGGAATTTAAATAGAGTTAGTACATCCAAGCTTGTATCTAACTGGGACAAATTGAAACTAAAGGCATAAACTCCTTTTATAGTGTTTGGAGTCCATCGCTTTCTTGATTTTTTTATGTAGGACAACTGCACTTTTAATATAATTACAACTCAAATTTAGATAATTGTTTGAAATCTTAGCTTTAAATTTTAAAAATTGTGCCAAAATGAACTTAATGTTGATTGACTTGCACTTACTTTTTTGAAGTTGAAAATTCTTCTTATTAATCCCTGGTTTAGTCATTCATCCGTGTAATTGTTGTACTAAAAAGCAAAAACTTCAAATGATATTCCAATTTTAACCAATTTTGACTCCAAATGTTGTTAACAAAAATACTTTTACGTGTTAGATGAATTATAAAACATATTTACAATATAAAATTGATAAAAAATTTAGGGAAAATGATTTTAGAGCTAATTTTTTTTATATAAATTTATAGAGTTTGAAAAAAATTATTTAATAGTTAATTTGTGTATTAGTTAAAGGGATATTTTTAAAAATAGAAAAATAAGGGAAACTATTTACACAACATAGCAAAATTTTTAGATAGTTGTGATAGACGCTGATAGAAGTCTATCAAGGTCTATCAGTGATAGAAATGATAGAAGTCTATCAATGCTGATAGAAGTCTATCAATATATATCAGTATTTATTTTGCTATTTTTTGTAAATAGTTTGATATTTTTGCTATATATGAAAATTTTCTGAACCATTTTTTTTTTTTTTTGTCTGTGTTAAAATTAGTGACGAAAAATTTTAGTAAAAATTGCATACTTATTTAAATTTAGAGCTTGATTTAATGAAATTGATAGTTAGTATCAAATTTGTAATTTTAACTTCTTTAAGTAATTTTTTGAGGTTGTTTAAAAATTTCCATTGATATTTCATTAGATCCTCGACATTTGCGGCATCCATACTTAGAGCTTGGATTAGAAATAAAATGAAAATTCATTAAGAAATCATATATTTTGATCTGGGTCTAATTTCCCTTCTCTGTTTTTTAAATTTTAAAATATTACACTTAAATTTTGTGTTTGGTTTCAATTTATTTAAAATAATTATTTTAAATGACAAAACTGCTATAAATATTTTTAAATATAGCAAAATATCACAATCTATCCGTGATAGACAATGACATTTTGTTATATTTGTAAATAAGTTGCATTTTCTTATATTTGAAAACAACCCATTTATTTATTTTTCAAATTTCGAAAGGCTACAACTTTACTTTTGAAATTTGAGTTTTATTTCGATTTAGCCCTTAAGTTTTAAGATTTTTATTTTTAACCTCAATTTTTTACTAAATACGCAATTTGGTCTCAACCTTCAAGTGCTAGTGTCTCTTAATTAACTTAAGATTTAAAAAAAAATTATAATAATTAAGTTTCACAATTTTTTATCACTATTAAAATTAAATTTAAATTGATATTTCATAAATTAAAATAAAATAATTATCCAACGAAAAAAAAATCCTTTTTTAACATTTTATTTAGGTCTATTGTTTTTTCATGCTTTGTTTATTAGGGGGTTTTCTTTAGCTATAAGATAATCAATTTAAATGATTGTGGGTCAATGATTATCAACATTGAATTGGAATAATTATATTTTTGTTAATTGCCATTTAAAATTTTCCACTTCCTCTAAATTATATTAATTTATCTGAAAATCAAGCTATTAGAAACGCGTACGCAATCAAGTCATATAAACACAACAAACTTCATCACTCATTAATAATATACAAACGTTTTTGTATGAACAAGATGACATTATATTATAATTTCAATGAAAAAATTATTCTTATATGCTAATTAATAATTTAATTTACCCACAATTGTTTTTTTAATTACAATTAAGTCTTTGTTTAGAGGTTTTCTTTCTTTCTCTCTTTATGTGGAAAAGTCAATCTCTTGAATAATCCATGGAAATATGTAGGAATTGAAGTATGTCAAGTTGAATTTCTAACAAAAATGATATTTTGTTTTATAAAAGCATAGACTTTTGATTATCTAAATGAGAGATTTAAAGGCTTAGAGATTTGAATTTTTACTTTCCACATGTTGAACTAAAAGAAAGAAAAGAAGAAGTAACAAACGACCAGCATTTATTTTGTTAATATTTAGTAAATTTGAATTATTAAGATCCCGTTTAATAACTATCTGGTCTTTATTTTTGAAAATTAAGCTTATAAACACTACTTCAACTCTATAATTTCTATGTTTTCCACTTTCTACTAATATAATTTTCTCCTCAAACTTATGTAGTCTCCCTCACTTGTGGGCGAGGTTTGAACATGGATGCTTCTAAACTACTGGTTATGATACTATCTTAAACACTGTTTGATCCAAAAACTTAGGCTAATCGATGAAAGTAAATTTAGTATTATCTAACATACCGTTAATTAAGAAGGATACGCAATGGTTCCAACTAGGTCTGGAGGATACTTTTTGTCCTATAATTTGAATTGCCTCAAATTTTTCAATGGACAAGACTGAAAAAAATGTTTTTCAAGAGTTTTACATTGAGAAAAACTTAAATGATGCATAAGTTGCACTTATGTTGGTGCATCTTCCGTAACTGTCCAATAAAACATTACTATGTGGCAATTTTTTTAAAATAAAATGATTAATTTCTTTTTTGTGTGTAAAGTAAAGGGAAGTATGAGATTAGATGCAGCATCCAATCATTGTTTCTTTACCTTCCTTGAGTTTTACATCGCTTATTAAACTAATTAAATATTTAAGCGTTGCACCTAATATAACAATTGTCTAAGTTTGAGTACTCAACTTTTATCATTAAATGTTTAGGTCTAATAATTTTTACAACTATGTAAGTTTGAAAATTCAATTTTTTTTGTTTGTATATGTTTGAGTGCTGAATTTTCAAAACTGGAAGTTTGAAGGTGTATTTGCAACTACCCACCATACTTCAAGGGTGGATTTTGCAATTTGCTTGTTTTAAAAAAAAAAATTAATTAATAATTTAAGTGTATAATTAACCAAGGTGAAAACTAGATAGATTTAAAAAAATATAAAATTAAAACTATATATAATGGAGCCCAAGTAAATTTTAGGTTACATATATGAGCTAATTTGATGTTTTCCTGTTATTATTTCTTTTTTTTTGGGCCGATTATTCAAGTTTCTCGAGTCTTATTGAAGTTGCCTATGGATGCATTTTTCTGTTTTTCTTCATCATCTATAGTCTATCCTATATTTGATGATGTTCATTTTCGAAACGTAGTAGACCTTTAGAATACAAATTAAGAAGTTGTCTAGGAAGTCGTAATGGAATGAGACCCGATTTGTAATATTAATTAATTCATTCTATTCTGACAATTTTTAACTAAACACTCTTCCCACCGTTTTTACATTTCTCGATCCATTTCTATTTCGCCCTCGATACAATATCACGTATTCCAACTCTCCTATGATTTCTAGTAATTCTGATTACATTCCAACCTCCCAAACAACCTCCAAAAGACAAGAGAAGAGAAAATTGTTCTCTTACACCCACAATTTAAGAGAAATAAGAATTTGAATATTTCTTCATTTGTTTTTCTTACTTACAAATGGGAAATCTTATACATATTTATACTAATATAAAAGTATATCAGTACATATGACTCTTCACCAACACATGAACATTCATCAATGTATTTAGTAATTAATGTATCTAATTATTCCTTGAATCTCAACCATTCATGTATTTTAATGAAAGTATAAATTAATTTTAACAGTTGAATCCATTTCTTTTACCTTTTTTTTCTCTCCTTTCATATTCAAGATTTTGGCGTTCGATGTGATTATTATTATTATTATTTTTTTTTATCAATTTCAGCAAATTCATTTTGACTACAATTTTTTTTTTTTTTTTTTTTTAATACGGTTAGTTCGTAACATATAATTCTAAAATTAAAGTACTAGTTAACCCAAGATAACTTTTAACCATGTAACGAACAACTCATTTTCACTTAATTATAGTTCATTGGGAGTTTATATTAATCAATTTCTACCCATAATTCACATATATTAGCTATAATTTCAAGGTAAAAAAATATACATATATGACAGTGCATGGTAAAATATATACAAATATTCCATATATATGGATTATTCTTAGTAGATATTGGACCCAACAAATTTGCACATCCCTTTTCAGTCATCAAATTTTTTATTCTTTGAGAGATTTAGTCTTGTAAATCCCCTATAAAAGATAAAGATTGCTTGAGATATTGAGTGTATTGCACTTATTCCTTTTTAGCACATCTACAAACCTGGACCCTTAAAGAATAATAAACTTGTTGACGGAAAAAATAGAGATTGTTTTTGTTTAAGAACATGTTAAGAATAATCGATGGTCAAATAAGAAGTAATAAGATGGAAAGCGTGTCGTTTTTTTAAGAAACCTCCTCATAAAATTCAGGTTTGAAAAAAAGAGTTTTCAAGTCTAGACCAAGTGGTAATCCGTAGTAAAAATAAAAAATCTAAATCTCTTTCTCAATTTTTGGTTATGGAATTCATCTTAAGGCTTGACTTTCTCAAATAGATGACTTTAGTGCTTTAAATAGAGGATTCAACATAGATTAACGGCACAAGATCTCATCATCAGTAAAGTCATTTGACCACAAGAATTTCGTTGAAGCAATTTAGGACACAATGCTACTACATTGATTTTTTTTTCCTATTGTTGATATTACTCTATAAACTCTATCAATGTTATACAGATTTCATTAAAGATATATAGAGATATCACTTATATCTACTCAAATTCTATCATCGATGTATTTGTAAACACGCATCTCCGTGAAAAAACAAGGACAAACTTAGAATTAAACTGAACACAAAATAAGATTGTCATTTTTTCAATAAGTTATAATTATTTGCTATATTTGCAAATAATTAGCCCATTTTTGCCCTCTATTGCAAGTCCTTTTTTTCACTGGCTTCCCAAAAAACTGAAAGGTCCAAACGTCAATTATAATATAATTTCTTCCCTAAATTCAAATTGACAACATTCAAAAAGAAAGTTTCACTCCTATGATCAAATTCATTGATGAAATGCATCAAATCAAAATATGTATAATGAACTTATAAGTTTAAACTACATTCAACTTGTAAAGCAAGGCATCTGAACGTGATATATTGCTAATACTTATAATTTAAAGTAACAAAAAAATATATAAAAAAAAAAAAAACCCAACTACCATTACATGGCCTCTAGCTTCTTTTTTATTTCCAAAACTTGTACACAAGTTTGAGCAAATTTAGAAGAAATAATCATACGAGAATTATATAACACTGCCAAACCCATCTGTTTCTCATAAGAAATCAAAATACAATTACCAAATGGCCTTATCCCACAAAAAATTGAAAAAAATAAATAAATAAATAAAGTTACCCACTTCAAAACCCCTTGTGGCCTCTTGATCTCCTGAAATGAGGATGGGGAAGGGAGCCTTATATTTAATACTCCCAAACAAACAACTGTGTGAATATCCACTTTTGATAGCTGATATAGGACAGAAATAAATGAAGCAATATATTGCTCAATGTAATTATGAACTTGAATACAGCTTGATACCCTATTCATACTCTTAAACAAATGGATATGCACAACTTTGATCCAATTTAATCAAACAAACTGATCATAAAGTACAATAAATGCAACAATTTTGTGTGTACTTAAACAATTCTTCTTTATAACCTCTTTTCTTTCTGTATATTCTTGATTTATTCATTTGTACCTGAAAATCACAAGCCTCCAAAGAATCTGTTGTTGACCCCAGCTCTGTACATATGTAATTCTATAGCTGCAGCTGTTATACTGACCTCCATATATGCTGGAACAAACAGAACTTCACCCTCTTGAAATGTACTTTCTTCAGAATAGCCTGTGACAATTGTCCCTTTTCCAGACATGACTAGGAAGAGAGATGGTCCTGGGACAGATGGGAAGGACACAGATGCAGCTTGTGGGAGAATACATCGATCAACTTCGAATTCATCAAAGGGAGGCGCGTATTTTCTTGTGTATTCATTCAAGGAAACTCCTTGCAAAATTTCAGGAAAACCCTGCACGTTGAAGGAACTGATTATGTAAGCAATCTTCTCAGTGAAACTCTAAGGCGCAGGACAAGGCAGATTAGAGGGAAGATTCACATTGTGCTTCACAAACAGATTAGTATTCCTACTATCTACCCCTATCCCCAATGGGTAATGAAGATAGATCAATATGAATTAAGTCGTGAGGCAATTTTTAACTACTTTCTGCTAGCAAGCAATAGAAAATGGGGAAAAAAAAGATAAACTACTCATGAAAATATAAGTGAGCTCCGACCAATATGAAAACCTTATTGTGAACAGTGGCAGCTTATTCTGTGCATTTAAGACTACGGTCAAAATCCAAAATGCAAATTAATTAAATATAATAAGCCTGTAGGGGGGACTTCAAGAAAGAGGACATGAAAAACAAGAACCAATAACATATAATCAGTTTATGCATTAGAATTGCAGCATTATTAAAAACCAGTTCCTGCATACATTCCGTGATTAATTACCTGTTTGTAGTTGAGCATTGAAAGAAGTGCTTGAACGTCTCTTTTTTTAGAGGTAAGGCCAGCACGAACAACATTGTCAGATGTTGCCATACACTCGATGCACTCCCCAGATATATATGCATGGGGTTCATTTGGACCAACATATAATGCTTCGCCTGGTTTTAACTCCACATAGTTGAGAAAGAATGCTGCTAGTATACCAACATCAGCAGGATATTGACCTTCTAGTCTGAGAATCAATTGTTCTTTGGCAGATAATTGTCTCTTCTGATGGAAAAAAAATGTAATAATACATTGAGAAGTTGCAAAAAACAATGTGAAAGCAAATGAATAATACTTTGCATAGATTGATGAAGTGAGAAAGAACAACTTAAGCTTTATTATGAAATATACCCTTTCGATCACAGAACTTGCTAATGATGGTAAGCCTTGAGATTTAAAACAAAATGTCAACAATGAAAAATGCAAAATTCTGCTGACAGGATAATTTGTAGAGATCTAAAACTTCAGTTACCTTTTTCTCCAAACTAAGACGCCTTTTTAGTTTACATACAGCCTCACGAACTATGGCCTTGTTAGATGACATCATCTGACTAAATATGGATTCAAAAAGTTGTTTTACTTTCTCCTTCCCATCTTGCTCACTATCGTGTGAGAACTTCTCTGCATCTGCACATTGGACCAATTCTACTATCTCAGGAACGCTACTAAGCACCACCTTGAGCTCCTGAAAAATTATGAAATAAGTTAAGATCAAACGACATGGGTTTTGCAAAGTAAACGAATTTATAAAGAAACTTCATTTATTATCTTTACTTATATTCTTCGTTTAGTTTTCTGAATTCACTCATCTGGAAATACATACACGATTAACCAAAAAGTTGAATCAACATCTTAATTTGAGTTTCTTTCATCTCTCTAAATCCAATTGGTGTAATACAAACAGAGTAAGCACCATTAAGATATTCTCACTTAACCAACAGGAAAAACGAGGATATTTGTGGTGAAAATAAGTTTAAGAAAATTTTCAAAAACCCCGGAAGAACTGCCCTTTGCTACAATATGTTGTCGTACCTTAGAGCTGATGAACCCACAGAGGGCCTCGAATCCAGTCAATGCAAGAGCCATTTCAGGCTTGTGATTATCATCTTTATAGATGCTTGGTTGAGCTTCGTGCAAGGATCTCGCCAAATCTTTATCTGGATGAGCCTGAATAGATAAAGCCTTCTCTATCGACAGCACCTATGCTCCCAATAAGAAATCATCAAGTTGCAGTCCAACTGAGCTCAAAACATTAACATCAAGGAAAATAAGAACGGTAATTGAGGTTCGAGAAACTAATTGAACATACAATTCAAAGAGCTGCAGCACATAATTTTAGTTTATGAAGCATTAATGTCATTCCACAGGTAAATTCTCAGCATCCAAATTAACTAACACACCGACACAAATGTAGAGCATAATTAAAACCCAAAATTCCTGTCCAATTGTGAAATCTTAAAATAAATCAAGCACACCGACAAAACGCATTTCCCAAGGGATCTAATGAAAAAGAAAGCGGACCTTGAAGAGAAAGGGAAGATCGCCTCCCCATTTCCTCGCAACTTTATCACCAAGCACAGCACCCGGATCGACGGAGATCCAATCCTTGAGACTCAGGGGTTTAGATCCAAACACAGCGGCGGCATTATTGTCCCGTCCAAAACCAACAAACGACGGACCCGATTTATGCGTCCCAATCCAAAATTCGGCGTAACATTCCCTCGGATCGAGACTGCAGCAACCTGAATTGAGCAAAAACAGCCTCGCGACGTGGGAATTACACCCAATAACCCCCCAATCGTAGTTTTGAACACAGCATTTGAGACGAAGGAGCCGCTTCCTCCTGTCGGCGCCTGACAGTCTCTTCTTCCTAATCTTCTTCAATTTGTTATAATCTTCCTCGTCCATTGGTCATCAACGAGAGGCACACCAATGGAGGTTGTTAACGTAATCCTTTCCATAGGCTGTAAATTTGTCAAATTAGACTACAAATTAGACCAAGATTTCCTAGATATGGTATCAAAGCCACATTTAAAAAGAAAAGAAAAGAAAATTTTCCTCTCTTCACCTCTTTCTCGTATCCACTCTGCTCCCATCCGCCTGCCGCCCAAAACGCCGCTACAAATCGAGAATAGCTAAGCCTGGTGCCCTGAATGTGAGAGATCAGAAATCGAGATCTGAGATTTAAAATGAGAAAAGCCAGAGAAAGACGGTGAGGGAGACGAGAGAGACGGAAGAGTGAAGAGTTACCTTTGGAGTTCGGACTCACTACCACTGGAAATCGACGGACTGGAGGAGAGAGATGCCGTGAAGGAGATCGATGAACTGGAATGAGAGAGACGCCGTGACGGAGATCGACGGACCGGAGTGAGATCGACGGCGAGGGAGCAAAGTAAGGAGATAAGATGACCGACACGAAGGAGAATGGGAGAATGGAGATGACGGTGTTGAAGCCTGAGGGAGTGAAGGGAAATCGCCGAAGGGAGAAACTGAAAACTGAAAAATGAAAATCATAAAAAACTTAATAATTTTATATATATATTAAATTTAAAATTATGTGGGGTTGGGTCGGTTTAACCCGACCGAAATAATGTATTACTTGAGACCTAACCCGAACCGGAAAATTAACCCAACCCAATCGGGATAGTTAATTATCGAGTCATTTGATCACCCGTTTGCTCTAAATAATTAAAAAATAAAAATCCATTTTAATTTCATCCATTGAACTATAGATTAAAACAAATGTTACAATTTTTAACCTTTATTAAATTCACTTACTAATTTTAACGGAAAGCAAACAAAAATCTCATAATTTGTCAGACAAAAAATATATATAAATTTCAACAAAAATCAAGCAATGAAAAAATTAAGCTTGATTTGTGCATAAGATTGGGCATTGAAAAAATCTCACAAAACTGACAAAAAAAAAAAAAAAAAAAAAAAAAACCCAAAACTAATAAAGTTCAACCAAATTCGTCTTCAACTAGGAATGATATTAATTTAAATCCTAAATTTTTCATAAATTAGTCCATTTAAACTTTTTAGGTATGATTTATAGCTATTTTTACTATATTCTATATAAGCAAAATCTCATAATTAAAATTATTGTTCTCCAAAATCTCACAAAAACAACAAGAAAAATTGCCATGTAATTATTCAGTTATAAATTGATTCACTCATGAAAGTTTAGATTTTAATTTGAAACAATTATTAGAATAAAAATTATAAAGATGTTTAAAATAAAAATTAAAACACTTATGATTTTTTTTAAGTTCAATATGAGGTGAGGGATTCAAACCTCTGACATTGAGATTGATAGCATATATTTTTAAGTTAGTTCAATTATGCTTTCTTTAGAGTAAAAATTACAACATTCATCATAAAAATATATTGTAAACTATATACTTTTATGAGTAAATCAATTTAGACTTGTTGTTAGTGGATTGATAACTATAATTTTAAGATGATTTCATTTAAAATTAACTCAAATTCACTAAATTTAAAAATTTACTTCGCCTAAAATCCTATCAAAGTAGCAAATAGTACACATGTGAAAATATATGCATTTATACACATGTGAAAATATATGCATCTATAGTTTTTAAAACGAAAATTTAATAACGAGTCTAAATTGGTTCAATTATGAAAGTTTAGAATCGTAATTGATACAAACTATTAGTTTTGAATTTTAAACTTTTAAGTGATGCAACTTCAAAAAAGTTTTTCGATATAAATTGATTTTAGTTCTTTTTCTTTGGAGAAGTAGGGAGGATCCAAACTTTTTTTTTAGAAAAAAAAAATAGAAACTTTCCTTGATAGGATTTGTTCATCATTTTTATTCCATTCAGCACCATTATTTATGTGCATGTACATCATTTTTAACTCTCCACATTTAGCACATGTGGTAAAAAGGACTTGACTTATTCCAGAACAAAAGTTACCTCAGTTATATCAGTAGTAAGACTCTTTATCAAATTCACTATATAGGCATCACGAGAACCACGGTCGAAAAAAAAAAAAAAAAACTTTTTCCCATAGTCATATTACTTGTAGGGAGATATTAATGACTCCTGACATCGTCTAAATACCGTCAGCAGTTCTCCCAACACAAATGCTCTCTTGAAGGATTTTTTCCTTATGACAAGGCCGACACTTTTCAAACTGTTGGGAGATGCTATTTCGATGTGTATTCGACGATTTACTGACGATTTTAAGCCTCAAGAAAATACATTTTCTTGTAGTGCAACTTTTAAAAAACAACCATGGCTTCAAAAAACTTAATCTTGTCACGCTGAGATATTGCCTTCATTCCTACCTGACGAACAACTTTTAGAAATTTTAAAGTATTTTTGTTAGGATAAAAGTGTTTGTTGTAGTGTAAGTATATGAAAAAGGATTAAATTGTTAAATGTCCCATTTGATAACTCATTCAATTTTTAAAAATTAAGCTTATAAATACTACTTCTACCTATCGATTTCTTTGATTATTATCTAGTACTTTTAAAACCAAACCAATTTTTGAAAATTAAAAAAAAAAAAAAAAAAAAAAAAAAAAAAAACAGATTTTAAAAACTTGTTGATATTTTTAGAATTTGACTAAGAAATCAAGTGTTTTGTAATGGAAGACGAAAACTATGATAAAAAAAAAAATTATAAGAAAACATACATAATTTTTAAAAATAAAAAACAAAATGAATTATTAGGTGGGGCCTAAAAATTTGAAAGCATAAAAAACATGTTACATTTATAAAAGTGGGAAGAAAAAAAAAATCAAAAGTTTTTATAGGTGAAATAGCTTTGAGGATATTCTTGTGATAGATCCTTTTTAAACACAATTCAGCTTGCAGCTTTATATTAAATGAGAGGAAAATAAATATTCTTATTTTAACCGCATTAAATTATTATATATATATATTTTTATCATTTTAGTGATCATGATTTATTGTGTTGTCAA
Source organism: Lagenaria siceraria (assembly GCA_002890555.2). Taxonomy (NCBI): domain Eukaryota; kingdom Viridiplantae; phylum Streptophyta; class Magnoliopsida; order Cucurbitales; family Cucurbitaceae; genus Lagenaria; species Lagenaria siceraria. Next base: position 5,152,389 of record CM016488.1, read on the forward strand.
TTTATTACAAAACCTTATATTTAAATCTTTATAAGGACATCTCTTTATCTCTTGTTCTTACATATCAAAACTTATTCTATGCTCTGATGTGGGACTAATAGCTTAATAATAAGCACTCAAAATATTGTTTATATAATATGGATAACAATAACGTTCTAAAAAAAATGCATAAGAAAAAGACAATATGGCGGTAATAACAAATCTCATTAGTTTTATATAATTTCAATTGTCCTTTCACATAAATAATATGTAGTTTGATAAATAACGAAATAGACCCCTTTAGCTAACATAATATTTAATCTTATTTTTTGATAAGAGACGATTTCGTTGATAAATAAAATATCCGAAGATATCAAGAGTACAAAGAACCAATCATATGGTATACAAAAGGTGTTTCTAATTAGCAATAAGGAAAGAAAAACTTTAGCATTTAAAAGCTGGTATATCTTTATAATGCTAACATAATATTTAATCAGAAGTTTTTTCTTAAAAGTACTTTTGTAACTGTGTATTGAACTATTTTTGTGCATTTTATTAAATAGCAAGAAATAGAGCATCTCTAATGAGAATGTCACATTAGTATCAAAGTAGGAAAAAAAATGTTTATATTATTATTTATTCAAATACATGAGTATAACCATAGAGATCATATTTCCAATTTCATTTGACCATACGAGCATAGTTTTCATTTACCCTAAAGAAATTTTCTGGGTATTTAACGTTTTTGTAATCCATTGGCAAAAAGAACAAAAAAAAAAAAAAAAAAAATTCACTTCTAAAAAAGGTTTGTAAAAAAACCTCTTTTTAAGAAGCAAGAAATTTTTTTTTATAAAGTTTTTAATTTTTAGATTAGTTTTTAGCAATTTACCAGAAAAATTCAATATTACATCAAGGACAATCACCTTACCCTACAATCTACATTGTACATAAATAAAACAATTTTTTTTAATAAAAAAATGATAATTTAATTGAACAAGTATCAACTTCAAGCATTATCGAAAATTTTTCCATGGTTCAACCATCAAAACTGTTTAAACTAAACTAATATTCATAAAAGAAAAAGCTTTGTCCAACAACAATAAATATTAGTACTTTTCCTAATGCTATGAAAACTTCCTACTTTTTCCATAAAAGACTACCAATTCAATTGAACTAATATAAACTTACAGCATATCGAGAATTATTCCATGGTTCAATAATCAGAATTGTTTTAACCAGTATTCAAAGTAAATATTTCAACCATTCTATATATAACAATTGCTTGCTCTATTCCCTCTTGTGCTCAAGGGCCTGCTTCTCCAAACGTCGAAGATGAAAGAATTTTAAGAGAGCTCCCAACTCTTGAACTATCATCTACGTTTGTTTCATATTGGATTTGAAAAACTCTTACATTTTTCATTCTTGACGATCCGTTACCCATTTTAGTGGCCTGTTTGAGTCAATTTCTACCACCATTTAGAAATTATTCTTAAAAAAATAGGCATTGGCATCAGTCACCTCAGCTGCAAACCTGAGGATTCTCATTCATTTGGTATGCATCATCGAGCTTGAATCAATTGCAGTTCTTATAGTCCAAAGGCCACTCTCTGTACATAATCAGGCCGTCTTTTGCTCGGCATCCGAAGCAATCCTGTAATCTGCAATTCAGTAACAGCAGTTCAAAACCTTGCTCTGTTGAAAAAGTGGTTAAGGATTTTCAAGGAAGTCTAAAAATGGATACTAAGAATATTTAGGGGATCAATGCTACTTCATAGATGATGAGAACAGATGCAGTATATATAATAAGCCTACCAAAAAAGTAGAAGATACATCAGTAGAATCTCTATGACTTGATTCACAATTGGTCAAAGCCATTACAAAGTATGGTTAGTGAAAGATACTTCATCACACTTGGTCTTCTTCGTCTCATGCTCATCATCTCCGTTTCCATCTCCATTTTCTTCCCCATCTACTTGATGGTCACTGTTAGAATCAGCTTCACATCTTTTTCTTTGAGGAACAACCTCAAAGAAAGAAGCCTTCCAATCTCTTGTTTCCAAATATTTGAGCAGAATCTCTATGACTTGATTCACAGTAAGGACCTAGAAATGAAATGGAAAACACCCAAAACATGGTAAGAGAACAATTACTAAATTATAAGAAGTCAATTTGTAATCTTATGGGTAGGTATCCCAAAAGCCTAGCCTAAGCTCATGGATTGACATATTTTGGTTTTGGCCAAAAATCAAAGCCTAATCGACCCACTTACACCCCTGCAAAATTTGGTTAGGGTTTAGGAGGATTTGTATGAATCATTTTTGCAGGTTGATGTCTCATCTCCTATTTGTTTGATTTGAGTCCTATTTTGTAGCTTTTATTGAGGCTCTTTTTGGAGATGTTCTTTTTCTTATATGTCTTGTACGTTATCTCATTTTTATATAAAAATAAGAAGTTATAAGGAAGGATTGGAGCTCACTTGTATTCTTGATCTGCCATTTCACAAGTCTAGGATGACAGAATTTAGAGTCCATGAAATATGGAAAAAAATGATTAGCATGTAAAGACCAAGATATACCTGAGAGCTAGACATCTTCAAGTAACTTCCTATGGGAAGTTTTGCTGTTTGAATTCCCTGTTCTTGTGCTTTCTTCATGGTAATCCCTTTCCATCTGTTACGATCAACTAACCCACCAATGATATAAATTTTCTTTAGATCAAGGTCATCAAGCACAGTTTCTGCATCTGCTGTGAGATATACCAAATTTTCCTTCTGGTCTTGCAAAGCATCTATATATGATCTATGTTCCTTCTCAATGATCCATTTATCAAATCCTGGAAGCCTTTGTAGTTGGGTTTCCATTTCTCCATTACACCCAGTCAACCAGAGATGACCAGGAGAAGGACATCTTCCATTCACTGCATAACAATACATTATCTGCAGGTTTTTACCCAATAAAGATACTCAGAAAACTTGCAGTTTTCAGGAGATCATTGAATCATTTCTCGCTAAATTAATTGAGCATTAACAAACAAAATAAAGAACGCTGCATGAGGACAAAACGTAAAAGTTCTCAATAGAGTAGTCAGAAGTGAATCATTTGTATATTGAAAAAGTTCTTATTCTGACATCACAAATAGAAAGCATCCTGACCATAACTTAACGTGAAGACAACAATAAATCAGCTATGGAATGATATAGTATAAGGATGATTAAGTATTTCAAAAGTGTCGGGGCATGATAACTAACTAATGTAGGAAAAGTCTACTAAGTAGAACGTGCCATGCTATGCAATTTGTATTTCTCCAAAACAATATTGCAGTCTTAGTCTATTCTAATTAAATACAGCTCATCCCAAACATTAGTAGAAGTCCCACGTATTACGGTGCAATATAAATTCATTGTCTCCCAATAGGAATCTTGTATAAGCATATGATTCAGAGCTAAATTCAAACCTAAAAATTTATGTTTTTATTAAACACGTAGAAAGTTTAGATTTTGAAAAGGGTGACTCCTATGATGCTCTCCCCTTTTATTCTTCATTCTCTTGCCACGGTATGGAGTTTCAAGTCTTTTGACAGGGTGGAGTTAGTCAAGCATTTGATTGATTTACGATCGAGGGGGCTAGGAGGTAAGGAGAGGTATCCATCATCCAAGGCTGTCTGAATGAGGAAGCAATAGTTCTTTTCAATCTCTATCAACCATGTGTCCATATAATGGCTGAGTGATTGTTCCAAGGCTACGGCTATAGGTTCAGTGCAATCTAATACCAAAATATTCTAAGAATTCCAAGTGATGACTATTTGGTTGAGTGGTGAATATCTCTGAAGAGTGAAGGATGCTTTTGCTGGAATTTAAAAAAAAAAAAAGAATTATGGCAATGGAAAAATGCACCCATCATTCCTGCAGGAGGAGGGAAGGTTGGGAACCCTTCCATGATATCATAAAGGATCACTCAAGGACAATGTGCAGACAGCAAGTCCCACAAACCATTTGGTTCAATTAGAGCAAGTGAAGGAAGATCACAATACCAATAGAGATTTTTTTTTGGATAAGAAATGATTTCATTGATAAATGAAATAAGGGGAAACCTCACACCCATAGGTGATAATTACGAACGAAAATTTTCAATTGGAAACAACATAAGAATCACAATACACAATACCAATAGAGATGTAGTAAATATTAAAATCTCACACGTCAATCTTGGAAAGATGTGACATTAATAAACCAGGGATAAGGAATTCAACATCGAGGATTAACACTTCCCCAGAGGTCACATTTTCAAATCTACTAGAAAGCTTACTAAGGAAAATCGTTTGTCTGAGAATTTTGGGTCTTGAGGTAAGAGTTGACTTTATTTAAGTATTTAATAAAAACATCAAGGATGAATATGAACAAATACATTTACATTCATTCAACGTCCATAAAAAAAAAGATATATATAAGAAAAAAAAAAGGAACAGGAAAAGTGACTTTTGGGAAAAAGAGACTCAAACTTCATTTTCGTCATTTTTTTAAGGGTTTCGAAGTATACCTTCTCTTGTTTTAAAATTTAAAATTTAAAAAAAAAAATCATTTTCAAGGGGTTTTTTTCAATTTTTTTTAAAACAAGGTTAAAAAATTCTACTAATGTAAATTATACATATTGTTCTAATGCTCTCTTTTAGTGTAAATTATACCCTCGTATTTTTTTTGTAATTCCTTTGGCACATAATTTGCCTTCTTTTGTAATTTCATCTCAATGATTGTTTCTTATACACACATACACACAAACTTCTAATTTTGGAAATGAAGGATAAGGATGCCATGGTAGAAGCTCAAGCTACTCCTCCTTGTGGGAGATAGATTAAAAGAATAATGTTTGGCTACAAGCTGGCCAATAGTATATCCAACTAACCTTCTAATGTAGCTCATTACTATTGGTCTCTTTCTATTGCATTTAACAGATAAGTGGACTCCACTAACATTTTTTAGCAACAAAAAATGCACCATGTTAGAAAGCCAATAGGGTATCTTACTAACTACAACTGGTGTGATGGTGTCTAGGGCCGTAGGTAAAGCAAGAATTTTTCAGATCAAAATATGTAATATCCCACTTGATAGATGGTCTATGGACACCTTTCATTCATCGTCAAAGTGTGTGGGGAATTTATCCAACACACTAAGAAATTTTGAGGAAACTTCACTTGGTTGAATGCATATCAAAGACAAAAAACTTAACCAATTTTCCAACTAAAACCACTATATTATAAGACTGGCGATAGCATAATTTTTTTTTTTTTTTTGGGGGGGGGGGAGCAGGGAGATAAGAAACAATAACTGAATTTCTAAAGATGGATATGGGGATGAGCATAACTCATAATTCATATGAATTTCTGAAAAGTAATAGACGAAAACATCTTCCAAGAGCTTGATGATAGGAATGCTATTAGGGTATTATTGTGATATTAAAAGTATATTAGTAATTAGTTAGGGAGGTTATTATGGTCTTTGGTTATACATAGAGAGAGTGGGAAAGGAGGAAGAAATTCTTTAAAAAAGTTGTGCACAAGAAATTCTTTAAAAGAGTTGTGCACAAGAAATTCTTTAAAGTTTCAAAGGTTCGTATCAAGAAATTTTTATGGTATTCAAATGAAGGATTGCAATCCTATATGTACTCCAATTGAGTCTGGCTTGGAACTAAATAAAGACCATGAAGGAAAGAAGAAGTAAGATAACTAAATTGGAGTACATGACAAACTTTATAACTAAATTGTGGGTAGTTTGATGCATTCAACTACAACACACAAGATTTAGGGAGAATCCAACGTAATTGCATCTTTTTTGGATATTAAAGGATCTATTATTACTTGCAAGAGACCAAAAGTGATGGGTTGTTCTACAAAAGTGGGAAAGAAAAATAAAGAAAATCAATTTTCAGTAGTAATTATGCAGGAGATTGAAATGATAGGAGGAGCAATTCAAGTCATGCATTTGTGTTGATATCAGGCAGCATCTGATGGTCTTCCGAGGAACATCCAATTGTCACTTTATCAACTACTAACGCTAGCGATGCTGGTCTTCCAAGGAACATCCAATTGTCACTTTATCAACTACTAACGCTAGATTTGAGTCTGCCAAGGCTTGCCTTTGCAAACTATGTCTAAGAAACTACATTTCAACCACCTCCCAAATTTATGGTCTTCCAAGAAAACAACCAATTTTACTTCTTAAGGGACATCTACCAAACCTCTTAAATAGACTACTAAAGCATTTTAAAAGTCAATAAAACTACTAAAGTATTCGCACCACAAACAGTTGATCAACCAAGTGAAATGAGCAACAAGAAAAAACCTGCTGAACAAGACTGTGAATCTCCGAAGGGGTCATAAGGTGAGAAAATTCAAGGTCGATAACAATATTTTGGCCACAATCTTTGGCCATGTTGAGCCTCTCAATCTTCTTCTCCCTCTCCTCCGACCTCTTCCCCATCCTCTCCTTCCTCAGGCTTCTCCGAGACTCTATCAGCTTGGATCTCTCCTCCTCCGTAACACTCGCCAGTGTCTCCTCCCATTCCTTCCGTTTGCGCTCAATGTCTTTCTTCTTCTGCTCTTTTGCCTGAAGTTTCTTCTCCGCTTTCTTCGCTTTGTATCGTTGTTGCTTCAGTAGCTTCTTCCTGGCATTCTTGGAGAGGGGCGGAGGATTGCAGGCGGGAGGGGAAGAAGGAGGATCCATTTTAGCACTCTGGTCCTCTTCTATGGCCTCCATTGTTGGCTCCCAAATATCAGTACACTAGGTTAAACTGCAATTGCCTCAAATGATGAACAAAAGATATCAACAGTTTGAAACTTTGAAATTGAAACCAACCTTGTAAGATTTTTTTTATTATTATTATTAAAATATCATTTTGGTCTCTATAATTTAGAAGGTGTCATTTTAGTCTCTACACTTTCAAATATATTTTACATGTAACCATTGTATTTGAGGTAGGCAAAATATTCTTATTTCAAATAACAACAAAATTACAATATACTTTCACATTACTGAAATGTATGAGTGTTGTAATATACATAAAAAAAAGTAGGTCATTAAGGGATTAAGGGCTTTTATGGCAAATTATGTCAAATTATAAGTTAGGGTTTATTCTGCATGCATGTTGGTATTGGGAATGCGATCAAAGTCTCACATTGGTTGTTAAGAGGTTGATCATGGTATATAAGACATGACAACTATCACTAATGGTAGACACCAAAAGTAAAATCATGAGGGTTTAAGTCGAAGTAGACAATATCATATCATCGTGGAGATATCTAAAGGTCTGTTGTCTCTAACAAGTGATATTAGAATGGCGTCAGACCTTGACTTAACCATGTCAGTAGAATCCTCGAGCGCCAAACAAATAAGTGGAAAGCCTTAGAATATACAGTCATTGTGGTATCCACCCCATGGTAAAATGTTTCAAAAAAGTCATTTTCATTTAAAAATCGTTTATAAATCTATTTAAAATAAAAGATACAAATATGTTTGGTTACATTTTCTCAATAATGTTTTTATAGACAAGTTTGTTTTTAGCTATATGCTTTAAGTGTTTCTATTAAAGTTAGATAAATATATAAGACGACTGTTAAATACTATGAACTAATAATTTTGATTTTGTATTTAAAAACACTTTCACTAATCTTTTTTTAATTATATGATCGACTAAGTTGGTCGTGTTAGAGTTAGTCGTTGGAGATGATCGATGGAGTTGGTGGTCGAAATCAATCACCAAAGGTGATCATTGAATTTAGGCACCAGAGGTGGTAGGCCGCAAAGTTGGACGTTGGAGGTGATTGTCAGAGGTGGATTTTTGCACGGAGGTGATTATCGAAGTTTGATCCTTAGAGCTAGTCGTCGAAGTGTGTCACTGGAGTGAGCTGACAATAGCCACCATTGTTGGAGTTAAGTAAAACAAGACAAAAAGTTAGCTTTATCTCTAAAGTCACTTCTTTCCTTGTTTAATGATTTCCACAACCTTTTAGTCTCTTGAATATTTGGCTATTTCTACTTAAATCAATTGATTAGATGAATTCAAGTAACAAATTGAAAAAACACATTAAACAAGATGAACTTTAACTTATGCAAGACTTGTGAAAATGTTATTTCATTCTTCCCAACCCATATAGAAAGAAAAGAAAGTATGAAAGGATAAGAAATGATGGAAGTCATAGCTTATATAGATTTCCCCTTCTTAACAAGGAATGCTAAGCTCTCACTTAGGATTCTACGAGAAGAGGTTGAAGATGGAGATTTTGGTAGAGTTTCAAGCTAGTAACGAGGGGAGGAAATTAGGGCTAACTGATGAACCAACGAACCCTTTAAGTGCGCAACATGGGACTATTTATAGGCTTCAACTAAAAGTTTTTCAACTTCTTTCCAATGATTGTCTAACACCTTTGCATTTAATTCTACGTCCTGCTGCGCCAAATTCCTCGCACCACAGGTTCATTGGCTCTATTGAGTCTGTTTCAAATCAGCTACCAACTTGTACTTTGATTAGACAGTCACCACCCAAGCGTTTGTCGTGTTCTTCTCTTCATGTTTCTTTCCAACGCATGGTTTTAGTTGATCTGATCTTCTTATGTGTTCAATGGTTGTTGTTGTTTGTTCCTTTGAAAATTTTTCTTCTTTTTGAAAGATGTTAAATTTATAATTTTTAGGATAACACATTTTTACAAGTATTCAACACAAAACTTTCTTCTTTTAATATGATTTCTTTCTCAAGTTAATACATTTCTACTAAATTTCTTTGATTATTCTAAATAAAAGGCTACAGTAACTTGTATTTCTACAACTTATCAGTCAATGAGGGTGGCTGGCGGGTGGGGGTGTTTAAATGACCCGAAAGCCAGACCCAACCCAAACTTTAAGGGTTGGGTTGATTTAGTTTTGTTTTGGGGTTGGGTTAGGTTAAATTCTTTTTATTTTTCTTGGTTGGGTTGGGTTGGGTCTCGGGTTGAATAAATTTTTTTCAGGTTGACCCAACATGAATTACATATATATTAATTTTTTTTTTTTGAAACAGAAACGAACTTTTCATTGATTTAATGAAAAGAGACTAATGCTCCAAATACAAAACTTCAAAATACAACAATACCGAGTAATAATCAAAAAAACCATAGTACTATGGATCAGTAGGTGCACCAGGACATCTCAACTAGGTTGACACCCCCATAGCACCATCATCATATCCATTTACAAGAAAAAGTAATGAATACAAAAGACAATAGACTCCTTGCTTGATTACAAAGAAGATATAAAAACATTCCAATTAAGACAAATGTCTTGAATAGAATAATCAACAAAAAACTTTGATCGAGAGCACCAAGAAGAGGCTAACAATCGGGCTGATCCGAACCGGTCTGACCAATCAATGGCTCTCCTAACGTTTAGATCTTGGCTCTCGTGACATTTTAAGACTTCTTATTCCCGAACTATATCCTATTTTAGATCTTGGCTCTCCTAACGTTTTAGTTTCGATACTTCTTCTTCTCCCTGAACTATGTCCTATTTTAGATCTCGTCTCTTGTGACGTTTTAGTCTCGATACTTCTTCTTCTCCCTGAACTATGTCCTATTTTAGATCTTGTCTCTTGTGACGTTTTAGTCTCGGTACTTCTTCTTCTCCCTTAACATGACTATTATAGATTAAGAGGTCAAAGAAGGCATGTAATAAGGCCAAAGGGATATAGTGGGTCAAATCTCTCACAACCTTAATACAAATGTAGTTAGCTACGTAGTATCAAGGTCCATTTGGTTTTCACTTAATGCTAAGAGTAGAATATTTATTATCATTTTAACTTAAATGATTAAAAGCACAAAAGCTAAAACTATTACACAAACCAAAGTAGAGAGACTCAAAATGTATTTTGACTAACAATATGATATGACAAAAAGTGTTTCTCATGTTTGTTTGAAAACTGACATTCCCTGCAAAAGCAGTTCATTTTAATGAAAATTGGTGATTTTTTGCATCTCTAGGTGTATCACAAATGTTTTTAAAAAAAATAGATAGAAAAAAACAAAAAAAACAAAAAAAAACAAAGAATAAGCAGTAAAAAAGAACAACATCAAAGAGAAAACTGGCCTACTTTGACAGAAAATAACAGAATGCCTATAAAAAGTAGTACAATTTCCCAGCTTAACTTTCTTTGAGACCTTTAGTAGCAGAGTTATGAATGAACAAAAAAAAAAAAAAACTCAAATTCAAATGAAGTAGGTGCAGGATGTGAAGGAGAATTGCCTTATCTGATTTCCACCGTAGAGCACGAGAGAGAGCAGTTGAGAGAGAAGAGGTATCAGCTGAAAGAGAAGGAAGAAATGCATTAGGGCTAAATCCTATCCTTAAATATGAGGGACCAAATTACCAATAAACTGATACCTACAAAATCAATTTCTAGTGATTTCAAATTTTTTAAAAATCAATTTTATGCGAGTGTCAAACATCTAAAAAAAAAATGATTTTAACAAGTAAAAAAGTGATTTTGGCATGACACACCCTTATCAAGCATCACAGAATAACAAGGAATACTAGAAACAATCATGGGATTCTACACTGAACGAAAACAAAACAAGTGGGTCTATCGATAACAGAATTAGTTAATGTAATTACGAAACAGTAAAAATGAAGAAACCTCAGGAAGAGAACGAAGATCGGCCAGCCTAAAGAAGGCTTCTGCCGCCGCGGATATTAACAAAGACGAGGACTGGAGAAAGGAATGAGTTTGATGAGGAAAGCCTCGGTCGGCTTCATGGGTGGAAGAAGGAATTGTATAGTGAAATTAGGGTTTCTCTGTTTCGGCCGCTCGATTTTCGGATTCAAATGCGGGGCTCGTCAAGCCCAACCCAATTCCAATTCGGATTCTAAGTTTGGGTTTTCATTTTCAACCTAAATGGCTTAAGATAAGGTTTATTTTACTGCGAAAGTTTTGCATTAACAATTTTAAATTAAGATTCTAATAGATAGTATAAATTAATTCAGTCATGAAAGTTTAGATTTTAAATTGAAATAATTATTAGTATGTAATTTTAATTCATATAACTTCAAAGTTTAAGGGTATAAATTGGTTGTATCTCTTATTTCTTAAGTTTCACCTAATTTGTATCAAGCATATGTTTATAATTCATTAAACACATATAAGAATTTTGTTTTCTAACGATCTATCTAATATAATTTGTTTCAAAAGGTAAAAGTTACCAAATAAAAACTAAAACATTTATGATTTTTTTTAAGTTCAATATGAGATGGGAGATTCAAACCTATGACATCGAAATTTATAGTATATATTTTTATGTCAATTCAATTACACTTTCTCTGGAGTAAAAATTGTAACATTTATCATAAAAGTACATTGAGTAAATCAATTTAGACCTGTTGTTAGTAGATTGACAACTATAACTTTAAGGTGATTTCATTCAAAATTAACTTAAAATCACCTAATTTAAAAAGTAGCAAGAAAATGTATCATATGATTTTTTTCTAAACAAGTAAAGAAAAATAAGCAAAGACGAGAAGATGTAAAACCATTTATATTAATGAAAAGTTATACTATCTATTTGATTCTAGTATTTCTTTTTAATATTACACTAATCCTTCTCGTTAAAGAAGTATTATGCACATGTGAAAATATATGCATTTACAGTTTTTAAAACGAAGATTTTAATAGCGGATTTAAATTGGTTTAATTATGAAAGTTTAGAATTGTGTAATTGATACAAACTATTGGTTTTGGTTTTTAAATTTTTAAGTGATACAACTCTAAAGTTTTTTTTTTTTTTTTTTTTTTTTTTTTTTTTGTATAAATTGATTTGAGTTCTTTTTCTTTAAAGAAGTATGGAGGATCCAACTTTTTTTTAAAAAAGAATATAGAAATTTTCCTTGATAGGATTTGTTCATCATTTTTATTCCATTCAGCACCATTTATGTGCATGTACATCATTTTTAACTCTCCACATTTAGCATATGTGGTACAAGTATCTGAAAAATAGTATGGGATTGACTTGTTACAAATTTTAAAGTTTTTTTTTTTTTTTTTTGAAGAAAATAAAAACATAACTAGAAAATTAAGTTATTAGACATCACAAAGATAAAAGAGAATATCATACAGATTCTCCTCTATAGCTTTATGCGTAAAAGAAATGAGCCAAGACATGCATTTCGACTTCGATGGGTGTGAATAAAGGAGACCTCCCCATAGTTGAACGGTAAGAGGACTTGACTTCTTCCACAACAAAAGCCAACTCAGTTAGATCAATAGTAAGACTGTTGATCAGATTCACTACCTCCAAGCAGTTGGATTCCACAACCACCTTTTCGTTAACAACGACCTAAAGAATATTAACCAACACTACAAGAAAAAAAGATCTCCCAAAACTAACTATAGGCATCGTGAGAACCACTTTCGAGAAAAAAACCTGTTTCTCAACATCATATACTACTTGTAGGGAGATATTAATCACTTCTAAGATCATCTAAATACCATCAGTAGATAGGTCGTTCTCCCACTACAGATGTTCTCTCAAAAGGATTTTTTTTATAAAAAAGCCGACGCCTTTCAAACTGTTGAGAAAGGCTATTTCGATGTGTATTTGACTATTTATTGATGATTTTAGGTATAGAGAAAATACCTTTTTCTTGTAGTGCAACCCTTCAAAAAAAAGTCATTGGCTTCAAGGAACTTAATCTTATATTACGCTGAAATATTACCTTCATTCCCACCTGAGGAACAACTTGAAGAAATTTTAAAGTATTTTTGTTAGGATAAAAGTTTTTGTTGTAGTGTAAGTATATGGACTTATAAATTTTTACATTTATAAAAGTCGGAAGAAAAAAAATCAAAAGTTTTATAGGTAAAATAGCTTTGAGGATATTCTTGTGATAGATCCTTTTTAAACACAACTCAGCTTGTTGCTTTATATTAAATGAGAGGAAAATAAATATTCTTATTTTAACCGCATTAATTATAGAGGAATTTTTAAAAATAGAAAAATAAAGAAAATTATTTACACAAAATAGCAAAATTTTTAAATAGTTGTGATAGACGCTGATAGAAGTCTATCAGGATCTATCAATAATAGAAATGATAGAAGTCTATCACTGATAGATGTTGATAGAAGTCTATCAATATCTATTTTTTGTTATTTTCTGTAAATAGTTTGACATTTTTTCTATTTGTATATTATATATACATATATTTTAAATTTTATTTTAGTGATCATGATTTATTGTGTTGTCAATTTAGTACAAAACCTTATATTTAAATCTTTATAAGGACATCTCTTTGTCTCTTGTTCTTACATATCAAAACTTATTCTACGCTCTGATGTGGGACTAATAGCTTAATAATAAGCACTCAAAATATTGTTTATATAATATGGACAACAATAATGTTCTAAAAAAAGTGCATAAGAAAAAGACAAATATGGCGGTAATAACAAATCTCAATAGTTTTATATAATTTCGATTGTCCTTTCACAAAAATAATATACAAAAATATTTTATTTAATAAAGGGTTGTTTTTCAATACAACAAAATGAACCAAAATATTTATAAATACAGCAAAATGTCACTGTCTATCAGTGATATTCACTGATAGACTACTATCATCTACCACACTAATTAATGTTTGTTAGTGTCTATCAGTATCAATCACTAATAGATTGTGACATTTTGCTATAGATATTAATAGACTACTATTATCTACCACTGATAGACATATATAGATGTCTATCAATGTCTATCACTGATAGACAGTAACATCAATATTTTCAACAGTTTTGCCATTTAAAATAATTTCTCTTTAATAAATTATGATTTTTTAAAAAATAATAATTAAATTCCTATTCCATAAGTTTTTTTTTTTTTTTTTTTTTTGAGATGTATTCCATAAGGTTATGGAACTAAGAAAAATATGATTATTGATACATTATTTTGTTAATACAAAGTCTACAACAAAAATTATAGGAATCAAACCAAGAACTCTTAGTTTAATTAGTAATCAAACTGATCATTTAGCAATCTAACAAGATAATGATTTGATATATAATCATTAATACTAAAAGTTTGATATAAAATTTAGTTATATATTGTGATACAAACTACTGCAATCTTTGTTGAAAAATGAAAAAGCATTGACCCGAAAATTAGGAATTTGGAGAGAAGCCCACGTGCATGGGTTGAGAGAAAAAGCAGAAAAAAAAAAAAAAAAAAAAAACCCTAGATAATGATTTCGTCTTTAGTTTTTTTGTTTTTGAAACTTAGGTTTGTTTCTTCATCCAAAATTTTCAATTATTGTTTTCACCAATCTTAAAAAAATACTAAAAAATATTAAAGATTTGTCTGAATTGACTAAAGAAAAAATATATTTCAAAAAACTCATTTTTATTTAAAATCTTTTGACAAAAATGGTTTAAAATACAATTTAAAAACTATTTTGAATAGTTGTCAAACACTTCAAATTTTTTCAAACTGACTTATTTTTTAAATTAAACATTTGAAAATGCATTCCAAACGCACCATAAAATTCTTAGTCAATTTTTAAAAATAAAAACAAATTTTTTAAAACTACGTCCCTATTTTGGTAGCCTTTTTTTTGTGTTTTTGGTTTTTAAAAATTAAGCATATAAATATCTTCTCAATTCTTACAATGGTTTTCATTTTTCTTGAGTAAAATAGTTGAATTCTTACCATATTCTAAAAGTAAAAATATGTTTTTAAAAACTATTTTTTTTTTGTTTTCAAAATTTGGCTTGATTTTTGAAAACATCGATAGAAAATATATATAGCTAAGCAAGAATTTAAGGTAAAAGAGAAGTGTTTGTAGGCTTAAAACTAAAAACGTACCAAATGGTTACGAAACTAGGCTACTTTTTTTAATTTTCAAAACTTAGCTTGATTTTTAAAGTCACGAGTAGAAACTAAATAACATGGGGTGTTCAAATGACCTGACAACCCGGACTACCCAACCCAAACCATAAAGATTGGGTTGGGTTACATTTTTTCTATTTTTGTTGAGTTGGGTTGGATCTTGGCCGAGTGTAGAATACATTTTTTTTGGGTTGTCCCAACTCAACCAGAATTACATGTATATTACAAGTTTTAAATTTTAGAGTTTAGCTTTAGGTTGAATTTTTAATATTTTTCTTTTAGGATTGTTACAATGTTTCTCTTTGTTTAAATTTCATAATAGATATCATAGATACTTGATATTTAACATTTGAGTTTTATGAGATTTTAGTTATTACTCATGTGTTATAGATAAATTTAAGTATTTTAAATTAATAAAAAAAAAACCCAACAAACTAACCCAATCCAACCCGAATAATTTTAAGGGTTGAGTTGGGTTGGAGACTCTGTTCGAGCCTTTCGTGTAGCCAATATCCGACCAACCCGAATTTTCCGGTTGGTCTAAAAAAACTCATCAAACCAACCTAACCCAACCCAACTCATGTATATCTCTAACAAAACAAAGAAATTTATGGATATAGAATTAGGATGTCATGTTTATAAGTTTAATTTTTTTAAAAAATAAGATATATTTTTTTCCCTAATAATTCACTAATAATTCACTTTCTTAACGCCATTAAAAAGAAAAAGGGAAAAAAAAAAAGTTTGTCAACATAGAAAAGTGCATTAGAAGCACAAAAAAGAGAGGCCATTCATTCCCTTTTATAAAACAACACTCAAACCATAGCATCCAACCCTACCTTCAAGATAGGCCCTCCCAAAAATCTCTCTAAAGGAAGAGCTTTTCAAATGCTTCATAGCTAAGTGATTGCATATCAAAATTCTTTTTCCTTTTTTTCCTTTTTACACATTCATAGTCCATTTGATTGTTATGTGTGCATTATATAAAGCTTTGCCAAAGTATATATATAAGTTCTAATATATGGTGAGAAGAACCAAAGAGAGAAGAAATGGCATTGTTTTTAATGAAGTTTTTGGGGATGATTTTGATGTTGAAGCTTGTGGTTGTGGCTTCTCATGACTATGGAGATGCTTTGACAAAAATATATATTTTTCGAAGGTCAAAGGTCTGGAAAATTGCCTCCTAATCAAAGGGTCATTTGGAGGAAGGATTCCGCTCTTCGTGATGGCCTTGAGTTTGGTGTAAGATCAATATTTTTTTCTTTTCTTAATTTTCATCTAATATTCAAACTTCTATTTTAAAATTTAACCATTATATCTTTTAATATTTATTTTAAATCTTTTTTTATGTTATATAAAGTTTATTTGAGTTGCCACTCTTACAAATTATAAAACATATCACGTAAGAAATAAATAGTTTAATATAATTTGAAAACTTTGAGAAAATGCTCCTATAATTTTGATGTGGCTTACAATTACTATCTAATAATATTTGATTGGATTGATGGGCAATAGTATCCCTCACTCGAACTGAATTTTTTTTTTTTTTTTTTTTTTTTTTTTTTTTTTTTAATATATAAAGTTACTTACTAGAACCCCATATGTTAGGGAGAAAAAGGTCATTACCCATTCCCATTTTAGAGCCATTACCTCCGACTTTTAACCTTCATAATAGTCAAAAGCAAACGTTGGATTATTGGTATAAATTAAAGGTATATACTTTCAAGTAAAATTAAGAGGTTGTTTGGGAGGTTGGAATGTAATCAGGATTATCGAGAATCAAAAGTATTGAAATGTGTGAAGTATTGAGGGCAGAACAAAAATGAAATTGTGAAATGTAAAAACATTGAGAAAGATATTTTGGTTAATAATTATCGGAACGGAATAAGTTTAATATTACAAATCCGGCCCAAAACGCTCAATCCAAACATTCCAATACGGTTCTCCAAACAGCCTTTAAAAGTCTAACATTTGAATCCCTCCTATCCATGTTGAACTCTAGAGAAAAAAAATGGTTTATAATAAAAATAACACTTAAATATATTTTTTTTGTCTATAATATTTTAGTACTCTTCCATTTTTAGTCTTAAGGTTTAAAATGTAATTTTAATTTAATCCACATCGTTGTTGGTAAAAAAATTAAAATTTGTTGAATATTAACTTATATGCCATTAAATTTGGTGTATTGACAAAAATTAAGTCAAGAAAAAAAAAAGTCTCTCTAAGAGGAAAAAAACTCAAAATTTCGACCAACTTCTTGATAAGAAATTTGGAGAAAGAATTAAAAACTCAAAATCTCTTCTAACTATACAAAGTATCACACGACATAAATTTATCCTCAATCGTGACTTAGCTTTATAATAAAAGACTAATAATTCCAACAAATATAATAATTAGATTCAAAGCATTAATATATATAGCAACATTTTTAAAAAATTGCAAATATAACAAAGTCTATCATCAGCAATAGACTTCTATGGATGATAGATTTTTATGGTTAAGAGTCTATAATCGATAGTAGTCTATCACTGATAAATTTTGCTATATTTACAATTTTTTTAAAATGTGTTGCTTGCTATACACTTGTTTATTATTCCTAAAATTACTATTTATTACAATTACCCTTTAAAATAAAATAACAATTGGAGTAATAAAAAATTTAGCCTTAAAAAGTAAATTTAATAGCTATATGACACCAAAAGAAGTTTAAATAATAAGAGTAATACTTACGTGTATTCCAAGATACTTACACTTTATAGGTATCCTACTCCTCATCACACACTAAAAATATATATATATAAAGAAAAAATCTTCAGGTGACAAATTATAATTGGAGAATTTGAAGCCTAAGATACACATCTAAATATTTTTCAAATAATAATGAAGCTTATAATAAAAGAAAATTTTCATAGATAGAAAAAAATGTCAAACTATTTACAGAAAATAGTAAAAAAAAATACTTATAGATATTGATAGACTTCTATTAGCATCTATCAATGATAGATTTGTATCATTTCTATCGCTGATAGACTTCTATCATTAATTGTTTATCACAACTATCTAAAATTTTGCTATTTTTGTGTAAATAGTTTCCTTTATTTTCCTAATTTTAAAAATTCTCCTAATAATAAAATTGGTTAATATTAATATTATAGGTTGACTTGGTGGGTGGGTACTACGATGCCGGCGACAACCTGAAGTTCAGTTTTCCCATGGCGTTCACCACCACTATGCTTTCATGGAGCGTGTTGGAGTTCGGAAAAGACATGGGTTCGGACCTTCCCTACGCCATGGACTCGATCCGATGGGCCACTGATTACTTACTCAAAGCCACCTCCGTCCCCGGCTTTGTTTTTGCTCAGGTTGGCGACCCCTATGCCGACCATTTCTGCTGGGAGCGGCCCGAAGATATGGATACGCCAAGGACTCCTTACGCCGTCAGCAAGCAGTATCCCGGCTCCGAAGTCTCCGCCGAGATTGCCGCCGCTCTTGCTGCCTCCTCCATCGTGTTTAAGCCTCTTGATGGAGGCTACTCTGCCAGGCTTCTTAAAAGGGCTAGAATGGTGAGACTTTGCTTTAATGTGACCTTATTATGTGATTTAACATTTTGAGGGTAGAAATTTTTTTTTTTTTGGTATATTGAGTTTCATGTGATAAATAATCCTATATTAATCTTTTTATAAAATAGATGAGTTATTTCTTTTATTATCATTTTTTTTAGTACAATAGGGATAAGGAAATTCGAATAAAAAACATCTTGGTCGTCAATATATCCGTGTGTCAGTTGAGCTATGCTCGCTTTAATAGTACTCTTTTAATTGTTAAATGGTTTTGAGATAGAAGTTTATGTTGTCTAATATAGTACGAGAGCTATAAAGTCCATGCGCCCATATCGATCTAAATTGATAATTTAATAACCCTTCGACTTGTATGTAATGCATATCGATCTAAATTTTAAAAACTTTTCATAAATTAAAAATTTATTAGATACACAATTAAAATGGTAGGAACCTATTATTTAATTTGAAATATGATAAATATAAGTATCTTCAAGTTAAGAAACTAAGTCTTTAAATGGGGTGTTATTTGATAACTATTTGGTTTTTTTAGTTTTTTAAAATTAAGCTTATATATATAAAAACTCGAGTGTAACCTAGGTTACACCCATCTTTTGTGCAACTCTGACAGCACCCAATAATAATGTGCGCAAAAATTTAAAAATTTAAAATTATTTTTATTTTATTTTTACTATGTAAGGAAAAGGGAGTATAGATATAGTGTGCAGCCTAAGTTACACCTAATCATTGCTCTTATATATATATATGCGCGCTAGACTAAATTTATCAATTAAGCTCTTGTTTTTAATGTTCTATTAATGCTTTGTATTTGATTTATTATTTATTTCTTTCTTTTTCATTCACAATCATCTTGTAACCAATAGTTATAATACATGTAAACTTTAACCAAGATTTATATATGGAATGTTCGTATTTAGGTTGAGAATTTATTCTCTTCATTTTAATATTTGTCTATTCTTTTATTTCATTCAATAATCACGACTTCCACCAATAAGTTGTTTTATTTTATCACTTATTTCATGACAATGTTTTCAAAATCCAAATTAAGACTAAAAAAAAGTAATTAATTCTAAAGAAAATTGTACTCGTTCTTAGAATTATTGACTAAGTAGAATCTGTGAGAAAAAAAATCCTAAATTTATAATAAAATAAAATAAAATAGTTATCAAATTAGATATTAAAAATGAAAGGATTGTTTTTATTGATTTAGAATTTATTTTTGTTGGCTTAGGTTTTTGAGTTCGCAGATACTTATCGAGGGTCTTACAACGAAAGTCTTGGACCATGGGTTTGTCCATTTTATTGCAGTTACAGTGGCTATGAGGTATGTATATATATTATATACACAAAAATTTCTTAAAAAATAAAAATAATAAAATAAAATATTTTCAATAGATAATTTAATAATAACAAAAAGTTATTTAATTATCCATGTAGGACGAATTAATATGGGGAGCTGCTTGGTTGTTGAAGGCAACAAAGGCTGCATTTTACTGGAACTATATTACTAAAAACATCAACAAAATAGAGAACAACCCTGCTGTTGATTATGTGATTAACTCTAATAATAATAATGCCTTTCAACATTATTCTGGTGGTAGCTTTGCTGAGTTTGGATGGGATACCAAACATGCAGGGATTAATGTCCTCATTTCCAAGGTATATATATATATATATTTTATTATTTTTCAATTTCCATTATTATTATTCATAAGATGGAAGGATGATTAAGGAAGAAGTAGATGTTTTAACCACTAAGTTATACTCGTGTTGGTTAAAAAGAAAGATTTTTTTTAAAAAAAATTCAATTTTGACCAAAATTTAACGGGTTGTATCGATTTTTTAACTATAAATTTTCAATTTTAACAATTTAGACCTCAAACTTGGAATATAAGTATCAATTTACTCCTTCAATTAATTTTTTGGATTCGATTACTGTTATAAAAGTTTTTCACACCTGCCTAAAGTCACATGTTTGCTTTATTAAAGACACTTAGTTGTTATTTTTTCAAATATATATATATATATATATATATATATTTTTTAAAAAAACCCAATTCATTATGGATCAAGTCTCACCACATCATGGAAACCTCGAACCTAAAACCAAGTTTTATTTTTGGGTTTTTTTTATTAAAAAAAAACCAACAAGTACTTATTATAGAGCTAACATGTAGCTTTATAAGTCGTAAAAAAGGAGATATAGTCTCAATAAATGGCTAAGACTAAGAGGTCATGAGTTTAATCCATGGTGGCCACCACCTAGGAATTAATATTCTATGAGTTTCCTTGACACCCAAGTATTGTAGAGTCAGGCGAATTGTCCCGTGAGATTAGTCGACTTACTCGTAAGTTGGTCCGGACATTCACAAATATAAAAAAAAACATGTAGCTTTATAAGTCGTATGGAAAACCTTTCTAACTATGATTTAAGGTGCGTTTGGATTGACTTTCTAAGTATTTATAAATGCAAAAAAAAAAAATGTTTATAAACCCTTAAAAATCAATCGAAACATGTCCTAAAACAGAAATAACTCTACATTGATACACATATTCAAGTTTGAGATTTAAATAGATGAATAATTGAAAATTTAAGGTTAAAAATGATACAAACCGCTAATTAAATTCAGGGTCAAATTTGATTTTTTTTTTTTCAAAAATGAAAACATTTTATTCATCATCGACTGACCCAATTTGTTTATTATTTGTAGTTTGTGATGAATGGAAACGATTCGTCCAACATGTTTATTGATAATGCTGATAAGTTCATATGCTCAGTTCTTCCTGAATCACCCTCTGTATCAGTCTCTTACTCACCAGGTAATTAATTCTCCTCTTTATTATCAAATCTTTAATCTGATATTTGCTTTAAATTACAATTTTTTTTTGTCTCCAAAATAATTTAGTTCTAAGACAATTTTAGAATGTAATAATTTAGTATTTCGTTTTTTTTAAATTTGTGCAATATTAATTCGAATCATGATAAGTGTTGTTTAAGATTTATTGGGATTTTTGACATATATGTAATTTGATAGTCGGGTTTTGAACGACGTGAGATTAGTTTATCAACTATAAAAATTAAGTTATAACGTAACAAATCTTGATGAGATTTTTAAAAATAGGATTTAAATTTGTAAATTGTTTTAAATTTAAGAGAGGATCGAACTTCTAACTTTAAGATTGATTGTACATTTTCTATCTCAGTTGAGTTATGCTCTTTCAATATTTTTTTTAACCATTTCATCATCCAAAAATTAAGAACGTAGCTAAAATTGTAATTCAACCCTAACTGCGTATTATTTATTGTATCCTACTTTCATTGAAAAATAGAAAGTTTAGGCTTTGTTTGGTAACGATTTTGTTTTTTTGTTTAGAAGCACCTAAATTCTATATTATGGATTTTACATTTCTTGAAGAAACACTTAAATTCTTAGTTAAATCTAAAAAATAATTTTTTTTTTCAAATTTGGTTTTTGCTTTTTTTTTAAACAATAAATAGATAATAAAACAAATAAATTTATAAATGAAGTAGTATTTTATAAGCTTAATTTATATAAAACAAAAATTCAAATAATCACTAAACGAAACCGCAATAAATACAAATAATCACTAAACGAAACCGCAATAAATCCAGAATCCAATTATTCTTGGGTGGATTATTTAGGGGAAAAAACAATCAAAAGATAATGCTAATGTTGGAATGCCTTGAATATGAAATGTGGCGCTTCAAACGGCCAAGTACAGGGTCTCGCACATTAGAGGTGCCTTTACTCTATAATTTGTATTACTGATCTCTAATAATAAAATGTTCTTCTTCCATCCATGAACGTAACTAACATACTGTTAGTAAACCACGTAAATCTTTGTGTCGACTTTTTATTATTTTATGTCATTTTTTATTTTCTTTGTTTGTCGATTCCCGTAACAGCTAACCCTAGTCTTAAATATGGTATTAATATAGGTGGGCTTCTATTCAAACCTGGAGGAAGTAACATGCAACATTCAACAGCCTTATCTTTTCTTCTTCTTGTTTACTCTAATTACTTGAATCAATCCAATTACAAACGCCTCCTTCACTGTGGAAATGTTGTAGCCACTCCATCTCGTCTCTTACAAGTTGCCAAGCGCCAGGTATATACCTTAAACAACAAATTACTTAAATTAAGCCACTCAATTTAGGTTAAATTGCAACGTTAGTCCTTAAACTTTTAAGTTTTTATTCTATTTAGTCATGAACTTACTTTCACTTTTGCACCTAATAAGTTTCTAAACTTCAAAAGAGTCTCTTATATGTCTTTAAACATTCAGTTTTGTGTCCAAATAATTTTTTTTAACTTTTAATCTGGTGTCTAATAATTTTTCTAAGTTCAAAATCCTCTTATATTGGACCAAAAATTGGAAAAATCTTATTGATTTAACTGAAGTTTTAACAATTACACTGTATGTATAATTTCAATCTTAGTTGACCTACAAAATCCATAAAGGGCAAACAAGGAATATGAAAAATCCGCCCCCTTTATCTCTTGAATTCGTTAGGCTGGAATCTCATAGCTGCGTTTCCCATTAACACTGTATTTCTATTGAGAATTGATATACGGTATAACAATTACACTATATTAAAAAAAATTGTTATCCGACCATACCAAGAGCAATTTGGAAATTATAAAAGTAGGTGTCATGTGCGCGGCAAACTTTTGCCAAAATTCTTATTATTTTCGTTTTTTACAAAAATCAAAAGGACCTCTCCGATTTTGCTATCTCCTCCAATTTCCCATACTTTTAAAGTTCATGATCCTATTAGCCACAAACTTAAGGGGGTGTTTGGCCTAACGAGTGGGAATTGAAGGGAATAAAGATATGAACTTCACTCCTTATTTGCTCGAAGAAGTTCGTGGGTCCCACGACTAAAAAATATCCAATCATTTTTACTTTATTTCTTAACTGTTTACATTGCGGCACACCACGACTTAGCTTCTCCACTATCCAGACTCCACATCTCTACTCTTTACTTTACATACCACTAAAAGTTCATGAACTAAACTTAACAGATTTGATACATTTTTTTTTTGGATGATATGTAGGTAGATTATATACTAGGAAGCAACCCATTGGGGATGTCCTATATGGTGGGTTATGGCAACAAATTCCCACAACGGATCCACCATCGTGGCTCGTCATTGCCATCAATGGCCAACCATCCAGAGCCCATTGGCTGTGCAAAAGGGAAACCATATTTTCAAAGAGACAATCCAAACCCTAATTTGCTAATTGGAGCTGTTGTTGGAGGACCTGATTTCAAAGATTCTTATGCAGATTCTCGACTTGATTTTGTTTTTTCTGAACCAACTACTTATATTAATGCTCCTCTTCTTGGCCTCTTGGCTTACTTCAAATCTCATCCTAATTCATAGAATTTGATCCCCTTGGTTATTATTTGCTTAATTTAATTATTACATGTGTATGTGTATATAGTGAAATATATATTATATGAATTTGAGTAATAAGATCTTGTGTGTATTTGATTTGATTTTGGTCCAAGTCTTTGTAAATAATTTGAGGTTTTACTTTAATTTATATCTATTTTTTTTGGTTATAACCATTTGTAAATAGTTTGAGGTTTTGTTTTATAGTCAAATGGATTGAGGAAATTATGCAAGTGAAAAAAATAGAGCTCATACCAACTTTTTTTTTTTTTTTTTTGAAAAAGAGTTAGAAATGATAGGGATCAGTAGATGCTGTAACAACCCAAAATTTTAAGTAATTTTAATTTAATTATCTTAAATTATTTGGGTATTATTTTGAATTTTTAAGTCTTAATTGAATTATTTTGGAAAAATAATTCAATTTAAATTAAATAGGATAAAAGATTTGAATTTAAATTCCATTGGTGAAAATTGAATTTTAATTTGGGAGATTTAATTTATTTAGTTGAATTGGTGGAGGGAAAAGAAATTTAATATGTATATACCTAATTTATTAAGGAATTAGGGTTTGGGATCGTATATATATATTATTAAGTGACTAGAGAGGGAGAAAAATACACCGAAAAATGGAGAATGGGAAAAACGGCAGTGCAGTTCGGTTTTTCTGCGACAGCTCCTAGAAAATTTTCGTTTTTTGGAGTTTCAACCGTCGGATTGTATTCAAATTTTATCAGCATATTCTGGACATATAGAGCCTCATTCTGAACGGTTGGATCGTTGTTTTAAGCTCTCATGTGTCCGTAATCATTGCCGAACAGAACCTGTAAAACTGGGTGAGTTTTGGGATTTTGGTCTCCATTGGTTATTTGATTTACTATCGAAAAATTTGGTTAATCTCTAATGTTGATCTTGTGTTAGGTTTGAGGTTTCTAAAGTTTTGGTTACGCTTAACAAGCCTTGGCGTCAACGTATTATTATTATTTTTTTGTGGATTTTAGGCAACAACCGTTGTGGGTCATAACGCTGGTGTGGATTGTAATTGGTACACAGGAAATTTCTGAGCGCGATTGTTACACTTATTTCAAGGTAAGTGATTCTACTGCTGGCAGGTCACAGCTTCACAGTATTATTTGATCATTGGCATATAAATCATTCAGAGTATTATTTGGCTATTGGCTGGCTATTGGCATGTTTGCATGTATGATTTGTCTAGCTAATGCTTGTCTGGCTACTTTATGATTTATCTACTGTTGAGAATTTATCAGTTGAGAATTTACCTCCGATGCCAACGCTCGTTGTCCCATGCTATATTATTACTTGAATCATCAAGTTCACCTCAAAACAGTTTTGACAGTGTGCCATCAGGCCAAGATCTGTGTGGACCGACGGGTTCTCATCAGGTTCACCTCCAGTTTCGACGGTGTGCCATCAGGCCACTAGACATGTGTGGACCGACGGGTTCACCTCCATGTTCACTGGTGTGGGTCATCAGGCTTACACCACAGCATTGACGGCGTGCCCTCAGGCCGCTAGGCATGGTGACAGGGCGGCTAGGCATGGTGACAGGGCAGTTGGCCTACAGATCTAGAAATCCCGACAGTGGGATTACTTACTGAGTTTTATACTCATTCGGTTACAATTTTATGGATTTCAGGTAAAGACAAGGACAGACAGGCGAATGACAGGAAGAATCCGTGACCGTGCCATTGGGACCAGTCAATGCTTCCGCTCATATTTTTATGTTTTCATGTTGTTAAATCCAAATCTGAATGTTTAAATTATAAATTTTAGTTTTGCATTCTTAGAGGTTTTATGCAAAACTCACAGTTCTGGTTTTATAATTTTTTTTAGGGGTACCCCGATCTAATATTTTTAATTATTTAAATTTAATGAAGTTATTTATTTGATAAATTTCTTTTATTTTAGTCAAATATACGAAATGTGTCGTTTTGAAATGTATGCATGCATGAAGTAACGACTTCTAGAAAGTCGGGTCGTTACAGATGCACTAGGATATCTTAACTAAGTTTGACACATCCGTAACATTTTCATCATACTCCAACAACTAAGAATCCATTGATCAAAAGGGATAAGTACAAGGACGAGCAGGAGAAAAGTTCTGAGAAAAATCAATGAACAAAAGAAAAAGGCTATAGAAAAGCCATCCCATAATTCATAATTTCTAAAGAGATGAGATTTAGTGCACCATTGTGCTGCAGTATGCAAAGTGTCTTCCCAAAGGTGTGTGATTGGCTTTTCGACAATCTTGAAGGTCCTGTTGTTTATTTCCACCCATAAGTTCCATACCAACTTAAGTGGATGCAACCACAGAAGGTTAATTTTAAAAAACACTCCTAGAAAGTAGATTAGATTAATGAACGTGTGGAATGAGTATTTGTAAGTTTAATTTTTAAAAATTAAATAATTATCGAAGGATGTCGTAGTAATCACTCAAATTAACAAAAGTTAAATATAAAAGGCAATTGAAAATTTGTCTGAATAAAGATTTTTCTTGTATTGGTTGTAAAATAGCGAATCACTAAGGTATCTCCCTCGATCAAAACACACAGCATTAAATACACAATCCTCCTAGATTTCCTTTATCAATAGCTTACCATTAAACTACACTTAAATTAAGCTAATCTAGTGTGCATTAAGTTGCCATCTCTAATGTTTAACATCGCTCAAAATCTAGATAAGGAGAACACAATTTTTTAGATCTCCAACAATTTTCGCTTTAGATGTTAGTTTTGAACTGACATCATATATATGTATGATGATAGATTACAAATTGACATCGTATCACATGTCATCGTAGGATATGATAATGGATGATCTTTGATGGCAACTCTAAATTGGAATCGTGAAAAGAATTTTGTGTGATTGTAACTAATTTTTATATAGTTAATTTCTTTTTGGTAGGTCACAGTTTTTCTCTAGGTTTAGAGTTTTTCACGTAAATTATCGTGTTTCCTAGTTTTGTTGTTTTCTTTTAATTTCTCATTTGTCATTTTTCTATGTATATTTCTTGCGGTAGAGGTGGAAGGTTTTCCTCAACAAGTGGTATTAGAGCCATAATCTAACCATGTTGGTACAATCCTTGGGTGTCGAACAAAGATGTAGTAGAATCTCAAAAATAGTCCTATTGTGATTCATGGTTGAACTCTGTGAGATAGATGATGTGCTCCAATGAAGAGGAGTTAGCCTAAATTAGAGTTAGACGAAAATATGACTATTTGAGGGGAGACTCGATGGTCCTTCATTCGAGGGTTGTTGAGAATGTAACCAAAATCTCACATGAGCTAAATAAGGAGATTCATGGGCATATAAGTGAGAACATATAACTATCTCCAATGATATAAGGTATTTGGGTTAAAACCAAAAGCAAAATAATGAAGGTTTATGCCCAAAGTGGACAATATTGTGTGGAGATAGGTGGATGTTTTATTGTCCTCAACAAGTGGGTATCATATTGATTTTCATATAATCATATTAATGTTAGTTCCAAATTTGTAAAAGTAATTTTCATATATTTAAAAGTGAATTTGAATTATTATGTTTGATTTCAAAATGATTTTAAAATTATCAAATTACTAGAAATGACATTTTCTATTTGAGATATTATTTAACTAAAAGAAAAATTATTCTTAAAATATAAGGGCAAATTTAGTATTTCAATAAATAAATGAAATGAAAGGAACAAAATCGAGGTAATTTCCATTCAATCACCCTACCAAAAATCACTTATCAACTAATTTTTTAAAAAGCAATTAAAAAAAAAAGTAATTTTTGCAATGACAAAAAGTAATTTTGACTACAAACGTACCCTTTTAAGTTGAGATACAGGTAAGTTTTATAGACGACTAGAAGGATTGGATTAAGAGATAAGGCTCTTTTAAGTCATTAAGGATTGCCATTGATGACATATTGATTGTGGCTGCAAGAAAAGCTGTCCTATATGGGCCATCATAATTTGGAAAAGGTACTAACCATATAATAAAGTGTGACCAACAACTTTTCTAAGAAATTATCAATGAAGTAGAAATATTCAATTTCATAGAAGTCTACTTCATGTGGGTCCAAACTATAGATGTGTAATGAATCCAACTATAAACATTTGACAATGTGAAGAGTAAGAAATTGCTTGAAAAGTTCAATAGAGAAAATTGGTATCATATTCTTTAAATCCACTTTAATGTTGCAAGTAAGGTGGATTTTAAAGCATAACTCAAAGATTTTGATCATACTTTTTTTTTCCTTTTTCTTTCGTAGATATTGAGTTAGTTTAGGCACATCTCGATTAATTTTATGGGAGTACAACCCGTCTGACCCTATAATATATGGGTATCAATGATCATATTTATAGGAGATAACTCTATAAAAGACACAATCTCACATAGTTCAAAATGGTTTTTGCCCCACTTTTTGGAACTTAATAATTTTGCCCTCTTGCTTACATCATCGTCAGCCAAGTTTACAAAATTACGAGATCGAGAGCGAAAGGCCCAACCTGTGAGATCCTGTTTTAGTAAGTTTATCCGAATATGACGTCAGCAAAAGGTAACAAAACCTCAATTTAAAAAAGTAGAACAAATTTCATTTTTCCTCCAAATTTTAGGTCATCCGTTTGACAGACCCTATTTGTAGAGACCTATAGTATCTACTGTTGAGTAGACACATGACTATATATATATATATAATCCTATTCACGTTTAGTCTTTGTTGATTATGATTGTTGGTAGCATATTATATAGTCGACTCATATTATTATGAGTTGAGTCAACCAGATAATTAATGACAAACGACATGGATAAGATGTAGTACTCAAGCTAGACTTAATTAAACATTAAGTCATGCCTCATATGATCCATTTAAATCAACCTATACCAAGTTTGAAGAACCATTCGACTATGAACTATGTTTTACTAAGTCTACCGACAAATTTTGTCTAATCCATAGTAGAAAATTTTGTTAAAATATTGTTTTGGTCTTTATGTATTTTGGTTCCCATACTTTCAAATATTTAATTTTAGTCTATGTTGTTAGACTTTGGCAAAATATTAGAAAAGTGGTTGTTCGCATAAAAAATGTTCAAGGAAGTAATGAGCTCTAAGTACTATAAAATGAATCTACGTTTTTGGTTTTAAATTAATCCCAATTTGAAGTACTTTAACCTTATTATATTAGTTCAATTGTGTAAGTGGTATAATGTTTTGGGAGGGTGCTCTTGTATTTGGGGCTGGAGAGAGACTCCTGTGTGATTGTAATAATTTTAGTGGAATTTTTTTTGTTCGTTGTTTTAATATAAATAATAAACATTTTAACTTGCTTAAAGGACATAAAATATTTATTTATTCAATTAAATAATTTTTTTGAATTTTTTTGTTTTTATAATTTTTTAAGAAAGTTTTACCGATATCGACATTTTATTTATATCAAAATCGACATTTTTGTAAAATTGAGTTGTTGAATATTTTTACTAACATCAATATTTCAAACCTTCTCCAAAGATGCAATTCAAAATTAGCGGTGAATGTATCTGTTTACGTTTACACTAAGACCAAGTGCTGCCATGGAAATTACTTTAATTTGGTTTGAATTTTCTTTTACATTGAAACTTCTTTCTATTGGTTGAATAAAATATTATAATTTATAAGAAAATTAAATCTCGTCTAGAAGATCCAAAGACGTGAAGCAATATTATATTGACTTACATATTTCGAATAATTTTAACTTTTTTCTTTTTCTTTAATCACTTTTGATTCTTTTTTTCTTCCAAATTGTTTATGATCGGCAATTTTATTTTATTTTATTTTTTACTTAAAAATTAAAATACTTCTTTCGAAAATTAACAAATTTCGAATTTAAAAAAATAAAAAAGAAAAGAGTTGATAAGGGTAAATTACAAAGCAAATAAAATCAAAACATAGAAAGTCAAAAAATCAGCCGAAATATATAAAATTAAGAGAAAGAAACAAAATAATCTAAAAATAATTTTTCAAAATTCAACCTCCCAATGTACATACATGTATTGGCCCTCTATAAAACAAAGCTTAAGGCTCCTCAAAATTTCATTGTCAAGAGAAATGGCTTTCGACAAAGCACTGCCCTATATTCTCCTCGCCACCATGCTGATCGCGGCCGGGCCAACGGCAGCGCAGTTGAGCCCGACGTTCTACAACACTACATGCCCCAACTTGTCCTCCATTGTAGAAGACGTAGTTAGACAAGCTCTCCAAACCGATGCCCGAGCCGGCGCAAAACTCATTCGCTTTCATTTCCACGATTGTTTTGTCAATGTCAGTAACTTCCTTCCTCTCTCAGACATCCTTTTCGTTTAAGCTTAAGCTAATAAGTTACAATATATTTAATTTGCATACTTTATCTTCTTTAACATGTTCAGGGGTGTGATGGGTCTGTTCTACTGGAAGATTCAGTTGCAGACAGCATAGACAGTGAGCAAAACGCACGGGGAAATGAAGGAATACAAGGCCAAAATATTGTCGCCGACATCAAAACAGCGGTTGAAAATGCTTGTCCAAACCTCGTCTCCTGTGCTGACATCTTGGCCATTGCATCTAATTCATCCGTCGTCTTGGTAAATAACATTACTTATCATCTCTAAATTTGTTGTGAATTCAAAATAGATATTTTAATCTAAAAAGTTATGGGTTTGCCCCTAGTCGTGGGGGATCAATACATATGATAAATTGTTTGTATTTGTACTTCGTCATCGTCGTGGTTTCGAAGAACTTAAGAATAGAGAGGAATTATATAATTATAATTTGTGTGTTAGAGTGTTGATATGATATTAAATTTACCTTCATCCATTAGCTTAAGCTTTCGATAATTGAACATGGTAACAAAGTAGGAAGTCCAAGAGGTCGGTCCTATGAGTGTTATTTCTCTCCAATTAATATTGATTTTCATTCGTTAGGCAGGAGGAACGAGTTGGGAGGTTCAGCTAGGAAGAAGAGACAGTCTAATAGCAAATAGATCCGGAGCTGAAAGCAATCTTCCAAGTCCTTTTGAACCTCTTGCAAATCTTACTGTCAAGTTTGCAAATGTTGGTCTTGATTCTACTGATCTTGTCGCTTTATCTGGTAAGTCTAATAATCAAAATAGTTATTTTATTGTAGATGTTCTTCTACACTTTTAGATATATATTTAAATCGTAATTATTAATTCTATTTCTTAGTCGCATCGTGATTGTTTCAATTATACAGAATAGTTTCTTGTATTTTTTTCAAAATTTTTGTATTGGTTTTGTTTGTTTGTTTTTTTAATAACATCGCAGGATAGGAAGATCGAACTTCAGACTTTGAGAGTAATAATTTAAGTTCATGTCAGTTAAACATAAACAATTTTATTTGTTTAATAACTACTTTATTTAGTACATGCATTTAATAAAGTATAGGGGATTTAAAATTGATTAATTCAAAGCGATTGACCTTGCTTTTTTCTTTTTCTTTTTGATTTTATTATTTTAAGATTCAAAACGTATGGCTTAAGGTTTTTTTTTTTTTTTTTTTTTTTTTTTTTTTTTTTTTTTTTTTTTTAAGGCCAAAGGTGATATTAATTTGACCAGTAGATATACTTCTATCAAAGTTATAAAGGAAAAAGAGCGCAAGAAGATAATATTATTTACAAAATAAAAAAAATTGATGAAAAAGAAATTTTAAACTTAAAAATGATTACATTACTGTGAAGTTAAGTATTTCATATTAACGTTTAATTAACGGAGAACCAAAATTAAAAATTAATCGAAGTAAATAAAAACTTTTTATTAGTTTCAATTACAAATCTGCTAATTGTACCTCGTTTATAAAAATATTTATAATCATTCAAAATCAATTTTAATAAATATATTATTTTTATAATCATTCAAAATCAATTTTAATAAATATATAAAAATATATTTAAAAGTATAAAATTAAAAAGTTAAGTTTTAAAATAACTTTATACTTAACAGAAATTATTTTAACAATTTTAAAATTACTCACAAACATCCTTTATAAAAATACGTAACTCAACCATGATTAACATGTATTTTCAGGAGCGCACACGTTCGGTCGTTCAAGATGTCAATTCTTTCAAGGGCGATTGAACGACTTTAACAGAACAGGAATGTCAGATCCGAGTCTAGACCCAATCTACAGAGACATCCTTTTGGAGGCATGTCCTCAAGGCGGAGACAACAACCGGGTCAACCTGGACCCGACAACTCCCGACGAATTCGACAACAACTATTTCACCAATCTCCAAGGCAACAGTGGGCTTCTCACCAGCGATCAAGTGCTGTTCTCCCCTCCCGACGCCGCCACCGCCGGTGACGTGAACCGCTTCGCAGCCAGCCAAGAAGTGTTCTTTGATGCCTTTGGAGCCTCCATGATTAAGATGGGAAATATTAGGCCTTTGACTGGAAATGATGGGGAGATTCGTTTAACTTGTTCTAGGATTAATCCTTTGCCTGCTGTTGCTGATATGTAAATTGTTGTTATTATTATTATTTATTTTTCATTTTTATGTGTTTTGTTTTCTGGTTTGTTTGGGGTGTTTAATGAAATAATTGTTCTTGTTTGTTGTGTTAATGTAATGTGTGTGAGTATATTTTTCATCTCATGTTTAAATGTTAATTAATGTGATGTGGACTTTGTGAATATATATATACTTTTTTTCTTTTTATTTTAATCACATTTCTTGACTTTTGAGATATGATTTTAGGTGCCTAAAATTCAACATGAGTTTAAACTTGCATATGCTTAGTTTAAAATTATACACTTCACATTTGTTTAATTTAAATATTTTCTTTTAAGAACAACATGATTAATTAATTTAAAAGAATCAAATTCATTAATACTTTATCACACTATTAATATTAATAAAAAAAAAATTACATCATAATTATTTAAAATTAATTAATTGAAAGTTGACGTCAAATATCAAAGTGAGCATTAGTAAAAACTTGATGGTATAAAAGTTTTAAATATTGAAACTTATTGACCAAATGAACTTAAAATTAAAGGGTAAAAATGTAACACTATAAAAACCTAGAGATCAAATGAAAATTAAATTCAAAACTTTGGGAGAAAACTGTAACATTTTGTAACCTCAAAACTAAATGGAAACTAGACTCAAAATCTAGTAACCAAAATGATATTTTATTTCCCTAGTTTTTATGTTTCATGAATTTTTAATGTTTGAGTGGAAATTTCATTTCACCCTCGTGACCATGTAGAACTTATGGAAATGTTGAAATTTTAGTGAAAATATTCATGTCGAACAAATATTAAATATTAGACATTTCAAAATTAATTAAGGTCTTGTTTGGTAATCCTTTGGTTTTTTTCGATTTTTGTTTTTGAAAATTAAGTCTATAAACACTAGCTCCAACGCTAAATTTTTTACTTTATTATCTACTTTTTTATCAATGTTTTCTAAGCAAAATTTTAAAAACTAAAAAAGTAGTTTTTGGATTTTTTTTTTTTTTTTGAAATTTAGTTGAGAATTTAACTCTTGTAAAAGATGCAAATCATGGTAAGAAATTGAGAATTTTCAAAAACCAAAAAACGAAAAACGAAATGGTTACCAAATGAACAATATTTCTCTAAGTTGTTGCATTGATTGGCGTTTTCTTTTTATCGTTGAGAATGACTGTCTATAGTTGAAAATTAAATAGCATTCGCAAAAATAGCCAAAAAAAAAAAAAAAAAAGTTAAAATTTGCAAATCTAAGAATGGTTTTTTTGAAATTTGCAAATATTGCAAAAAATCATTAAATCTAATTTTCATTTTTTATTATTCTAATTTTACTCTAATTGGTGTACCAGAATGTATATCAATAATATATCAAATAAGATACGACCAAAATAAAATCGCACAAGTGCATGACATCGTGTAGTGACATATGCTATCATTTGAGCATGCAAGATTACGTAGTGCGTGTACACGATTGTGTAAGTACGATTACTTGTGTGCACTAAGTGATCGCCTACATGCACTATGTGATCTCTCATGTTTACAGTATCTCACACACGTGCAATTTTGTTTCGATAAAATCTTTTTCGATATAACTTTATTTTAATTAAATCACCACTCATTTTTATACCTTTTTATCATGTTCTTTCCAACCTGCCTATAAACTGAGGGAAAAATACGAGAGAAAGAAATTTTCTTGATATTTTGATGTTTTTGTAATCCATTGGAAAAAAAAATTCACTTCTAAAAGGGTTTGTAAAAAAACCACTTTTTAAGAAGCATGACATTTTTTTATAAAGTTTTTAATTTTTAGATTAGTTTTTAGCAATTTACCAGCAAAAATCAATATTACATCAAGGACAATCACCTCACCCTACAATCTACATTGTACATAAATAAAACATTTTTTTTACTAAAAAAATGATAATTTAATTGAAAAAGTATAAACTTCAAGCATCATCGAAATTTTTTCCATGGTTCAACCATCAACATTGTTTAAACTAAACTAATATTCATAAAAGAAAATGCTTTGTCCAACAACAATAAATATTACAACTACTTTTCCCCAATGTTATGAAAACTTCCTACTTTTTCCATAAAAGACTACCAATTCAATTGAACTATATTATAAACTTACAGCATATCGAGAATTATTCCATGGTTCAATAATCAGAATTGTTTTAACCAGTATTCAAAGTAAATATTTCAACCATTCTATATATAACAATTGCTTGCTCTATTCCCTCTTGTGCTCAAGGGCCTGCTTCTCCAAACGTCTAAGATGAAAGAATTTTAAGAGAGCTCCCAACTCTCGAACTATCATCTACGTGTGATTCATATTGGATTTGAAATCTTGCGATCCGTTTCTCATTTTAGTGGCCTGTTTGAGTCAATTTCTACCATTTAGAAATTATTCTTTAAAAAATAGGCATTGGCATCAGTCACCTTAGCTGCAAACCTGAGGATTCTCATTCATTTTGTATGCATCATTGAGCTTGAATCAACTGCAGTTCTTATAGTCCAAAGGCCACTCTCTGTACATAATCAGGCCGTCTTTTGCTCGGCATCCGAAGCAATCCTGTAATCTGCAGTTCAGTAACAGCAGTGCAAAACCTTGCTCTGTTGATAAAGTGGTTAAGGATTTTCAAGGAAGTCTAGAAATGGATACTAAGAATATTTAGGGGATCAATGCTACTTCATAGATGAAGAGAACAGATGCAGTATATATAACTAAAACTATATTTCTACAGAGGTTTTTATACAGAAAAAAACAAGAAACAGGAAACACGGTGTCACAGTTTTGTGAATACTTTTTCCTCATTTTTCAATATTGTAGGAGAAAAAACCAAAAATGGAGATAAAACCAAAAATGGAGATGGAGCTATGGCGTTAACCTGAAAAATATGCACTCAGGAAGTACCAACATTAAGAAACAAACAGAATAGAATTCCATTCACGAACCAGTTTTGCAGATCTAATTAGCATAGACTACAATTTCACTACACAATAATGTAAAAGGATACTGAATTGATGCATCACTTTTGCTTTCAACGCTAGGTTTATCTTTCCTTTTCTTTGGTGTAGAACATTGCTTCGTCCTGTGATTCCCTTTAGCTTGAGGATGACTAACGACTGTCTTGAACGATTGGAACCAATCATGGAGATTGATGAGATCACCATGCTCTTGCGCTAAACTATACCTGCATGAAAGTTACATAAAACTCTTTGGTCTAACTAAAGAATGCAACACAGTAAGATTCTAACATCCACCAATAATATTAATTTTTTTTTAATCTTCCTGCACACATAAATAAATGGTACTTTTTGAACTCCGAATAGGTAACAAAGGTTACATGAAGAAATGCCATAAAACGTGGGGGGATAGTCCATTGAGTTACATATACAGACTCACATGCTACCTGCTCTCTTCGGAGAGGCTACTTGCAATGACCAGATAATATGCCTCAATACCATTTAATTACGTTGTTCTCATGATGTATATAGAGTTGGGCATATACGAATTCAATTTTGAATTGGAGCAAAGCATGAAATCTCAATATAAAAAAAATGGACGTTACTAACCTGGTTTTACACTCGTGAAGAGAAAAATAAAAATACTGCAAAAAATAGGCTGGTTCGTGGTTATAAACTCACTAAGTCACCAATAGTCAAGGTTATTTATTTATTTATTTTTTTAATAGTCAAGTTGTAAACCTAAATTCCATTACATTACTATAACTTGGTGAAATTTGACACGTAGATGAACTTCTATTAATTCTTAAATTACCTAAGAGTAAGCTAGTGAATTAATTTGTTGTGCTGGTCCCTTGAGATGCGTGAAATCTCCCTATCGATTTAAGAACAAACTGTCTAAGGGTTTAATTTTACCAAGTTTTGGTTTTTCGAAGTTATAGAGACGTGCCTCTTTTGTTTGCTTCAAGCTCCTCTATCAAGCTTTCTGACCCTATTTCAAGCTTCCAAGTGTTCTGTATTAGTTGGCTTCTTTGGTTGTTTCAGCTCCGGTTCAAGATTCTCTTCAGCTGGGTTTGTTGCTGTTTCTTTCGTTTTTTTATTGTTTTGTCTTCAGAGGTTCCCGAGTGTTTTGGAGGAGGTTTTTTCATGCTTAGTGTTCTTTGCGAGCTTCTCTATGATTCTCTCAGCTCCCTGTTTTGTGGTTTTTTGAAGTTTCAAGTTTGGTTCAAGCCTCAAGTTCTTTGCAAGGTTGTTCCTTCAGTTTTATCGTTTTTGGGGGCACTTCCTTGTCCTTTTTATTTCCCCTTTTTGTTCCTTTTTCACTCTCATATGGGTTTGTGTAGCATGTCTCTTTTCATCTATTTCAATGAAAAATTGTGTTTCTTTTTTCAAAAAAAAAATTGTGTTTTTTTTTTTTTTTTAAACTGTGTTTCTTTTTTCAAAAAATGGCGTTATTGGGGTTCAAACATGACACCTCCTACTTTGATAATAAGTTAAATCACTAAAACTCAAAAGTTTGAGTTGATGGATTATAACAAATTTTATTGTATCAATACTTTTAACAATTTCATTTACCTATATTTTTTACCGTTGGTTTAACTTCCATTCCTGTATAAACCATCTCCTTTAAATCTAGAGCTATAGTATTCTGTGAAATCCACTCAATAGTTGAATACAAATTCTTTTCGTTTAAAACAACAGAAAGTATGAAGAAAATAACTTTATCAATTCAAAGAACAAATTATGATTTAAATCAATACTACATTATCATATTATAGCAGAGAGTTCAAATATATGAAAGTTACCGATGCAAAAGTCAGAGGTTTACTCACATAATTGTGGAATCGTGTGCACATGGCAAAAGACTATTTTTGTTCTTGCTGCAACAAGTACATTTTATGATTTTCTGGAACTCCAGAAGATCCACTTGAATCCTTCTTCTTGGATCTCCAATCAAAGCCTAGGTAAATATAAATAAATAGATAAATAAATGGATGGAACGGAACCAAGATAACTTGGAGATATCTCAGAGTACGAATAGAGTTAAGTGTGCTTGACAATCAATTTGGTAGGGAATATAGTATGCATGACTAGTGCAAGCATGTATGTACTAACTAAGTTCATGATAAGGACAAGGGAACCTCCACATATCTATCTCGTACCTCTACAATGGTATGATATTGTCCACTTTGGGCATAAATCCTCATAACTTTGTTTTGGAACTACCGAAAAAGTCTCATACCAATGGAGATAATTGTACTCACTATATACCATGGATCACTCTTCCCTAATCAATGTGGGACTTTGTTTGCAACTTAACTATCCTCCCCTGAATGAAGTACCACTTTGAGCCTCCCCCCTCCTCCATCCATTCCCTACCACCTATGAGATTTTGCTCTTATCAAAGCCCAAAGCTAAGCCAAACAAAGCACAACCACATACCACATTGTGGAATGTACTTGATGTCGACCACCTGTCACACCCTTAATCTCCTCCCCTCGAACGAAGATATACTCCTCCTACCAGTCTACCGACCTAATAGGTCTACTCTCCACCCAAATCCACCTGATTTGATAAAGAGCTCTACTTGATTGCAGAACCTCAAGCACATTTTGTCTGATATGGGGATTCATCCACAAGGTTCACTAATTTTGTTCAAAATCGTTGAGGATCTCACCCACACAGCTAGGTTTAGATCATGTCACTCATACGTGTTATATATACAAAAGTTTCTCCCATTGTATTTATTAGGTTTTTCCCTTTTCTATAATACCCTTCTTTGTATTTGTTTACTTTCTTTGTTCTTTCCGTTTGCTTATTCCCTTGTATGGTTTTTTTTCCCTCTCTTTAAATTGAGAGTTGTACCTTTGCACAGAGTAGTATGAGAACTTCATGGTATCAGACTCTCTTTTGAATCTTTTGTCCTCCTTAGGTTTCACGTCAGAAACCATTCTTCCATTTTTCCTGCTTCGCATCAGAAGCAATTTCTTCCCCAAGTTTAAGCTTCATGTCAAAAGCCCTTCCTCAAAATTTTCAGCTTCTCGTAAGAATTACTTCCTCCTAAAACATGAGTCACAAACACGAAAAAAATCTCACAAAGGAACTCATAGGTATCATGGGTTGACATCGCAAGTTCTTGGATTTTGGTATCAGACAAAATTACAAGGCTTTAATCACAAATTACCTAGGTTGCAGATGAATGACCCACAATGCTTCTCATAAAATCTCGCCATGTGGGTTGCAGATCTTCAGTACATGCATTGCAAACGAACGACCCACGTTACTTCTCATAGAATCGAGTTAAGGTAAGTGGTTGAGGTACGGGTCTGCTCGTTTTGTTCCAATCACTTCTGCGTGTTTTGTTTCCATCAGGTCAAGATTTCTTGAAATCCGATGCGCTTATTTTGGTCCAATTGGCATCTTCTAGATTTTTTTTTGGGGCCACTTGGACAAGGCATATTTTTTTAAGGTCTTCACAATCTACTACTTTCTTAGCATATATTATAGAAAGCAAGTCTTGATCATCAATGGCATCTTGAAATACACATTCCAATACAGAAGGAACCTTGTTCCCAATCACCAATCACAAACGGAATGGAAGGAATTATCTTTCTTGGTCACAATCAATTATGATGTTCATATAGAAAAGGAAAGGAAGGTTACTTATCAAGCAAAAATTCTGTCCCAAACAAGGATGATAAAAAATACGAGATGTGGAAAGCTAAAAAAAAATGGCTATATCATGGCTTCAATTCCATGACTACAAAAATTAGTAAAGGCTTCTTACTCTTCTCAACCACAAGTGAAAATTGAGAAGAAGCTCGTGAAACTTATTCGAATCAAGAAACTACGTAAAAATCTTTCGAATTAGAAGGAAAACTTCACAAGCTAAGGCAAGGTGATATGCAAGTAACTCATTGCTTCACTCAACTCTCTTTTTTGTGGCAACAACTCGATACATTTGAATGTCATAAATAGGAGTGCACTAAAGACGCATCTACATATAAACAGATTGTTGCGAAGAAACATGTGTATAGAAGATACCTTTTGTGTCCAACTTCCAAACCCAACGATCTTTCTAGGTTGTTAATTGGACCCCATTTAAGTTATCTATGAGACTAGTCCACTTCTTAAACTCATCAATGGTGAGGTTTCTCCTAAAATTAGGATGTCGTTCAGATGGGTCAAATTCCTTTAAACACAATCCAAGATATTAACTCTACCATGGAGAACCTATCAAACAAAAAACTTAACCTTCCTTGGGACTTTAATCTTCCAAAGTGAGAGAAAGAAAGGAGAACTTGAAGGAAAAGAGCTCACACTGCCAAGAAAGAAAGATCTACACAAAAATCCCTTTAGAGGGACTAGTATTTAAAAGGCGTAAGTCCCTTCTCCCTTCAAAAATAAGAGCATAGCAAAGATAAAAGGACCTTCAATATTGGATGCCTCCCAATCAAACGAGGGGCGATGGAAACAAAGGGAACTGGACGAGGAGCTTCAAACAAAAGAAGGGACGAAATCCACAAAATAAAGTTTCAAGGAGGAAAGATGGTAAAGACGAAGAAACATAGATCAGAAGAGTTTATCCCCAACTAACTATCTTCCGAGAAAAAGATATTCATCACATCCCTCGACAAGAGATGGTGAGTTAATATCCCTCGGCTAATTTCCACCGATCCAACCATAAGAACAAAAGAGCAAAAGGCTCAATTTGAATGGACCAAGTACCCAAATCAAGGACAAAGAATAATGATTTTCCGACTTTTCTTATTTATGTTCAACTTAAGTTTAGTCAACCAATGTAATGGGTAGCAATTCAAGAATAGATCCACTAATAATGTTCATTAGAAATTAGAAAACTTCAATCAGTTTGAGAGAAGAGATATGGACACGAAAAAAATTATCATATTGTCAAATGAGGATGGTGTCATAATGAGTTTCTTTTTCATTACATAAATGAAAAAATACTAATGGTAAAAGATACATACTCCACAAGAGAGTGAAAAAATAATACAACGGAACACAAAAGAACCACTAAATCATCAAAAATAAAAATAAATAAATAAAAACTTCCACAACAAGAAACACTAAACAAACTGAACAAAAAGAAACTAGCAAAGAGATAGCCTAAAAGACCAAACTCAACACAAAAGACCACACTTTGAAAACTGAACCAAAGACAACACCTGAGAACCAAAACCCTTGGACAAAAAAAAGGGGCGAAAGACTCAAAGATTTGAGCCCAACCAAAAAGAACAAACACCAAGGAGAAAAGCAGAATATTCAATTGAAAACCAAAAATAGTCCATGATCGTTCTTGTTAAAAGTATTCTGAAATCTGAAAGGCTATTATAAATATTTGAATTTATAAACCATGGCATAGTAATTGACAAAGAGCCTTGAGAATAATTGCCACCGTATGGCAGGATGATCAATATAATTAAACAAGAAACTAAACTGACGTGATTCAGTAAGCTACAACAATAGTGATTACACTCCAACGGATTTCCTTAAAATCATCTCAATAGCTAGCAGCAACTATTGGTAAAGGAGTAGCGTTCATACTTTCAAGTAATGATCAGGAACGCTTAGATTTATATTGGAGTACTGTAGACATGCTTACCAGTTGAAGTTTTCTAACATCTTTGAAGCAGATAAGTTCATGGAAAGGTATGCATTCAACAGGCCTCATATGTTCACTGGTTTATTTAAAAGAAAAACAACAAAGAGCAAATAAGTCACAATGCTTCATATACCAACTAGAACATCAAAATATCACAATGCTCTAGGTGCTCTTCAAAGTTTCTTTGTCTATCCTTTTTTCTCATTTAGTAAACTTCATTTATCTACTTGGAGTGCTATACAGAAAAAGACACCAATTATGTGCCCCTATGCTTCAATATTCATATTAGATACCATGGGGTTCTATCTCAAGACCAATTGAAAAAATGAGAGGAGTAGTCCATCTATCTTATAAAGATTGTGAGGAGGTCCCTTGATTTTTCCAATACGGGATTCTCAACAATTCACAAATAACAATGAGCGGTAATTGCAAAGAAAAAAAAGAATCTAGTGGTTTACTGCAATTGCCAGTGAAATCCTTATGACTTAAAAGTAACTATTTTGCACCCATGTAGTTTGATAAATAGCAAAATAGACCCGTCTAGCTAACATAATATTTAATTTTTTTTTTTGGATAAAAGACAATTTTGTTGATAAATGAAATATCCGAAGATATCAAGAGTACGAAGGAACCAATCATATGGTATACAAAAGGTGTTTCCAATTAGCAATAAGGAAAGAAAAACTGTGGCATTTAAAAGCCGGTATATCTTTACACTGCTAACATAATATTTAATAAGAAGTTTTTTCTTAATCAAAAGTACTTTTGTAACTGTATTGAACTATTTTTGTGCATTTTACTAAATATCAGGAAATAGGGCATCTCCAATGAGAATGTCGCATTAGTATCGAAGTAGGAAAGAAAATGTTTATATTATTATTTATTGAAATACGTGGGTATAACCATAGAGATCATATTTCCAATTTCATTTGACCATACGAGCATAATTTTCATTTACCCTAAAGATAGATCAAGGTAGCACAATAGCATGCTCAGGTGATAACATCATCAAAATCTCAAAGCATTCAATTACAGAGAATATCAAGAGGCCCTCATTTCATCACATCAACGTTCACAGGGTGGTAGTGCAAGTCAAACACTTTAGATCAAAATCATAAGCATACGACAATAACAAAAGTGATGTAACGCCCAAAGCTTCATAAAAGAAATATAATACACCAGTAACGTAACCTCTAGTTGGGGTTAGTTAGGGTTGTGATAATGTTGTAGTCACTTTGCCCAAGAATATCCATTCTTTATAAATAAGCATGAAGAATTAGATCCAAGTAAACCAACTGGCAAGATGACTACGGAGAGGCTTTATTTTAGTTTATTTTTTATAACAATCAATTTCATCAATGTATAAAATTTAAGGAAGAGAAAAAAACCAATCCCTATCCAAAGAATTTTTTTAATTTTTTTAGAAAAAAAAAATAAATAAAAACTTTTCCAATCGGATGAAAGAGTAACATAACGATAAGATAGGAAAAGTGGTGATAATTTACACCAAAAGATAGCTAGTAAAAAGTATTTAAATGAACTTTAGAACATGAAAAAAGAAAAAATGAAGGAAAAAAAACCTCATAAGCTTGTTCCTTTTCAATAAGAAAGCTTACCATGTGGATTACCATCTTGTAAATAAAGTATTCTAGAAAAAGGGATTTGGGTTCAAATGGAGATCCTTAATTCAGAATTGCCTTCGGTCAACTAACTTTCCCATCTTCAGCCATGATAATCCTAAGAGTAGAATTCTTTTCTCGAGGGGTGTTCAGCAAGGAATCCATTGTCCCATTTACTTTCCTTGTGGGTGTGGATGTTCTCAACAGGATGGTTTAGACGAGGTCTATAAGGGTCTATTTGGGGGTTCATATAAGTTAGAAAATCAATCATTTGTCTATCTTCAATTTGTAGATGATATGATCTTTTTTTTTTCTTTGAATAAGGAGGATTTGCTCATTAATAATCATTCTATTCTAACCATGTTCGAGATCAGCTCATGGCTTAAAACTTACAGGGACAAGAGTTTTCTTCATGATATTAATTGAGTACCTTAAGTGGGAGAGATAGGCTTCCATGATTAGGTGTGAGATGGGTACCATTCTTTTTTCTATATGGGTCTTCCTTCTAGAGGTAGTCCTCATAGGCTGTCTTTCTACGTGGTGGCAAGATTTCAAAAATGTCTTTCCTTAAAGAAAAAAACTTTTTATCTCTAAGGATCCTAGATTCACTCTCACCTAGTCTGTTCTAAATAGGATCTTAACTTATTTCATTTCTTTATTTAGGTTTCCTTCCTCTATGTGTGCTAGAGTGGAAAAGAACTCGAGGGATACCATGGGGAGAT
The DNA here is from genome assembly GCA_002890555.2 of Lagenaria siceraria. Taxonomy (NCBI): domain Eukaryota; kingdom Viridiplantae; phylum Streptophyta; class Magnoliopsida; order Cucurbitales; family Cucurbitaceae; genus Lagenaria; species Lagenaria siceraria. The sequence goes on from CM016488.1 coordinate 5,195,667, forward strand.
GTCCAAGAAGGTAAATGTCTCATTGAATTAGGTGCGAGATTTTCTCTTGATTGATATGAGACTTCATAATGAGATTTTTTTTTCAAAATGGTTATATCAGTTCAATTTGAAAACCTAAGCTTGATGGTGTAAGATCATTGTGAGCAAACACGCTCCTCTTCCTAAAAAATGGATCTCAATTCATAGGGTCAAATGCACTTTTAGGAACTCATGGAAGCCCCTCGTTTCTAGGTATAGACCTTCTCTAGTTTATTGAGGTTTTCCCACTAAGAATGGCTTGTAAATTCATTTTTGGGAGGATAGTTAGGTAGGGGATACTAGGCAGCCCCATTGGTCTTTTGATTCCCCGCCTTCACCATTTGTCCTCTTTGAAATTTGTTCTTGTGATTTGTGTCCATATTTTTCTCAAGCTTTCATCTCATAAAATTTCAATTCTCTGATGTTTCTTTGTTGCTCTCTTTGCTGGTCAGTGTCTCTCCACATCTATGGTCAAATGTTGTGGTTCCTAATCCATACAGGAAGTTTTCCTCTAGCTCCTTTCTTTAGAAGGTGAGAATTTCTAAGGTCAAATTTTTGGCCTAGTAAGTTTCTCATGGAGGAACATCCTCGACCTAATGCAAAGATTGTATACTTTTCTTCTAAGCCTCAATGGTGCATGGTTTGTAATGATCTTGGAGGATGTCAAGCATATTTTGTGGAGACAACGGCATGCACACACAATGCGGGACAAAAAAATTTTTCGACGCATTTGGAATGTAGACTTGGAGCAAGTCTTCGTATATGATGGAAGAGGTTATTTCATCCTCCTTTTCCAAGATGGGGCCAACGATATGGTAGATTGCGTTCTTTCCGGTCTTATGGAACATTTGGCTTAAGAGAATTGAGAGAATCTTTAGAGCTGTGGGAAGTTATTGAGAGGAGTTTGATTCAAAGTTTAATTTGATTCAAAGTTTAATGTCTCTCTTTTGGTTTCTATAACAACGGATTTTAATGCTTTTGTGCAATTGGAGCCATTTTATATATTGTTTTGTAATTATGTAGTTTTTTGTAGAGCCTATCATATTGGCCCTAGCTTTTATATATTATGCTTATATTATTAGTTTTCTACTAAAGTAACAGGGATGACAATAAACCTACAACAAAAGGTTGCCTCATCCACTGGAGAGAGCTCACGTTAAAATCAAACAAGAAATTCCAGAATAGGTTAAGCAAACATATATATGACCAATTTACACAACCCATATATTCAATTTTCAAAATATAGCAAAATAATGATGATATTCCTTTCTAATCTACATTGAGATATCATAAAACCATAATAACAGCCCAAATGTGAACAAGTTTTGTTACCTAACCAATGAATTAAGAAATGACTCAGCTTTCTCGATCATAGGCTTCGAATTCTTAACAAATAAGCCATTCCTGGATGCATGTCTTCTGCAAATAAAATAGTAGAATCCTGATTATGTTAGTTTTCCAATTGATGAAGATAGTAAACTCAGTAGTTTTCATATCTATCTATATACAAATTTTCCTTAAAAAAATTCAAAGGAGCTCATGAAGAAAAATGGAAGTACAAAGAGAGGACAAAAAGGCACAAGAGAAAAACGGTCACCTCAAAGCTGGCTAAATGCAGAAAGCACAAATACCTCCACATACTAACTCAATGGAGCAAATGAGGAACAGCAAGATGAATTGAAAAATGAAAAATAAAAAACCATGAATTATAAAAAGGGAGATCTCTTTCCTTCAAACTGTGGAGGAGAACTCTTGAAAAAATCACTTTAATTTTTTTTATAAGAACAACTTTTATTGAGAAGAAATGAAATAATACACGGATATACAAAAAACCAAGCCTACAAAAAAGGGGAATCCCATTACAAGAAGGGGCTCCAACTGCACACAATCAAGTTTAAAGGATAATTACAAAACGTCTCCGAAATCGAAGCCCAATGAGAAACATGAAAACGAATATGAGACCACATTTCTCTAACATCCCTCTCAAAGCCCCTAAACACCCTTCTATTCCTCTAAAAAACTCACTTTAATAAACTGGCAAAAACAATAAGGCATATCAAAGAAATAAAAAAACTGAGCAGGGTGAATGATCATTTCTCCTAAAGGCTGAAGGAAGCTTTTTTTTCTTTTTTTTAAGAACAATTGCTTTCATTGAGAAAAAATGAAAGAATACAAAGACGTACAAAAAACAAGCCCACCAAAACACCCCAACTAAAGGAAGGGGTTCCAGCTAAGTAAAATGCTTCCTAGAGAATAGTTACAAAAAAACTTCGAAACAAAAGCCCAAAGAGACACATGAAATCTCACCAAAGATCAAACCTCACAAGGGTCCATGTCCCTACCTCTAAACACTCTATCATTCCTCTCCTCCCAAATATCCCAAACAACCGCACACATCCCAATAAGCCACAAAGAACGGTCTCTCTCAGAAAGGCGGATGGAGGAGGAACTCCTCGATCGTCGCACAAACGCCTCTCTGACCAACATGCTAACATCTAACTCCTGCAAGAAGAGACTCCACAAAGTCCTCGCATACTGGTAGTCCAAAGGAGGCAATCCAGGTCTTCCTCTGCCTTCCGAAAAAGGATGCAGCAGAAAGGCCTCACAAGTGAGGTTCTTCTCCTAACAAGCCTATCAAGAGTGTTAACACGACCAAGCAAGACTTGCCAAGTAAAAAACCTGACTTTCTTAGAAATCTTAATCCTCCAAATCACATTGAACACAGACTCCCCAATGGGAGAGGGATCCAATAACAGTCTGAAGAAGGATTTACAAGAAAATCCTTCACTAGGATTCGGACTCCAAATGTGAACATCCCTTCTTCCCACCCTAAAGTTGCACGTCTCCAATAAAGAAAAAGGATAATCTTAAGGAAGCATTTTAACACATATCCCATCTTCAAATAATCTTTTAATACTAAATGGACTTAAGGTAGCAAGGTAGGCTAGACAACTTGGATGCAGCCTCACTGTAGAGCACAGGTAAAGGTCATTTTATCTAACTTGTATCCAGTGGGCTTTCTTTTTAACAGAAGCTCCATCATCCAGCTTAATAAAGATTTTTCCTCAATCAAGTTCCAACACTTGTAGTTGTCAGTAAAGAGCTATTACAAGGACACCTCAAGGATTCTTGGGCTAGTTTTTCGTTTGTATTGTAATGAAAAGGAATAAAAATTGAAAAGATACACACTCACAAAAGGAGAGAAGAAGAAAGGATGTGAACAACAAATACAACCAAATAGAGATGAACTTTCTAACAACTTCTACAAGCATGCTTCCTTCTAATACTGAAAAAACAATGGGTACAACAAAAATAACCAAAGAAACCCAAACAACGCCCACCAGCCAACAAAAGCCCAACAAAGAACAAATTGAAAGATCTTCAAATTTGCACGAACTAAAAACCCGATGGAAGAATCTTTTGATGAACCAAAACCAATAAGCTTGAAAAGAAACTTTCTCCTATCGCTTGAAATCCTTCCAATATGAGAATGAAATAGAGCTCAAAAAGTGATATTATACCACCACCACTTAGATCATTTCCAATAAATAGCGAACAAGAATCCAGCCACCTTCTAAAAAGAAACCTCCTTGGAATGACTACCAAGATCTTGAGTGTTCAAAAAAAAAATTCCAACTCTGATTGACGATCAAACTACCAAGACCACTTAGTTCTTTACTAGAGGGGATAAAGAATGAATTTCTTTGAGCTATATTCCACAAACCTTAATTAAAGATGACAACTTTGAAGGAACTGAGGAAGGTATTATAACTGGTGATAATGGTTGAGAATCCACAGTCAAATTATCCTGGACATCATCCTTAATTACTGCCTCAAAAGCATCTGCAAGTGAGTTTACCATATAAGGATCTTCAAACACTCTTTCTTCTGAAAATGCTTTAGGCTCCACATTACTCATACTAATTTCAAAATCTCCATCGGAATCAAGAGCATGAATACATGTATAAGGAATAGATTCCATAGGAGAAGAGCTAATAGCACCTTTAATCAAGTTGACATTAGAAATAACTGACTGAAGGACTAAGAGGAGCAAAATGGCTATTGATTCAACTCATGGTCTCGTGACAATATCTCCTTATTAGAAGACGTCATCAATCTTACACACTACTAAATAAAAACTTGGTTATTCATTAAAAAACCATATTTGCTCAAAATCATATTATACAAAATATTACTCTTTTTACAAAACCTCCACCACCAAGCCAAAAAGATGTCCATTCCTTAGAAAGAGCAATGAAACGGCCTTCCAATTAACAAGATGAGACCTCACTTCCTTATCAGTTCATCTCCCACAAAATCCACGTCAACATATGCACAATCTGAGCCATTTTTCTAGGTATCTTGGATAATGGCATATAGCAGATTGGATTGTTTGAAAAGGTATCTTCTACTATAGTAAGTTTGTTGCAGGGCACATTTTTTCACATGTAGAACCCATTCCCACAGAGTATTTAAGATTATCACTCAGTGGAAGTTTGGAATCCTTCATAGACATGGCAGCCAATTAACTACATGGTCAACCACCTCCCCGGAGAATATCTTACCTCAGATGAAGGTTGGATTTGCCTCTAGTAACTCTAAGATCCAAGGCATACTCCTTATGACAATGATAAACACAATTCTGATCTTGCATTTCTATTTTCATCAGAAATGCTCTAAGTTGCGCTTCAAATTCCCCAACTCAGTCTTAGCACTATTTCAAGAGTCCAAAAGGAAAGAAGTTTCCTTGGCTAAATTTGTTTTTCCCTCCCTGCTTTACTTTTTCTGTTCCTAGTTGCTTGGGAGGAGATTTTTACATTTCGCATTGGGCTCAAGATCATTTTCAAGTTGGTAGATTTCTGGTTTCCTTCATTCTCAACATTGGAAGAAGAATCTAGTTTTGCTGCTCATTCATGGTCATACACTTAGAAGTTTTCTGAAGGAAGTTGAAGTGCTGGAGTTTCAATTAGAAATGTTCCTAGAAGCTGGAATTGGAATCTTCAAGTTCATTTTCAGTTATTTTTCTTCTCAAGTTTTTGATGGCATTTCCTCCCTTGGATTTCATGATGTTCAAAACATTGTGAATTTCTTGCTGATCAAGGAGAGTTAACTTTATTTTTGGTTTCCGATCTTGGAACGCTTATCTCTTCAGAGAAAGCTTCCAAGTCAATCACTCTCGACCTCAAATTGTCCTCTTTGTTCAACGATTACTGAAGATCCTCCACATTTTTTTTATTTTATTTTTGAAACGGAAACAAGATTTTTCATTGTTATAATGAAATGAGTCAAAAGCTCTAAATACAACAAGGCAAACAAAGAAAAAAGTACAACAGAAAATTCGAAACAAACCGAACAATAAAAGAAGCTATTCCTTAGAGGCAAAAGAAGTTCAACTAAGATACAGACAACGGTCTCAATTCATTATATCAATGAAGAGACTCGTTTCCTTTTCAAAAAAACTAAGATACAGACAACCAAGGAACAAAATTTTCCAATCAAGCAATCTTCTGGCAGTCAAGTGTTGTTTTTAAATCCATTAATATCCAGATTTTAGTGGGTTTTGTCTTAAATTTCTTGTTCTTATGGGCAAGTTTGAGTTTTATGCGTCGTTTCATCTTCTTTACTTTGAGCATTAGTCTCATTTCATTAAATCAATGCAAATCTTGTTTCCGTTAAAAAAAAAAAGAATCTTAAGAAGAAAAACTTGTGTACCATCAACATGCTGTGGTGAGAAATATGAATCAGCTAGCAACCGTTACCAATTTTGAAAGCCTCAATGAGATCCAAAATATATGCCAATTAAATGACTAAACACATAGTCGTAAGTATTTGGTAAATCCACACATATTTTCAATTAATTTGACGAGATCATATGGAACAATTAACACTTTTAATACCACGGGATCGAATTGAAAATAAGCACAAACCCTGAGGACTAAAAATAAAAAGTGAAAGAAAGAATTAACAGCTAGATGAGGTTATGTTAGTGATCTTAAAACCAACGAGGTAAAAAACCTGGCAAGTAAACCAAGGTCCAGTTAGGACATTAGCTGCAGTGAGAGAATAAACTAACTCCTTTCAGAAAAACACAGAGCCAAATATTGCTTTTTGATTGTATTTAATATGAGAACAAAGAGCTAAAGGATTGAAAATGGCAAGCTAAGCAAACTCAACCCCACCCGAAATCCTCCAAGAAGGTAGCGCCCTTATCCTTTGGGCAAGATGCCTAGTTGGACGCTTAGGCAAGCCCAGTCTCCATCCACACTACTTTGTGAGAGTACTAATAGGAGATAATATTGAGTATATTAGGAGGATATTAATAAGGGTATATATTGGAAAGATTGGTAGGATATTAGTAAGGGTCTAGTGATAATCAGCCAGGGAGTCTTGGTTATAAATAGAAGGAATTAGGATTCTCGGAAGGGGATTATTTTGGGAAAGTGTCCACTATGGACTTGGGAGAAAGATAAGCCTCGCAAAAGGCTATTAGATATTGTAATTTCTCTTTGATATTTCAATATATTACTGTCCTGTGCTATCTTTGTGTTTTTGTGTGTTTTCTGTATTTAGGTACCTATAGAAGATATTAAAAAGATATCCCAACATGAGGGGTGGAAAAATACTTGGATAAATCTGCAATGTCTTTTTCTGAACTCTTTCCATCAAGCTTGAAAGCCAACAGCAAGTCTTTGACGTTTTCATGGATCTAAAACAAGCAAATATGTAAAACGTGACTAATGCATAATAGGAAAAAGATAATTCCTAAGTAAACAGGAGGAGAAGACAAGCAAACCAAAGACTCGGAACAAAATTAAAATTAAAATAATTACAAACAACTTTCTGTCCTTTCTTTCTGTTCTAGATAGAAGTCACTTGTAATAAGCAAGAAGGATTTGGTGTAAACATTAATATACAAGTGGTTCCACATAGAGCAAAAGCATATCTAATAAAATTAAGAAGAATATGGAAAAGCTTGCTATCTCACAATCCCAATATCAGGCCTAAAACATTGTTCCACATAACCATAAAGAAAGTGAAAATGAAAATACACCATAGTTGTCAATGTATACAGATGGATAATATTCCAAGTGAATTCCATGGCTTCTAACAGCCTTCTTTCAAGTATAACCATACCTCAGGAACACAGCCAGTAATCTTTTCCCAACTCATTAGCAACTGATGAAGAAGCTCAGCAGGAAGATCCCTAATAGCTCAAAATTAGATTCATAACAAAGACAAAGATGTAGCTTGAACAAAGTATATAGCAAAGTTAAAGCTTAAGTCTGTAGTTATGTAATCCCTAGAAGATTGTTTGCTATAAGCTGTAGAAGACCGTATGAACAATTGCAATAGTTCATGCTACAGGAAACTTTATGACCTACCTCACTTTGCGAATTACTTGATAAATATACCCATCCTTATGTGATGAAAATTGATATTGTAGCTCGTAACTACTTGAAAACGATGTCCCCTTTTCTTGCTGCAGTCTACTGGAGTTTTCAGATGTTAATGGCTTGAAAAGTTGTGGATCAAGTGCCTCGCAAAGTAAGTCAAGCAATTGAACTTTGCCATACTTTCCAACTTGATAAAGACACTGTAAAGGATGGACAGTGAGAATCAAATTCCAAAAAAGGGAAAGGTTTTGTTACGTAAGAAGATTAATAAAGTTTTGCGCACCAGGACAGCAACACTCCAACTCTTCCGCCATCTCCTTAATTCTGACAGTAGATTACCAATATTATTACCTGTCCCTTCGGCCAATGGGTACCTAAGTATGTTGTATCAACAATAAGTAAATTGTTCACTAAATTACATATAGTTGCTGGGTCTTCCATGAATACCTTGAATCAGACAGAAGATCTGAAGAATGCTTGGACAGAACTTCTAGGAAAGAAGCGTGATTCCCATTCTGAAAACCCTTTGGTGAAAAAGATCATATTACATATACGTAATAAAGAAAAACATGACTGATAAAAGCACTAACTGATGCTACTTAAGTGCTGCATGATGCAAGAAATAGGCCTATGTTGGAAACCCAATTTCTCCATATGTAATAGCTACTGTTTCTTTGTTTCATCATAAACGTGTCTGTCATTGTACTAAAGCCATGAAGGGTGTGCATTTCCAAAGTAGTTCAGATTGTTTAAGTATTTAATTTGAAATACATACAATTTGAGTAAGACTACAATCAGGACAAGATAGTAATAGAGGTTATGGTGAATTTTTTGATAAAGAACTTGCATAGAGGAGAAATCGTTTCCGGCTTTCTTTAGATTTCTTTGACAATTCAAGAGAACTTCCTTTATTCTCTTTATTCAAGTAGGTTGTGACCTCCAGTTCCTCTTCTATTGGATGGTATTATGCGGTTAATGGAAATACATTCCAATATAATTACAGAAAGCTTGATTTAGCAAAAATTGCTCTTTTTAGAACAAGAGACAAACCATTCATTCATTTAGTGAAAAGTTACGACCAGTAGTTACAACCAGGACTCTATTCATCCATATTATTTCTAACAAAAATGCCTACCAACTGGAATTAATTACAAATGCAGTATAACTACAACAAGCCTTAGAAAGACACCATAAAAGGCAACTTAACTTGATCCATCACATTATTAAATTATTTTTGTCTTCCACTAAAGATTCTTTCTTGCCACAAACTCCAAGCCATAGTTTTGATAACTCAACCAAAAAAAATTTACTTTTCCTTTGAACTTGTGACCATGAGGCACAAAGTAACTTCACAACATTCTCCTTGGCAAATAACTAAAGCACCTATGTCAGTTAAGATTTAACAAGAATTATAACTTCCTCCTTTCATAAAAATCCATTTCCAAAAGACTAAAACAATTGCATCAGAAAGTAGTATAAATTAAAATAAAAGGTAAGGAAGACGCTTCATAGAAAGTGAAAAGTTCTAGTAACTTCAAAATAAGCACCACATATTAACTTAGCAACTACTTATTAGTATAAAGTAATCATGCAATGAGAAGTAAAAGGAGTGAAGTAAATAACTAAAAGCTACCATATTCTCTTCTTCAACAAGCAATCTCGCAAGCATAAAGCTCAAGGGCTCCATGGAGAAGTGTTGGACACATGCGATCTGCAAAATTATTTGCCAAACTAAACATCAGGGGAAGCCTAATCATAATACAAAAACAATATGGGAAAAGAATGCCACATATAACAAACAACAGCCAATTGCTAGTTCATTAAATTCTCAATGAAATTGAAGTATCAACCTTCATGGCTCTTATAAAGGATGTTAAAGTGCCATCCTGATTTAAGAAGTATTTCCTCAGAAAGACGGCAACCTTGTGACCAATGCTGAACATACAACAATGCCTTAGAAGAACAGCCTCAACAACTGCTTCCATCCTCTCAGCCGGTGATCCTAATATGAACTTGCAAGGGCACAGCTGCTGTAGTGCATTTGAACGAAGTACATTTGCAGGAGCATCAATTGTTGTAGCAACTCCCATAATTAAAATAATTGGAATCTTGAAAACCCATTCGCTGATGTACAAAAATCATGAATATTCAAAATGATAACTCAAAATAATATATACATTGCAAAATTAGAAGGCGTTGTCATAAGACTCGTTGCAAGAGAATGAAGCATAAAATCAAACAACATATACATCAATCAGCTAAGACCTTTTTATAATTCCTAATTTCTTAAGGATGTTAAAGTACCATCCAGAAAAATCTAAAAGTACCAAACCCATTGCCACAGATAGTCAAAGCCTAGGAACAATAGTTGAACAAATGGTTGTCTTTGCTAACCTTTTTGCATAAAACACATAAATAAGGTTAAGGTGACATGAAGGAATCTTCTATTCCAAGGCATTAATGCTTTATCCTTTTGACTACTTTCTAAATCTTGTTATTCTTTAAGAAAATATGGAAATTTCATTATCATTTTTCCTTTTGGTTGATTGTAAATCATTTTAAATTTCTTAAGCTTTTAAGACTAAGAGATATAATTAAGATGCATACTTTTGTATATCAAATATAGTGAACATTTCTTTTATAGATGAAAAATAGATAACATAAAAATTGAAATTAAAAGAAAAAAAAATCTCACAAAATACGCGTAGTAGTACACAAGTAGTTCACAAACATAATGAGGAGTCAGAATCTCTAGGTAGGTGGCATTTGTAAGTTCTTGACCCAGAAGATACAAAAGATAGATTAGGGGAAAATAATGAAAAACTCAAAAGGAAATTGGATAAAGGCATGGTTCTTTGAAGTACCTCAACATAATAATGAAATCAGATAAAACTGAACCACAACATCGTTCAATATCTTCTACAATCACAACTATTGGGTTTTCATAGTATCCTTGTTCTCTGTACCATGATGCTAGGATGAACATATCAGCTGCCTGCTCAAATTCCACAAAAGATAACAAGTTCACAGAGTTGTTTAATCAAAGAATCCAATTTTATTTGGAATATTCACTCTAAAAAAACATAGTACTTACATCAACAGTAACCTTCAACAATTGTCTCAATAAACTTCTGATGCAGCCGCCTATGCTACTCTTGGCAGATAATTCTTGAGAAGAGAGACTTGCCACATGGCATCCATGAGATTTCAAATGAAAGCCAAGCTCTTCAAATGTCAATAAATCATCCACGACTTCCATATTCTCTGTCAAGTAATCGAGATTCCTTATTTAACATGAGAAACATAAGTTCTCTCATATTTTCCCGTGTCAAGTGTGCACGCATAAAGATTATCATTATATAATAATGCATGTTGCGCAATAGGCTCACATGCACATCAAAATATTGTCTCTTGAAACTTGTAATTCAAAGACACTAAGGTACAATCTATAGAACATATCTTGTTCAAGTATGGTTATGAAACTAACTCAAATGTTCTTTGATTGCAAAATGGTTAGAGTTCTAGGTGCTGTATCATACATCAATTTAAAATTTTTTAATGAAGAACTTACTAGTGAGAACCAACCCTGTGAACAATATTTTACACTCAGCACGAGTAAAAGTAGGAAAAGGCTGAGTGGCTGAAGATGAACTAGGTGTCCCAGATGATCGAATAGCAGCAAAGGACTCATAAACCCATCGACATATATCATCAAAAATTTTAACATTAGTATCCCTCAAAACATCCTGCAAGAGAAGACCCAATAATTGTTTTTAGACACTATTGCAATAAGCAGATAGAAGACAAATAGCAGCATTTGCAGGAAACCATTAGCATAAGGTAAGTGGGTCGAAAGTAAAAAAAAAAAACAGAACGATTGACCTTAATGGTGGTTTCCATTTTCGACCAGACAAGCTCCAAAGCATCCATTCGCAAGTGTTCAAGTTGAGATCCGTCGTGTTCTTCAGTATCAGGATTCTCAATTCCATTAGAACCGGATGGAGAGAGTTTAGTTCTCTTCCTTGATTTTCCACATAGATTTGATTTTCTCGAATTCTTCCGAGATGATGCTTTATGAAGAACATAGAACGGCTGCCAACAGATGAAACAAAATCAGTTAAAATTTCTTCATCTAATTCATAAAATTTCTTTAACGGGAAAGAAAATTTCAAGAGGAAATAAGCAAACCTGGAAATTGGTTTCGATGTTTTCGACTGTTGATTGAAGTGGGGATTCAACTACAGGTGCGGCGGAAGGCGCCATTTCTTACTCTCTCCGAATGGCGTGGGGGCTATATTTGCCAGGCCGTCTTGGCGGGAAAAAAGAGGCTACTTTTCCATAAACTTTGTGTATCTTATATCCTTTAATTCAAATTTTGATGAATAGCCCCGATTTTTGACTAGGCTTGAAATGTAATTCATAATGAATTTGAGTGTGACCATTTGGTTGGTAGAAGTAGTAGCCCACCCATAATGTGATTATCTTTCAATTATAGTAAACAACAATTTAGCATGTAATGTGAGTGTTTAATTAACAATAAATTATGTTTGGGTTATTGAGTTGAAAAATAAGGAATTAAGAAGTAAAGAGTTGTGAACTTCACTCTTTATTTGGCTCAAATAGTTTGTGAGTCTCACCGCTAAAAAATATCAATTTTATATGTTATTGACTTTTTATACTATGGGCTCAGGAGTTCACAACTCTCCAAACTTTATAGCTCTATGGATTTCACGATTGTACCCATTATCCCAAACAACTCTAATAAACTTAAGAATAATGGTGATTTAGTATATAAAAATTATTTGTCAATAGTATTATTTTTACTATTTATATATAACAAATATAAAAACTTTGAACTTGTTTCAAATTTGATATTTATTTAACTATAACTTTAAACATTTGTTTAAAATACACATCAATTCATTGTATATAAATATTTGTTTATAAAAAATGTTAAAAATAAATATAAGTACACAAAATATATTTTAATTAAAATTTTAAAATAATTTATATGAAAATAAAGAGAGAAAAATGAGAGGTAGGAAAAGAAAAAAAAATAAAAAAGAATGTGAAGAGTTAGAAATCAATTATAGGAAAAAGAAAGTGAAATAAATCAAAACTAGGCATATAAAAAATAATATAAATTAAAGATGCAAAGGAAAAATTGTTAGTTGTAAAAAAAAAAAAAGAAAGATAGAAGTCGTTGTTTAAAATTATTAGTGAAGCCCATGTGAAAGATTATATAAATAAAAATGTACCGCTGTGACACATTACTTATAATATTTATAATACGTTATAACTATCGTGAATTAATCTAGTAGTAGTGGGAAGATAACAAAAATAAAAAATATATATATTTATAATAGGTTAGTCAATTTTTTTAATGTATTTTTTTCCTGTTACTCTTGGGCATCCCCACCTGCAGACTCTTCCCTTTCGGCAAATCTCTGTTGTTTCTCTTTGCCGGCAGCGGCGCAGCACCAATCCTCAATAGCGACCGGAATCTACGGCGGCCACAACGTTCTCCGCCGGCGCTCCCTCTCCACGCGCATCCTGCTTCTCTGGCGCGCGCAACAACCCAGCAGCAGCCGAGTGCCCTCTCTTGTTTTCTTATCCGTTCAGCCGCAACCCATCACCGTTCAAGTTTCTCCTTGAGCGGCGACTTACCCACTCACCGACGACGCCCACGAAACAGCGAACGGAGGCTGCCTCGAAAGCGACCAGATTCCACGGCGTTTCGACGTTTTCGGGCGACTCCAACGCCACCCACACTTTTCAACAAGCACAGCGACGTTTTGCTTCCTTTCGACAAGGTTTGGCACTCACCCACACTCAATTGGCCTTAGATTTGGGTTACTACTTCCCTAACGAGATCAAATCTGCAGGTTTAGGCTAATTCGAACACCTACCACCAAGCGTTTAAGTGCTGTTAGGCGACGTCCAGTAGGTAATAGTCTGTTATCCGTGAGTGTCGGGGCTAGCTTGCGCAGCTTAAGAACAATTTCTCACTTGCACCACCGTTGTTGCTGCCATAGACAGAACAGAGAATGGATGCTCTGAGGGCTTCGTATGGAGGAAGCTCGTCAGATGAAGAAGCGGATGCAGTCTCCCCTTCATCAGCATCAGCTTCAACATCAGCACCACAACTCTCCGATGAGACTGTGAGCTTTTTACCTCTGCCTCCACCGCCTCTATCACTTCTCCATTTTCCAAATTCCACCTGTAGTGCCCTTCTTCCTCCTTACATTTGCATTCTTTATTTTTTTTACTTTGTAACGTTGCTCATCAACTCTTTCACTATTTCTGTTTAGCTGTTTTGGATGAGTTGCCAATCGATCAGGCGACTAGGGTTCGAAGCTTTCCTCACGTTCAAGGAAACTATGCCCTACACCTCTATATCCCAGGTATGTGAAGCTATGTAGTAGTTCATCTAATTTGATTCTTAAACCTACTTTTCATATTTCCATTTTGGTCCACTTTATAGAGCTTTTTTGTTTTGTTATATATTTGGAAATACTTGTTACTCTTTATTGGCATATTGTTAGTTGGAAAAACTGCAATTCTATTTCTAGGGAGCTCTTCTTTGGTTGATCACTGATTCATTATTAACAAGTAGATTGTTAGAGTCTAGATTGGAATCAATGTCTAACCATTAATCATAAACCTCGTTTTTTTTGGCAACGTTGTCTTCTTGAAATCTATGTTGATTTCATTTTGGTTTATGCCTCTCAACCCTTTGGCCGACTACATTGCCTCTTAAACATGAATAGTAATACTTATCACTTCCATGCATTTCAGTGCATCTATAATTTTGCCTTTATTGTACCTTATGGAATTCTAGAATATCATGATGGAACCAAAGAAGAAAATCTATAATATCTACGATAATGTTTCAACAATACCTACAAGTGTCAGATAATGGCTGCTTTTATACTGTTGGGTTTTTGACTCTTGAATTAAAACTTTCTCTAAGCTTCTTTCGTCAATTGAAGCACTTTCACAAAATCCCGTGATCAATGTATCTGCAATCTTCTAAATGTCCGTACTTGATGAGGAAAAGCTGTTAAAGTAGATATGACTTATTTAAAAGAAATATGCACGTCTTTTTGGTATAAGTTTGTAGATTTCTGTTTAGTTTATTGATTAATAATCAAAACATTAAAAGAGATTCTGACCATCTACAAGTTAAACATTCTCAACTTCATGAATCTCAATAATTGTTGTGATTTTTCATTTGTTCTATGCAATACGACTTTTCACATAGATGCCTATGCCCAACTATAAATATTTGATTTTTCATGTTCCCAGTGTATGTACCAACTAATGCAAGGAAGGAGGTGGCCTTGTTTTTGAAGAAAATTTCCTCACTTGTGCCTGCTCTCCATCTTGTTGATGTTGACGTTCCTTTGGATTTTTTATGCAAAGATGAACACAAACTTGAGCAAGCATTGGCTAGAGAATTTCACATAAGTTTGTCAAGAACAGTGCCAATCCGAGTACACCAGATTGACTCAATAGTGACAATGCTTCGCCAGAAGCTTCAGTCTCAAAGGCGGTAAGTTTAAACTCTCCATTTAGTTCGATTAGTAATGTCCAACTTGTTTTTGTATTTAACTTGTGCTTTTTTTAACAGTTATTGGATTGATTTTAGTAAGTGGGAGACTTTTGTTAACGATGATCTCTCTCGAACCTTTTTGTCAATGGAAATTATTACTGGAGGGCTAATGGAGGTACGCCATGTTTGAGGGATTTCCATTTCCGTTATCTTTGCATTTTTGGCATAAACGTGCTTTGCTTCATTCTCAATTTTTGGGCCAATAATATGGGAGCTTCCACTTCTGTTAAAGTTTCTTAGTTAGATTGTAGTTAAATCCTTTACCTCACTTGTGGGTTTGATTTAGCATCTGATGCATGGAGCAAAATTTTTGAATTAGAATATTAGACAATAATTTTTATGTAGAAATCTTGTAGGGTGAGACAATTTTTCTATAGAATTTGTTGAGGTTTGCCGAAATTTGATTACAAATGCATACACATATATATGCATAGATGTGTTTTGCATTCATGTTATTCAAAAATTAAATATTGGAAAATTAGGATTAAGTTGCCAACCCAACATGCAAGTGTGACAATAATTTGTTGTACACATTTGGTATTGGTATTGTTATTCTCTCTGACACGTTTTGAAATTACAAGTTGTTTATAATTGTAAACTCAAGAACAATCTTGTTTGTTAGGCCATCTTTGTTTGAGATCTTTTGATATGGATTATGATGATTTCATGAATTTTACATGGTTGAGATTGACAATATTACATGGATTAAAGAGTGGTCCCGTTGTTTTCAATTGCCTGCAGATCAGAAAACAAATCCAAGTCGTTAATGAGGTTTATAAGCTCCACAATCTTCCTGAATTTTACAAGGTTAATTGCATTTATTATTTTTTCTTTCCCCTTTTCACCTTTATCCAATTAATAAAGAGGATGACCTCCTAGACTCTATTTTTGTAGGAAGCAAGACCACATATATCTTTTGCCTGGGCATTAGGTGACCTTAGTAAATTATTGAGTCAAGCAGTTCATAATGAAATGAAAAGGTCCGCAGTTAAGGAATCATTGAAGAGATGTATTTTCACCACCAAATTCAACGGCATCGAATGTAAGATTGGTAAAAAATTGTATAAAATATGTAAATTTCCTGATGAATAAAAAGATCATCGTGAAACGTGTCGTTTTCATACGAGCCCATGAATTGATTTTTTTTTAAAAAAATTCAGTTTTACTAACAAAATCTCTTTTAGTTTTATAGATATTGCCCTTTTATTATCGTTAATTTAATGGTCTTGATTTATGAAGCTTCATTTTTAAGATTCTTAGGGTTTCTTTTTTTTGACAATATGTGGGATGGAGGATCGAAACTCTTACTTCAAGGTTATCGTAGATATTTGATGCCAATTGAGCTTTGTTCATTTTGGCAAGATTCTTAGGTTATACTTTGTTGATAGATTAAATTTGATAGGAATCTATAGAATATGGATGGATTATACTTGTAAGGGGCATCTCAGTCCATTAAAGTCAAAAGTTTAGAGAAATTGATCAATTTCATGAAATGGAGGTTGCAAACTAGAATGGCAACATAGACAATGTAATGAATGAGAGAGAGCATCGCCCTCTTGTCTATGCATACGCATAGGGCAATCTCATCTTTCTTTATTGGTTCTTTTCTTAAGAAAATGATCAAATGACATAAAGAGCTTTGGATTCATGTCGGGAAATGGAGAGAACACTAGGAAAGGGTGAGCAACTAATTTTCTTAGCAAGGTGTGAATGGCCTTAGCTCTTGCCTTAGCACAATACCAATCAATGTGCATTTGGTGCACATACAAATGCACATAAATTAGTTCTTAGAAGAATATTTTGTTGCATTTTGGACTGCATCTATCTTTGTATAACCCACCTAGGTAAGTATCTAATCATAACATGACAAATTTTTTGTTTTCTAAAAAAAAAAATTTCTAAATATTTTTCTCTTTGTGATTGCTTAGGATGCACAAAAACTGCACTCAAGTATTACTCTTAGTTCTTATCTCACCATTTCTTTCAGTCTCCCTTATGTAAGTGAATGAAATACATTTCGCTAATGTTTTTTAGGTTTAATCATATAATTATTTAAAATACCAACCATTATGGGTTGACTTGGTAGTAGTAGGAACATCAAAAAAGGCCAAAGGGCTAAAGGGTCATGAGTTCAATCCATGGTGGTCACGTACTTAGGATTTAATATCCTACAGGTTTCTTGACATCCAAATGTTGTAGGGTCAGGCGGGTTGTCCTGTGAGATTAATTGAGGTGCGTGTTAGCAATTAAAGCATGATTGGTTTAGTTCAAGAATAACATCGTTTAGTCTATTTAAGCATTATATTGTAGCTAATCGTCTTAGCTTTCCCCTTGTCATAATGCGAATGTGAGATGTTTTTTGGAGCGTTATTGTACCCAATCCATCAAACACTTAGTTTAATTAAGTGTCTTCATTAATGTCTTAGGGTGCTTGTCTCAGCATTTTCAGACAAGTTGGTTAAGCACTTGCATAAATGAGTGATTATTTTTAGATGTCCTATGATTAGCTAAATAATTGGGTGAATTTGAACTCTTGGGTTGGCCTTGTAATATACGTTAATCTTCATTTCTAGTTCTTGCATATTTATATTTCATGTCATAGCTTCATGCGTTACATTTCACAACTGTGCCCATTACCTAGAAATTTGATATGTAATTAGACGAAATAAACAACTCCATGTGGATTCGACATGTTCTATCAATACTACTGTGTTAGTTAGGCTGGAAGATAAATTTATTTGGCTAAGAGCCTTGACAACCCTTTGGCCACCTATGTCATTATAAATAGGACCTTAATGTTTTCCATAAGAAGTTAATGATCATTCTGTGGAGAAGAGTTTTTCACAACATTCTTCTTCCCTTCCCTTTCAAAAAGGCTTTTGATAACTCTTCTTTATGTGAGTTATTTTTTTAAGGGAACAAACTTTTTATTGATATAATAAAAAGCTCAAAATATAAGGAAACATAATAATTCAAGTAAACTATATGGCGAGATAAGGAGATCAACAAGCGAATCGGGTCATCTTAACTAGGTTGACACAATCCTAGTACCCTCATCACTTCCTAATAGTTACAAAATGAAGAAAATCAATGTTCAACATAAGTAGGTAAATAATACAGCTCGGCATGTTCTTATAAACCAAAGAAGAGTTAAAGTTGCCTCTAAGCTAGGTGAGTTCTTTTAGCTTTAAAAGCTTAACTTATCGAGTGAAAAGTATGTGTTTAATGTCATATTTTATAGTATTATGAGTAATTTTATGTAAAAATAAGTCAAACATTTGTTCTTAGTCATGCTTAGTAAAATAAAACAATATAGGAGAACAACTTAGACATAGGATTTCGTTTGACCTGTAGAAATAGGGTAATGCCTATAGAATCACTACAATTGCATGCTCATTTATTTAAGTTTTAAATTAGTCATAGAAATATATGTTTAATTGCTTAGTCTCCTAAGGGTAATTCTCTAAGAAAGTTGAATAGGTGTTGAATTCAATTCATGTTGCTAAGTGTCGGTTAAGGTAGAATGCGGATGCAATTTGATTGCATATGACTTACCCTTCTCGCTTGAAAAAAAAAAAACACGGGCGCATCTAAGTCACATGCCAGATTGTGTTTGGGTCTAGTTACTCAAAATAATTACGAGCGGAAGGTAGACACAATTTCTCCTGAACGTTGAAATGATCTTGAATTTCTCTTTTTCTCTCTTTATGTTTTTACATGATTTCTTTCCCTTACTTTTTTCAATCAATTTTCTCTGTTACTTTTGGTTGTAAACTTTGAGGATAAGTTTTTATTTGTAGAAGGAAAAAACTTGAGTGTAGTTGGGTTGCACCTATCTCTTGTGCAGCTTCACCAACACCCAATGAAATTATGCCATGTGACACAATTTTTTTAAATGATTATATTTTTTACTTTTTTGTGAGTATAAGAAATGGGAAGTATGAGGATAGGTTGCACCTAATCAATCCTCTCTGTAAAATAAACTATTCTACTATGTTCCATTCGATTGGATACTTGGAGTCTATCCATTTTATAATGCTTAAACCTTTACTTTATTGTAGTTTAATTACTTGGAGTCTATCCATTTTATAATGCTTAAACCTTTACTTTATTGTAGTTTAATTTAAATAAAATTATTGACGATTCCAATGCTTCTGCTACAAATAAAGAGTTCATTCCTTAAAGATGATACACCTTGATGATGTCCAAGGCACAATGTGACTTTCCTCCCCCAAAGCGGTATCATTGCTCAACTCGTCCTCTAAATGTGCATAAAATTTATTGGTGCCTTGTTGATTCCATCTATTGGTTTCCTTATTTTGTTGTCTATGTTTTAAAAGGTTTTTCAAAATCTAAACCAATTTTTTTTAATAAAAAAAGTAGTTTTTGTTTTTAGAGATTAGCTAAAATTCAAATACTTACCTAGAAAAGACCCATAATTCAAACGACCAAGATTGATCTTTGAAGAAATCAAGTCTACAGCCTTCAACAAATGAAAATGGAAAACTTTAATCGCAATCCATGAACAAGATTCTATGGTTAGGATTGAAAAATGTCAAAGAAATAATAGTAGCAACTTACCCTACATATATCATATAATTGAGATCATTATTGTAAATTGAAAAGTGTATGAGAGTTTTCGAACACGATAAGACCATAATTGAAATGAATCTTAAAATTCAATAGCTATTTGATATACCTAAAGTTGAAAAAGTCTCATCTTCTTTACCAATAATTTATAAAGTTTTTTGGACAAGTGCACCTAATCTCATACTTCCTCTTTTTAACAAACATAAGAAAAAAAAAAAATTAGAAAACTCATTTTTTTAAAAGCACAAACACTGTCATGTGGCAGTTTTTTATTGGACAGCTCCCTGGGCTACTCAAGGAGCACCTATGTATTTTTCAAGTTTTTTAGTCGTCGTTGGTTGTTAGCTCCATTCCCTATATTCAATTTATACTGTAGGTGTAGGTGGCTTGCTTGAAAAATTAATTTTCAAGTGTTCCTTAATTTTTTTTTTAAATAAGGTTTATTTTTATCTCTATCTTATTAATAGTTTTTGTTGTCCTTCAATTTCGATCTATTTCAGTAACTATTTGGTTTTTAAAAATTAAGCTCACAAACACTACTTCCATCTATAAATTTATTTGTTTGGTTATCCACATTTCACCAATATTATAAAAAATAAAGCCAAATTTTGAAAACTAAAAATAGTAGTTTTCAAATTTTTTTGTTTTTAAAATTTGTCTAAGAATTCGAGTGTTTTTTCAAAAAATGTGAAAACTATATATGAAATTTAGGAGAAAAACAAGCATTAATTTCCAAAATAGAAAACTAAAAACAAAATTATTACCAAAGGTAGCTTAAAAACTACATTTTTTATCTCTATTTTTTTTCCCTTCAATTGGGTAACACATATGATGTGACCGTTGAACGTGTATGTTAAATGTGCTCACATATGCATATGTTGGGGTTAGCATTGAAAAATGTCAAAGAAATAATAGTAGTAACTTACCCTACATATCATACAATTGAGAAGAACATCATTCTATTGTAGACAAATTAAAAGTGTTTGAGAATTTTCAAACACAATAAAAGCATAATTGAAAGGAATCTTAATATTCATACATATCTGATATGCCTAAACCTCACTATATAATTGCCGGTAAAAAGTCGAGTTTTTTTTTGTATTGATGACTTCTTCTCGGGTTCATTTATGTTTTTTGACCCGCCCCCCACAAACCTATGAAATATCTGAAATGTAAATGTTTATAAGATTAAATTATAAATTCTGTGCATGTATAGTTTGGAAAAGTTAGAATTTAGTCTTTGATAAAACTTCATAAAGAGTCCCTATGGTTTGATAGAATCTTCATAAATAGTCTCCACCATAAGGACTATTAAGAGAATTTTATTAAAGGGGTAGTTGCAAAATTGTGATTTGTTAAATTAGGCCCATAGTCTATGTTTTATGATTTTTCAAAAGTGGCAAAATCCTTAAGCCCAACCCAATTGAGATATCTGGATGACCAAAATGCCTTCACAATTAAAAATGTGTGATTGTCATTTGATTACCATCTAACTGTCATCTGATTACCAATGATATCAATTGTTATCTGATTATTTTCTTATTATTGTCTGATTGCTATTTGATACTGATTGTTATCAAATTGCTAGCTTATACTAATTTGTTATTTGATTGTTATTTAATTGATATTTGATATTAACTGTTATCTAATTGTCAATGATATTGATTGTTATCTGATGGTTGTCTGATTACTCTAATATTGGTTGTCAATGATATTGAATGTCGTCTGATTACTATCTGATACTAATTGCCAATAATACCAATTGTTAACTAATTTCAGTGGTACCAATTGTTATATGATTGTGGTTTAATTAGAACCTGATACTGATTGCTATTTGACTGTTGTGATTACTATTTGATGATTATTATTCATGATATCAATTGCTATCTGATTGTTGGTTGATTACTATTTGATACTGGTTGCTTTTGGATGATGATTACTCTTTGAAATTGATTGTTATCTAATTACAACCATCATGGGTTGACCTAGTGATATTGGGTACATAAAAGAAGGTCAAAGGGCTAAGGGGTCATGAGTTTAATCCATGATGACCACCTACTTAGGATTTAATATTCTACGGGTTTCCTTGACATTCAACTTCAATCTCTCTCTCTCTCTCTCTTTTTTTTTTTTTTTTTTTTTTTTTTTTTTTTTATAAAATTTAGTTGCTTATAATTTATAAAAATTTAGCTTAATTGACGTGTGTGCTTGACCTATTAGGCCAAAGCAAAACCTACAAACATTACATAAATACCTCCATACGTACTGTGTTGTCTATGTGACTTTAATTTTGAGTTGGTTGATACAAAGATTTCTAGTAAAACAAATTAAATAAAAATAATAAAATCTCATAGAAAATTTTGGCAACCTTTATTCATTTTTTAGAACAAATATCTACACACTGCAAAATAGGCATTAGTTGATAAATGTACCCAATTGGAGGGGGAGACAGAGATGAAAGGTGAATGAAAAACGAAGAAGAAGAAAGAAAATAGTACACATAAGCCTAAACTAATATACATTTATCAAAATTAATTGTTACTTTGTTGTCACGTCATTTTTTGGTTAGTCAATGAACGGTCAAATTTAACACAAGGACAATTTACAACTATTTTTCAAATCTCAGGAATTAAAATGTCACTTTTGAAACTCTAGGGACCAAATAGACATCAACACCAAACATCAGAGACCAAAAGTGCATTTTGCTAAAAAAAAAAAAAATAGTACAATGACAAAAATGTGGCATCATTAAATATAGAAATGAAAGTGGACAAACATTGAAAGTATATAAATTAAACACGGACCCATCCCTAAATAGTATAGTTTAGGAGGGCTAAATTTTTTAATGCTATATTAGTTTTTTCCTTCTTTCAGAAAATGTATATTTATAAGGGAAAATTTTTAAAAATATAAAAGTAAGGAAAACTATTTACACAAAATAACAAAATTTTTAGATAGTTGTGATAGACACTAATAGAAGTCTATAAGAGTCTATCAGTGATAGAAGTCTATCACTGATAGATACTGATAGAAGTCTATCCATGTCTATTAGTATTTTTTTTTTGCGATTTTCTATAAATAGTTTGACTTCAACCATACTCAAATTCCAAACTTCTTAAGTTCAATGGTTGAATTAACATATCTTAATCTTTCTAGCGCATTCTTTTCTGGAAAAGTTCCTCCTCATTTAAGAAATCTTTCTAAATTGTATGCTCTTGATTTAGCATTTAATGTTTTTGACGACGGAAGATGGGGGCAACTCAATAGTAATTTTGAATGGGTATCTCACCTTTCATCTTTACAATTCCTTTGGTTGAGTTGGATGGACTTTTCGAAGGCTTCAAATTTGATGCAACTGATAAGTTCTCTTCCTTTGTTATCGTCCTTGGGATTGATTGAATGTAACTTTCAAAGCATTCATTTCTCGTTGAGTTCCTTGAATTATTCTTCATTTCTTTCTAGAATTCAGTTCCTAGACTTGTCTAAGAATGAGTTAAATGGTCCAACTCCTAAAGCTTTTCAGAATATGACTACCTTAAAATTACTAGACCTTTCAAGAAATAAGTTCACTACTATTGAAGGTGGACTTTCTTCTTTCATTAGAAACAATTGTGGCCTAGAAGTAATTGATTTATCTCGAAACTATAATCTTGGTGGAGATCATGTGTTTGGAAGTCATGTGAATGAATCTATAGGATGCAGTGAATATTATCTTCAAAAGTTTAGCTTATGATTTACATCTCTAAGAACCAAAATCCCTGATTGGTTAGAAAAATTAAAAAACTTGAAGTCAATTGATCTAGGATATAGCCAAATTTATGGTCCAATTCCTGCTTCACTTGGAAATTTATCAAACCTTGAATATTTAGATCTTTCAAGCAATGCTTTAACTGGAGCAATTCCAACCTCATTTGGAAGATTATTGAATTTGAAGGTATTAAACCTATCAAGCAACTCGCTCAAAGGTGTTCTTACAGAAGCTCATTTCGTAAATCTCTCTCAATTGTATATCTTAAAGCTTAGCTACAATGAGCTTCTTTCATTAGACATGAAATCTAATTGGATTCCTCCCTTTCAATTACAAATTTTTTATGCAACTTCAATGTGTATTGGTCGTTTTGTATGTGAGTTTCCTCAGTGGCTTCAAACCCAGAAAGCACTAGTTGAATTGAGGTTATCCAACACAAGTCTCTCAAGTTCTTTACCAACATGGTTCACACCACAAAATCTCACCATTTTGAGTCTTTTCAACAACCAAATCATGGGACCACTTCCTATCAACATTGCCGATCAAATGCCGAAATTGGAAATATTGGTTCTTAGTGGTAATCTTATCAATGCTTCTTTACCACCTTCACTATGCAAATTGAAAAAGTTGTACATTTTGGATCTTTCAAACAATAGGTTATCTGGAACGATTCAAGGTTGTTTTTTGATTCTAAACTTGTGGTATTTGGATTTGTCGTGGAACAACTTCTCAGGAACGTTTCCATATTCACATGGAAAATTTTCTAACATTGGACTACTATTCTTGAAAAACAATAATTTTGAGGGAACCATGCCAATTGTATTGAAGAATTCCAAAAATTTGAAAGTTTTAGATCTGGGAGGAAACAAATTCTCTGAAAACATCCCCAAATGGGTAGGCAATAATCTTGGAAGTTTACAACTTCTAATACTACAAGGTAATTTGTTCAATGGTACTATTCCTTCAAGTCTGTGCAAGCTAACTAACTTGCGAATTTTGGATCTTGCACACAATCAGTTAGAGGGAAGTATTCCACCAAATCTCAGCAACTTCCACCACATGATAAGAAATAACATACATGGAATTTCAGTCTTTTGTGGGTAATGTTGATCATGGATTATGCTTTGGTAGTAAAAAAAATGTCGAACAGTCTATCAAATCAGGTGATTTCAATTACTCCATGATACAACTATTATCAATGGCGAATATAGATCTATCCAATAACTCTTTGATGGGTTTCATTTCAACTGAAATAACAATGCTTAAAAGTTTGATTACATTGAATTTGTCCCACAACAGTCTAATGGGGACAATTCCTGCTGAAATTGGAGAAATCGAGTCATTACAATCACTCGACCTATCTTTCAATCAACTTTCTGGACCAATTCCTCGGAGCTTATCAAAATTAAATTCATTAGGTGCCTTGAGATTATCCCACAATAATTTTTCTAGAAACATTCCTCGAGAGGGTCATCTCTCCACATTCAA
The DNA here is from genome assembly GCA_002890555.2 of Lagenaria siceraria. Lineage (NCBI taxonomy): Eukaryota > Viridiplantae > Streptophyta > Magnoliopsida > Cucurbitales > Cucurbitaceae > Lagenaria > Lagenaria siceraria. The sequence continues at coordinate 5,220,520 of CM016488.1, forward strand.
TGAGGTTTCAAGTTTTGACGATAATCCATATCTTTGTGGGGATCCACTTCCAATGAAATGCAGGTTTGAGAATCCTTCTGAGCCGCCATTCAATAACATTGACAATCAAGATCAAGAAAAGGATAAATGGGAGAAGTAGTTGCTTTACATTATGATAATTCTTGGATTTATAGTTGGATTTTGGACCGTTGTTGGAGTTTCATTGAACAAGAGTCGGTGATATAGTTATTTCAAATTTGTGGATGAGACTAACTACAAAGTTCAAGCATAATTTGGCGAGGTGTGAAATGCTCAAAGGAATCTGTCTTCCAAATGAGTAAATAAAATTTTTGTTTGTTTGTTTTCTTAATACATTGCATAATAGTTAATGTTCTCTGGTTAATGTGTCTTTTGAAAGAAGTTGTAAAGGGTCAATTGGTTATTACGGAAATAATTACCATGAATGTTTAATATTATTTTTTTTTTTTTGGGAAAATGGTGATGGTAAATCTATTCATGGAGAAGTGTAAAAAAAGTATTAATTGGTTATTTAAATTGGGATGTAAGTTCTACATTCAATTTGAAGCACTCCACAAGAACAACACTTCTTAACTCTTGATCTTGCGTTTTGTCTTATCAATTTCAAGGTCCATAGGAAAGAAGATTCAAACAACAGACCAACCATGTACCATATAAATATTACAACTTCAAGTTTGCTCAACTCTGCAAGTAAAGGAACATGTTTATATGGTGATCAACAAGTAGCTGAAAGTTGGGAGCATCAAAACTTTTGTCCAAAATTTCTGCCATAGAAAATTTTTCCGATAGTGCTCACGGTTGAGTTTCTGCAAAATATTATACATGCAGTTGTCCCACATTGAAAATAAAAGAAGCTTTTAGATTAATTATTTTGGTTTAAAGAAATTTAAGTAGACTTTTTTTTGTGTGTGAAATTTGTAAGAAGCAAAAAACGTTCATGTTGAATTGTATGTAGTTTTTTTTTTTTTTTTTTTTTGAATCTTAGTAATGTACGAATTGTTTTGAAAATTTTTAGATAGTTGTGATAGACGTTGATAGAAGTCTATCGGAGTCTATCAGTGATAGAAATGATAGAAGTCTATCACTGATAGGAGTCTATCAATGTCTATCTGTATTTTTTTTTGCTATTTTCTATAAATAGTTTGACATTTTTTCTATCTGTGAAAATTTCTAAGTTATTTTTGTTATCTTTGTAGCCAATTTATTCAATTGAAAATTAAATTTTATTGTGCAATGTTGATAGAAGTAATGAGGGAGAAAATTTCTCCCCACACTAGAGATTTGCATTGGTAGAAGTACTTCTACCAATGCAAACTAATGCATTGGTCTTGTGCCATTATTGTGGATGCAATTTTTTTTTTGTCATCACAATTTTTGCCGACGTTTTTTGAATTTTTTGACACAAAATAAAAATGATTGTAGTGGATCTAGTACTACGTATTTTGAATTTTTATAGTAATTTAAAGCAGTGATGAAGGAGCAAAGATGCCCACATTTGAAATACAAGACAAAGATGTTACTTAAAAAATATAGCTCCAAACTTGATTATGAACTCATCCATAGTCGAAAGTTTAAAAAATAAAAGAGTTAGACGATAACATCTCATGACTACAAATTCTTGTATAAGGTGATAAGGTGACAATTTGAGTCGAAGATGAATCTTTCAAACGGAAGAGAAGATGATATGTAACGCCAATGGCTAAAAGTTATTATTTATATTTTCTTTAATATAATGGACGATTTCATTTGTAAGCAAGAAAAGAAAGTTAAGAAATATTCAAGTTCTTATTTCTCCTAAATTGTGTGAGTAAGAGAACAATCTTCTTCTCTCATCTCTTGATTTATATTTTAAGGTCTATTGCATTTTCAAGAAGTGGTATAAGAGCTAAGATCAGAGATGATTTCAAATGGTAACATGTTGCAACCCCAACTTCCAAGATTTAGTGAGAGAATTTTAATTAAGTGGAGTATTCAAATGAAAGTGTTATATAACTCACAAAAATTGTGAGATATTGTTGAAAGAGGATACACTGAAGTTGAGAACCAGAACAGACTCACAAATCAACAACTTGCTGAGTTGAGAGAAAATTGTAAAAAAGACAAGAAGACTTTATTCAATTCATTATTCAAGCTGTTGATGAGAATTTATCTTCGAGAAAATTTCAACAGCTACTTCTGCAAAGGTAGCTTGATATATTTTACAATCGACCTATTCTTCAAGCTGTTGATGAGAATTTATCTTCGAGAAAATTTCAACAGCTACTTCTGCAAAGGTAGCTTGATATATTTTACAATCGACCTATTAAAGAAAAAGCTAGGGACTATTTTACAATATCCACTGTAGCTAGGGACTATTAAGAAAACAAATCCAAATCCAAATTTTCACCGACATAATCATGTGATATGTGAATTAATCCACCGCAGACAAAAGAAAACAAATCCAAATTTTCCCATCAGTTCTTGCTTTTTTCTTGCTTTTTCCAATGCCTCCACACTCAACCCAAGTTTACCACTGACACCTGAACTTCTGTATTTTATTTCCCTTTCAAATAACAAAATACAAAGAACCCTAATTATGGTTCAGACTTAAAAAAGAAAAAAAAAATATATCGAAGAAAACATATATTCAATCTAGAGCTTAGACACTAATATGAAATGATATAAACCTTAACCATTTCTAAGGTAAAAACCCTTTTGTTTATTTCAACCTCTAAATCTTTAATAAAAAATTTCTAAAACTCACAAAATTAATTCAGCACAACTCCAGGGAAGGTTATAGTGTGTTTGGAATACTTTTTTTAATGTTTAATTTTTAAAAAAATCATTTTAGAAAAAATTGGAGTATTTGATAATCACTCAAAATAGATTTTAAAGTATATTTTAAACTATTTTTATCAAAAGAGTTTAAATAAAAATGAGTATTTTGAAAAACACATTTTTCTCAAGTCAATTCAATTAATAGACCCTTAAAAAAAAAGGTTAGAATTGAACTACTTCCTTACCATGAAGGTTTGAATAAGACTCCACAAATGTCCATATAAAATTTTTAACAAATTAAATAAAAAAAAAAGGATAAAATATCATTTTGGTCCTTTTACTTTGGAGTTTGTTTAATTTTTTTCATTACTTTTAAATTTTTTATTAGTATTTTTACTATAAATTTTGAAACTATATTCACATATTGTATTTTTTTGCATCATTATGATTATTTAATCAATTTCGATAAAAATTAATTTTGAAGGATTAAATTTAAGATTTACTAAAAGTATAGATACTAAAATTGAACAAATTTTAAAGTATATGAAACAAAATTGAACAAATTTTAAAGTATATGAAACAAAATGGTATTTTAACTAAAAATAAATAAAATACTGCAGCAAATCAAATAATCTAAATTCAAACCTATTGGGCTAAAGCAAAACCTTCAGACATTACAGCCCATCTACTATTGCCTCTCCAATATCAAACAAAGCTCTCAAAAGAGGATCATTCTCTTCAATATGTGGCTACAACATTATGGACCCTTTGGAAGGAAAGAAACAATCGCATCTTTAAAGAAATTAACAAAAGCACAACAAACATGTGGGAAGACATTATGTTCCCTCACAGGCTCTTGGTCTTACAGGGCCCCTCTTTTTAAAGATTACAGTCCATCCATTATTGCCTTAAATTTACAGGCTTTTTGTAAAGACTAGTTCCGCTCTTATGGGCTTTCCTCTAGCCCTTTTCTGTACCTCTCTCTTTGTACTTATTGAATATCAATGAAAAGAGAGATGATGAGAGTGTTAAGATGGTGTCCACCTAGTGGAGATGATCGGGTGCACCCCCTGACCCAAAGTATCCTTTTCGAAAAAAAAAACCTTCAGACATTACATAAATATCTCCCTACTTGTAATTGTCAAGCCGTGTAAATATTTGAAAAATTATCAAAAATAGCACATCAAAGTTTTTATTTTACAAAACTAGCATAAAAATTCTTTCAAACAGTTTTTTTTTTTTTTTTTTATCCATCTAGAGTAAGATCAATTACTGAGATTTAATGAAAAAAATAACTTTTTTTTTTCTAACTTAACGATTATTGAAACATTTTAAAAAGGGTGCTACTTTTGTGATGAAAACTTCACCGTGCTCTTTCTAACTCTTTCTCTAAATATTTTTGTGTAGTAATTGATTAACTCAAAATTTTGTTTTGAGGAGAGAGAATGCATATTCACAAACGACAAAAATTCCACTCTATTTATCTAAATATAGTTTTCAAACTGCATGTTTTTCTCGATTTTTTTTTACTGAAATTACAATATTCATCTAATTGATCCAAGTATTTGTGCTTAAATACTATTTTGGTGAGTGCACTTTAATTTTTAGTTCATTTTAATTTTTAAAACTTAAAAGTATGTTTTGTTCATTTAATTCCTTGTATTTTTAAGAAGTAACCGTTTTTTGTTTTTGTTTGTAAAATTTTAATGCAGGTTTTATACCCAACAAGAAAATTTTGATAAAAAGTTATGACTATATTTTAACAAATTCACTTAACTAGTATAGTGTTGGGTGAAATTGTGTGATTTAAAAAAATTACATTGTTAAATATAGGAACAAAAGTGAAAATATTGAAACTATTGACGGACCTAAATTTTGTAATGCTATATTATTAGTTATTTTTTTTCAGAAAATGTATACTTGTAATTAGTTTTAAGAAAATAAGGCTGAGAAAGACAAATCAATCTATTTTAATTCTTGTAATTCAATTATTTTCATTATGTGAGTGGTGCCAATAACAATACGAAATTGATATTTTACAATAAACCGGGGTTAAAATTGAAAAGAAAAAGTTGTACTAAAATTCATTTATTATAAAATGAGCCCAACTCTTAATCAAATTCATACATTACTGAGTACTACTCGAATTCCATAGCAAAATGAGGAAACTTTCAGAAAAAAGTTCAATTGTATTATTGTGTGTGTTATCCATTATGCTTCTACTCCAATTTTGTTTCTCCATAAGTTGCATCCAAAAGGAGGGGGAAGCTCTTCTTCAATTCAAGAGAAGTTTTGTTGATCCTTATCCTCGCTTGGCTTTGTGGAATGGAACTAATTGTTGTAATTGGAATGGAGTTGGCTGCAATCAAACTACTGGACATGTTACTATGATTGATCTTCGATATAATAATGAGGTTGCCTTCTATCCACCTTTATTTACCAATTCCATTGACTCTAGTTTGTTTGAGTTGAAATACTTAAATTACTTGGATTTAAGTGGGAACAACTTCAGCTATAGGCAAATCCCAAACTTTTTAGGTTCAATGGTTGAACTAAGATATCTTAATCTCTCTAGTGCATCATTTTCTGGGAAAGTACCTCCTCATTTAGGAAATCTTAGTAAATTGGATGCTCTTGATTTATCATTTAATTTGGTGGAACCGAATGGTGATGTTGAATGGATGTCTTACCTTTCATCCTTACAATTCCTTGGGTTGAGTTGGATGAACTTTTTGAAGGCTTCAAGTTTGATGAAAGTGCTAAGTTCTCTTCCTTTGTTGTCGTCCTTGAGATTGAGTGGTTGTAGCCTTCAAAACATCCATTTCTCTTTTGTTTCCCTAAATTACTCTTCATTTCTTCCTAGAATTCATCTTCTAGACTTGTCTTACAACGATTTAAGCAGTCCAATTCCTAAGATTTTTCAAAATATGACTTCCTTGAAATTCTTATACCTTTCGGGAAATAAGTTCACTATTATTATTATTGAAGGTGAACTTTCTTCCTTTATTGGAAACAATTGTGGTCTAAAAGTACTTGATTTATCGGGAAACTTTGATCTTGGTGGAGATGTGTTTGGAAGGTATGAGAATGAATCAATGGGTTGCAGTAGATATGATCTTCAAGTACTTAACTTAGGACTTACATCTATGAGATCCAAAATTCCAGATTGGTTAGGAAAGTTAAAAAACTTGAAGTCCATAGATCTTAGATATAGTCATATTTATGGTCCAATTCCTGCTTCACTTGGAAATTTATCAAGTCTTGAATATTTAGATCTTTCAAATAATGCTTTAACTGGAGTAATTCCAACTTCATTTGGAAGATTATTGAACTTGAGAGAATTGTATCTACAAAATAATAGATTGGAGGAGGTGAGCGATGAATGTTTTATCCAACTTGCAAATTTGGAGATGTTAGACATATCAAAAAACTTGCTCAAAGGCATTCTTACAGAAGCTGGTTTTGCAAATCTCTCTCAGTTACATTCCTTATTGATTGGCCACAATGAGCTTCTTTCATTGCAGATGAAGCCTAATTGGGTTCCTCCTTTTCAATTAAAATTTCTTTTTGCAGACTCATGTATTGGTTGTTTTAGAAATGAGTTCCCTCAGTGGCTTCAGACCCAAAAATCATTGGATAATTTGTTTTTGTCCAATATGAGTATTTCAAGTGCTATACCAACATGGTTGACACCACAAAATCTCACTACTTTGGATCTTTCCTTCAACAAAATGGCTGGTCCACTTTTTACCAGCATTGTTCATCAAATGCCCAATTTACAAGAGTTGTTTCTCAATGATAATCTTATCAATGATTCTTTACTACCTTCGCTTTGCAAATTGAAGAATTTGTACAATTTGGATCTTTCAAACAATAGGCTATCTGGAACGGTTCAAGGTTGTTTGTTGACTCCAAACTTGATTATTCTGGATTTGTCGTCCAACAACTTTTCAGGGACCTTTCCATATTCACGTGGTAATCTTTCTGATATTCAACAACTATACTTGAGAAACAATAATTTTGAGGGATCCATGCCAATTGTATTGAAGAATTCCAAATATTTGAACATTTTAGATCTTGAAGGAAACAAATTCTCTGGAAATATCCCCACATGGGTCGGCAATAATCTTGGAAGTTTGGAACTTCTAAGACTACGAGGTAATGTGTTCAATGGTACCATTCCTTCAACTTTGTGCAAACTCACTTACTTGCAGATGTTGGATCTTGCACACAATCAATTAGTAGGAGGCATTCCACCAAATCTCAGCAACTTCGACATAATGACAAGAAAAAAAATAAATGGTTATTACTTGTCCTATTGTAGAAATAGTAATCATGTTGATAAATTCTGCTTTGATGGTGGAAAATTTGTCATACAGTACATCAAATCAAGAGATTTCAATTACTCTATGAGACGACTAAGATTGTCAATGGTGAATATAGACCTATCCAAAAATCATTTGGTCGGTTTCATTCCAAGTGAGATAATTCTACTTAAAGGGTTACTTGGATTGAATTTGTCCCACAATAATCTATCGGGAACAATTCCTGTTGGAATAGGAGAAATGGAGGCGTTAGAATCACTCGACTTATCTTTCAATCAACTTTCCGGACCAATTCCGACGAGCATTTCAGAACTAAATGCATTAGGCATGTTGAAATTATCTCACAACAATCTCTCTAGAGAAATTCCTAGAGAAGGTCATCTCTCCACATTCAATGAGGTTTCAAGTTTTGACGACAATTCATATCTTTGTGGGGAACCACTTCCAATACAATGTGGGATTGAGAATCCACCTGAGCCATCGTTAAAAGATATTTGACAATTCGAATGAAGAGGAGGATAAATGGGAGAAGTGGTTGCTTTACATAATGATAATACTTGGATATATAGTTGGATTTTGGGCTGTTGTTGGACCTTTAATATTGAAGAAGAGTTGGAAATATAATTACTTCAAGTTTGTGGATGAAGCTAATTTCAAAGTTCATGAAGCAATGCGGTGGAGCGTAGAAATGCTTAAAGGACGATTCTGCACTCGCAAATGAGTTAGGTAATTTTGTTTGTGTTTTTTTTCCTAGTCTGTGCACTTCATAAATTGTACCAGAAAAGGGAAGTTCACAATAAATAACGAAATTAAAGTATATTATGCAAATCATTGACCTATACATGAATGCATTTTAATATGAATGCTTGGGATGGTTTTTTAAATTGGTCTCTTATAATTTCTCTTAAAAGCTGATTCAAAATTACTGATTGATCTATAATTGACCTCTAAATTCTTATAATTTCTTCAATTCAAGAAAAGTTTTCTTGATCCTTATTCTCTTTTGGCTTTGTAGAATGGAATTGATTGTTGTAATTAGAATGGAGTTGATTGCAATCAAACTACTGGACATGTTACTATGATTGATCTTCGATACGATGATGAGAGGTTGCCTTCTATTCGCCTTTATTTACCAATTCCATCGACTCTAGTTTGTTTGAGTTCAAATACTTAAAGTACTTGGATTTAAGTGGGAACAACTTCCACTTTAGGCAAATCCCAAACTTTTTAGGCCAATGGTTGAACTATGATATCTTAATCTTTCTAGTGCATCATTTTTTGGGAAAGTTCCTCCTCATTTAGGAAATATCATACTAAATTGGATGCTCTTGATTTAACAAAAAATGAATTTTATGATGCAAACTGGGCCAATGGTGATGTTGAATGGATGTCTCATGTTTCATCCTTACAGTTCCTTGGGTTGAGTAGGATGAACTTTTCGAAGGCTTCAAATTTGATGAAAGTGCTAAGTTCTCTTCTTTTATTGTCATCCTAGAAATTGAGTGGTTGTAGCCTTCGAAACCTTCACTTCTCTTTGAGTTCCTTGAATTATTCCTTATTTCTTTTTAGAATTCAACTTCTAGACTTGTCTTACAATCAATTAAGTTGTCCAACTGCTAAGGCTTTTCAAAATATGATTTCTTTGAAATTACTACATCTTTCGAGAATCTTAGATAGGTGGCTACCATGGATTGAACCAGAGTTCGAACTTGCGCAGGCGAAGGCCAATAGATTTCAAGTTTGTTTCCTTAACCACTCGGACATATCGACTTGTTATAATCAAAGAGGGTTCAACTTGTTAAGTTTCTTGTAATTTTCTTCATAATAATTCAATGAATGCAAAATTACTCAGTTTTTAGCTTATGAAATAAAATTGATTTGAGAATTTTATAAAATTGATGTTCAAGATGTCGAAATGAATTTATCTCTTAATTAAGTTTTATTGTAACTTCTTTGCCAATTTTAGGGATATTTTAAGAGAACAAGAGAAAACACCGATGCATCGATGCATGCATTTCCCATCCAAAACGAATAATTAGTTCTTCTTTGTTGGTTTAAATCAATTCTATATTCATTTCATTTTAGTCTATAGCATTTTGAATATAATATTTTAGTTTTCTAATTTTTGATATATACATATATATAACTCAGGGAAATTTTTAATAACTAGGGAAAATTTTTAATTAAGAAAAATAAGGAAAACTATTTATACAAAATAACAAAATTTTTAGATAGTTGTGATAAACGCTGATAGAAGTATATCAGGATCTATCAGTAATAGAAATAATAGAAGTCAAATGTCAGTATTTTTTTTTTTGTTATTTTTTGTAAATAGTTTAACATTTTTTCTATATGTGAAAATTTTCCTATAACTAATTTAGTATTGCCACCATTTTTTTAAAAAATTACTTAACCAAAGACGCATGTATTATTGATTTAACCACTAGGAAGTTGTTTATATGCTCAAAATATGTAAAACTACGTATACTATGGGTTAAGTATTTGATTCTAAAATGGATTTACATCACCATTTAAGGTGTCTATCTACACAACTTCTTGTGACTAACCTCAAAGATAGTAAAGGTGTTAGCGGTAGTTCAGGAAATCTTACCTTGTCTGATTCTCAACAATTCTGACATCTTTCAGTCTTTGGTAGCGACAAAGACTGATCTTCACCATTTAAGGTCGATATTGGCTCAATCAGCACACGAACACCTGTGTTCAGCACACGAACACCTGTGTTTGAACAGCGAGCGCATGCCAAGTATCTTGGTCCAATAACAAATTTACATTACAAAGATTGAGGATGAAACTTCAACAAAAACGGTTATAAACAAACGTCTTTAAGTCAAGACAGGAACTCAATTTCTATACTAAATCAAGTATCAAAACTATACCAGTGCTAAGATAGTATTTGCATTGTTGTTTTACATTCTTCACTCATACACAGAGATATTTCGCTATATTTATAAATATTTTGGTCTATTTTGTTGTATTTGAAATAATTGCTTATTTATTTTCCATATATAATAATTGTAAAATAGATCATAATTTATTATTTAAATAAAAAGCTTTTTTATTATTTTTTCCATAATTCTTATTACGTGTTTGGGAGTGATTTTGATATTGTTAAAATCTTTAAATGTTTAATTTTACACAATTAAGCGGAGCAAGAAGTCTATTGCATCCATCTGTCTGCTTAATTAAGTTGGGGGTGTTTGATAGCACCAAAAATGTGATATCTTTCTCCGCTTAATTCCAGCTCATTCCTAGATTTTATGTGTTTATTTTGTTAATTTTATAGGTTTTGGGAACCTAAGAGGTAGAACTAGGCGTTAATGACGAAATGGAGCTAAAGTAGACTAAAATGAAGCTTAATTGCATCAGCAGGGAAAAAAAATGCAAAGATTACAAATTCTACCCCTACATGCACGACGTCGCGACATTACAAGAAAAAAGGTTTCTGCCGACGTCAATCTTGCCGACGCCGTTTTAGGCGTCGGTATAGGACCTATCTGCCGACGCCACAGGATGGCGTTGGCATAGAGGGATATCCCGACGCCACAGTTATGAGGCGTCAGGCTAGAGTACCTATCCCAACGCTTGAACGTAAGCGTCGGGATAGAGTAGGGCTACGCCGACGTATTGTATGTTGGCGTCGGCATAGCGTCCCTATCCCGACGCCATACTACTGGCGTCGGGATAAGGAGTCTTTCCCGATGCGTTTTAGTGGCGTCGGGAAAGACCCGATTAAAAGCCCTAAAATTTTCTGCATCTTCATTTTTCTACTCCGTCCCTCACACATATGTAAAACTTTTGTTTTATTAAAAAATGATTTCATTTGGAATTTTGTTGCATATTTACTTATTTTAATTATATAATTGTAGGATAAAATGTTACAGTTGCAAGCGATGCCAAGTCCAGAAGGAAACCAACCACTTTCAAGAGAAGAAATCTATGAGGTTGTGTTGGGAAGACGACCAGGTCATGTCAAAGGTCTTGGTTGGGGACCAAAGCCAAAATCTAGAAGTAATAACAGCTCATCATCAAGTTCATCACACACACAAAAAGAGCACGAGCAAGCAGTTGAGAATGAGGATTTTAAAAGAACGACTTGAACAACAGGATTCAAGAATTGAAGAACAACACGAACAGAGATAGAGGGCTTGAAAGATTTGATCAAACAATTTATGAACTCGCAAGGAGGAATGCCAAAATAGGTATGAAGTAAAAAGTTTTTTTTTCTTAATAAAAACAGTAGATAAAAAATAGTTAGTTTTGAGAATTATGTTGCTATCCTGCAGTTATGGTAGCAACTGACATTATTTGTATGATGCAATAAAATGTTATTTATTTTTGTTATGGTTTTGAATGTGGGGGCTAAAATAATGTTGTTATTTTGAATATAAGGTGAGAATCTTTTTTTAATGTATGGTTGAGATGTGTTGTTGTTTTGAATTTGGGTTGACGTTGTGAGTTAATAATTTTCTTGTTGTTGTTTTGAATGTTGAGTTGAGAATTGTGAATGTTGGATTTTTGTGTTATTGTGTGTTTTGCATGTGTTAAAGAAACATGAGTTAATAGATTTTTTGTTGTTTTGAGTATGTGTTAAAGAAATGTTAATTAATGAGTTTTGTGATGTTATTGTCTTAAATGTGAGTTGAGATTTCTAAGTTAATAATTTTTGTGTTATTACTTTGGTTTTGCATATGTGTTAACAAAATGTGAGTAGATAATTGTTGTGTTGATATTATTGTTTTGAATGCTGAATTGAGAATTGTGAGTGTTGAATGTTTGTATTGTTTTTGTTGTTTTGAATATGTGTATAGAAATGTTAGCTAATGGTTTTTGTGATGTTGTTATTGTTTTGAATGTGAGTTAAAGGTTTTGAGTTAATGATTTTTGTGTTGTTTTTGTTGTTTTGAATGAATGAATGTGTTTATATATATATGTATGAGTTGAGAAATTTAATTTTAGGTGTTTTGATTATAATTTAAACTTTGTTTATATTTTCTTTTACAGAATCAATGTTATGTTCGTGACTAATTCGCAGCCGAACAAGACTCTATTTTTAAACTTAGTGTGTGTTTTTTTTATCAAGACTAATGTGTTTTGTTTTTTTAGTCGATATATGTTTATTTTGTTTTTGGAACAATGTAATTTGTAAGAATATTGATAACTATCTAAATGAAATTTGGTTGCTTTTTCATTTTAAATATTTTGATTTATACAAATTATTTATCTATTTATCAGGATATTCAACTACAATTGAAAGCTAAGAGAAATAAACTATTTTAAAAATGAATTAAATTTTTTTAAAAAAATAAAGTCAATGCCGACGCTTCACAGGCGTCGGCAAAAACAACCTATCCCGACGTCATATGCAAAAGCGTGGGCAAAATTTTAATACACATAAAACAACCTATCCCGACGCCGTACATGTTAGGCGTCGGGATAGCTTACTGCCGACGCCTAATTTTTGCGTTGGCGTAGATGGTTTTGCCGACGCATCATGTTTGGTGTCGACAAAACCAGCCCACCACCCTCATTTAACTGGCGTCGGCATAGCCTGTCTATGCCGACGCTAGCAAAAAAACCGTCGGGATAAGGTATCCCGACGGTTTTTGCCGACGCTTAAAATGTGTCGGCAAGAAGTTTTTCCGACGCTTAGGAGGGCTATCCCAACGCTTTTTAGCGTCGGCAAAAGGTTTTTTTTTTTTTTGTAGTGCGACACCTTATGGCGCCATGCTCAATGCTGAAGGCAGAATGCCTCGATTTTGTGCAAAGTGAACAGCACCACTGTGCCTCGAAGTCTATCGCGTGCATCCATTTGTCAGACCTGCGACACCATCCCGATTTTATAAATAGAAAATTCTGTCGTCTAGGGTTATCATCTCCGACTGCAGTTGCTTGCAGCATGATTTCTCTCTATTTTCTTCTACTTTTTGGTCTGTTCATGTGTCAAAATAATTCTTTGATGTCCATCATGAAGATTATGGGCTAAGGTAACATTTTTTTTAGTTTAGACATTGAGTGATTTCTCCATATTGTAACTTGTGTGATTTTGATCCCATTTTTTTTTGCAATTTTCTATATTGTTCTCAATTCCTTCTTTGATTTTGAATGATTATTGATTGTATTTCTACTTAAGGATATATGATTAACAACTAGATTTTAATTTACTTCTCGCACAATTGATCAAATCAACTTCAACCCCCCTTCCCCTCCAATTACCTTGAACTGCAAACCATTTAATTGAGAAATTCTTCGATTCTTTGTGTTCGACCCGTGCTATCACTACTACAAAATTCGGTAGAAACGGTTAAATTATTTGGTCTGGAATTAGACGACAAATTCTGCCAAGTTTTGAAACATAAAAAAATAGTTTTTGTTTTTAGAAATTAGCTAAAATTCAAATGTTTACTTGGGAAAGATGAAAACACATGATTTTTGAAAAAACAACCACTATTTTTTAAAAACAAAACAAAAAAAAAACAAAAAACTAAATGGTTATCAAATATTTAATATTTTAAAACTTAGACATATTTAACTCCTAAATATTTAATATCCATATCTATATAATAAGACCCATGATTCAAACGACCCAGATTAATCTTTGAAGAAATCAAGTTTACTTTGTCTTGTATCAATCAACCAATTTGAATAAAGCTTTATCTAGCAATTCCATGAACTCATTTAAACGGAGTATTGGTCATAGCTATTATTTTTCTATACTCTACACCCAACTTCTCATGATCAACAAACGAAAATGGAAACATTTTTCACAATCCATGAACAAGATTCTATGGTTAGGATTGAAAAATGTCAAAGAAATAATAGTAGCAACTTACCCTACATATCATACAACTGAGAAGATCATTGTACTATTATTGTGTAGACAAATTGAAAAGTGTGAGAATTTTCAAACACGATAAGAGCATAATTAAAACGAATCTTAAAGTTGAATAGATATTTAATATACCTATGGCTGAAAAAAATAGTTGATCAAAAAGAATATTCTAATTCAGCTCACTTTTATCTCTTTTCATACTCCATTTTCTTTACCAATAATTACAAAAGTTTTTTAGTCGTCGTTAGCTCCATTCCATGTATTCAATTCCTACCGAGGCAGCTTAGTTTAAAAAATAATTTTCAAGTACTCCCTAATTTTTTTTTTTTTTTTTTTTTATAAAATATAAGGTTTATTTTAATTTCTATTATGTTAATAATTTATTTTGGTCAATAAAATTTTGATCTCTTTTGGTAATCATTTGGGTTTTCAAAATTAAGCTTACAAACACTACTTCCATCTATAAGTTTCTTTGTTTGATTATCCACTTTTCACCAATATTGTAAAAAACAAAGCCAAAATTTGAAAACTAAAAATAGTAGTCTTAATTTATTTTTTTTTTAAAAAAATTGTCTAAGAATTCAAGTATTTCTTCAAGAAAGGTAAAAACAATTATGGAATTTAGGAGAAAAACAAACATTAATCTTAAAAACTAAAAACAAAATCGTTACCAAACATAACTTAAAAACTGCATTTTTTTATCTCTATTTTTTTCTTCAATTTTATAACACGTATGATGTGACCCTTGAACGTGTATGTTACACATGCATATGTTGGAGTTAGCATTAAAAAATGTAACTTACCCTACATATGATATCATATAATTGAGAAGAGCATTATTCTATTGTAGACAAATTAATTGAAAGGAATCTTAATATTCATAGCTATTTGATATGCCTAAACCTCAAGACATGGTTGCTGCTAAAAAGGAATTCTAATTAGCTCATTTTTCTCCCCACCGTCTTTTCAGACTCCATTTTCTTTTACCAATAATTACAATTCTCAAGTCTTCCCTAATTCTTTTTTTCAAATAAGGTTTATTTTACTCTCTATCCTATTTAATAGTTTTTTATGATTAGGTTGTATAGAACAATTTTGAGTTTTATATTTTCTTTAACAATTTAAATGTGGAATGATTATAAGATTTGTTTAATGTGGAATGATTATAAGATTTGTTTAATCTTGAAAGAAAAAGATTTTAAAAAAAGTATACGCTATTAAAATAGGAAAATTTTTAAAAATAGAAAAATAAGGGAAACTATTTACATAAAATAGTAAAATTTGTAGATAGTTGTGATAAACGCTAATAGAAGTCTATCAGGGTCTATGATAGAAGTCTATCACTTATAGAGGCTAATAGAAGTCTATCAATGTCTATCAGTGTTTTTTTGCTATTTTCTGTAAATAGTTTGACATTTTTTCTGTATGTGAAAATTTTTCATTAAAATAACTAATATTCTTAGACCATATGGTTTGAAAAAAATTAGAATTAGTCCTTAGTTATAAAATTTAGAATTTAGTCTCTATAATTTGACAAAATCTTCATTAATAATATCCACAGTAAGGAAACGTGAATTCTAAACCAAAGAATTTTATTAAACTATAAAGACTAAATTCTAATTATAAATCATAGAGACTAATTATAAATTTAGTATGATGAGGGTGCTAGGGATGTATCTACCTAGTTGAGATATCATGATGCACCTACTGATTTCACCTGCCCCATGTACTTTATTAAAAAAAATTTATAAATTCTAGGAAAATTTTTACAGATTGAAAAATGTCAAACTATTTATAGAAAATAGCAAAATATATATATATATATATATTGATAGACAATGATGAACTTCTATCAGCATCTATCAGTGATACAGACTTCTATCATTTTTATTATTGATTGACCCTGATAGATTTCTATCAGTGTATATCACAACTATTTTAAAATTTTGCTATTTTATGTAAATAATTTTTCTTATTTTTTTATTTTTAAAAATTTTCCTAAATTCTATTTTTTTTCTAAATAAAGGGATCAAATTTATAATTTAACTATTTTATATAAAATTTAGTTGTTGGAACTTCTAAAAATGAAGCTTTAATTGGCTTGGCTGCTTGACCTACTTGCTTGGGTTCACAAAACATATATAATCATGTGATATGTGAGTTTCAGCACACACAAAGGAAAACAAATCCAAATTCGCTTCAGTTGTGTTTCTTCTTATGTTCACACTCCTTTATGAAGTAGGTACACTTTAGTTATTTGAATCCCTATGAATTATATGTTATTTCTTGAACATGATTTACCAATATGTCAACTGTAAATACTTGTCTAAGAATTTTGATTTCAGTAACTATTTGGTTTTTGAAAATTAAGCTTACAAACACTACTTCCACTCATAAGTTTCTTTATTTTGTTATCTACTTTTCACCAATGATGTAAAAAAACAAAAGCCAAATTTTTAAAACTAAAAATGTCAGTTTTCAAAAACTTATTTTTTTTTTTGTTTTAAAGTTTGCCTAATAATTCAAGTATTTATTCAAAAAATGTGAAAACTATGTATGGAGTTTAGGAGAAAAACAAACATTGACTTCAAAATTAATAGAAAACTAAAAACAAAATTGTTATAAAATGGAGCCTAAAAAGTTACATATGGAGTTTAGGAGAAAAACAAACATTAATTTCAAAATTAAAAGAAAACTAAAAACAAAATTGTTATAAAATGGAGCCTAAAAAGCTACATATTTTTTTTAGAAAAATTATTTTAAATAGCAAAACGGCAAAAAAATGTTTATAAATATAGAAAAATGCCACAGTTTATCAATGATAGACAATAATAGACACGGATAGATATCTAACTTTGTCTATCAATGATAGATGATAGTAGTCTATCAGTGTCTATCACTAATACATAGTAACATTTTACTATATAATTTTGAAATATTTTAGTTCATTTTGCTATATTTGAAAAAGGAACTTGTTTTTATCTCTATTTTTTCCTTCAATTCTATAACACAGATTATGTACATGTTCAAGGGTCACATGTGTATTAAAGGTGCTTACATAGGCATATAATTAGAGTTAGGAATGAAAAATGTCAAAGAATAGTAACAACTTACCCTACATATCATACAATCGAGAAGATCATTGTACTATTATTGTGTAGACAAATTGTAAAGTTTTTGAGAATTTTCAAACACCATAAGAGCATAATTAAAACATAGTTGCTAGTAAAAATCTTATGATAGCTAGGGTCCCATTTTGTAACCATTTTATTTTTTGTTTTTGTTTTTGAAGATTAAACCTATAGACACGACTTTCATCTTCAAATTTATTCTTTTGTTATCTACTCTTTACCAATAGTTTAAAAAACCAAGCCAAAATTTGAAAATTAAAAAAATTAACTTTTAAAAACTTGTTTTTGTTTTTAGAATTTGGCAAAGAATTCAACTATTGTACTTAAAAGAGAGATGCAAATCAATGTACGAAATGGAAGGAAATAAACTTAATTTTCAAAAACAAAAATGAAATGGTTACCAAACGAAACATCTATAAAAAAAAATATTTTAATTTAGCTCATTTTATCTCTTCGAGGACTTTTCAAACTCCATTTTCTTTACCACTAATCACAAAGTTTTTAAGTCCTTGTTAGCTCCATTCCATGTATTCAATCCTTCCCGTAGGTGTAGAGTGGTTGAAAATATAATTTTAAAGTGTTTACCTAAAAATGGAGACATGTCTAGCAAATCTATGTCTCTAAATTCTAACTTCATGAGGTTGGAAAATTTTTAGACATTTGGCTTTAACTCATACAAGTTAGAGATCTAGCTGAGCAAACCCTAATTAAATAATATATTTTTTAATAACTAATTTAATTTTAAGATACATATGTTTAAACTATTTGAATCTCATCTATATATATATCTTAAAATATTAATAATTATTATTTCTAATAGTGAAAAATAAAAATGACAGAAATTTACGTGGTTTACTAACATTAATTGTGTTAGCTACGTGCATCGGCAGAGGAAGAAGGTTGTTTTATTATTAAAAAGGAATATTAGATAATACAGACACAGAGATGCCAAGGGGACTAAAGGGTTTATATATGACACCTCTAAACCCTTAGCCAAAAATTGCAGTGAAGAATATCATATAATATAAAAGAGACCTTTGTGTTTGGTCATCCGGAGCACCAGATAACAAATTTAAGATATTCTAACAATAATTTTTATTAGATATTTAGTATGTATAATATTTTAAATATTAATTTGAACATTTCATTTTTTTTCAATGAAATTTATCTCTAATTGATCGTATAAGCTAGCAAGGGGTCCTTATGGATCTACATGTTACTAAGCTCAAATGATACAAAATTAATTAATTTTTATTCTTTAACAATAGGTCACTCGATTATAAACCAAAAGTTGCACTCTAATGTGCTAAGACGAGTTAGGTCAATGGATATAATCATTACATGCAAGTCGATCACTCACACGTTATTGATAATTACAAATGAGTCAAACTTTTGTTTTTATCCATCTAATATTACATTTTGCACCTTAAGTACTATTGTCCTCTAATAAACAATTTGTTTATGATGAAATCATAAACTAAGACCCTTTTGAGCCAGTGAGAGAGTGAAGCCACATTGTTCAAATCCCAAAATTAGCACTTTAGGGAACTACGTACTTATCCAATTTTTCTTATATGGGAAAAAGAGTTAACTCCATCTTGTGAAGGATTATGTTCTTAGCTCCCTATTTGGTCAATTATCTAAAATAATAGGCTTATTGAATCGACTACAAAGACTATACTCATAAATACAAATGAAAAGATGAGCCTTTACCAGCAAAAATTCATAACTCATTCAGCACGAAGATCAAGTTTGCACATCATCATCATATTTGTAAAATATTAAGATTCTCAGTTAACAAATTAATTATAAAAATAGATTAAATATGTTTTGGTCTAGTCTCATACAAAATTATTGTGTAGGATAACGATTTAAATTAAATAATTTATAATAATTATAAAGTGGGTCGTATCAATAGTACTACCACAAACGTTTAGGTTATTTCTTGAACACGCCACCAGTACCATGTCAACTACATACTATTCATGATTATCATATAGATTAAAATTCTATCAATTACTATAGTTTAAGTTAATCAATTATTTATTAAAAAAAGTTATATTAGTTAATTTTTTGGGTTATTTTCAAATATAGAAAAATGAGCCAAAATATTAACAAATGTTGAAAAATTCCACTATCTATCAGCAATATATCGCGATAGACTTCTATAATAGTCTATCACAAATAGACAGTGATATTTTTCTATATTTGTAAATATTTTGATATCTTTTCTATTCATTTTCTAATTTTTTTAAAGAAAAGATATATTTATAATTAGGTAATTTAGGAAAATATATATCTATAAAAATTTAAGAATAAAGTTGAGAAAGAAAATTCAATCCATATCTAATTCTTGTTCAATCATTTTTCATGGTGCCAAAACAATACAAAATTGATATTTACCATTAACCGTGAGCTAAAATTGAGAAAGAAAAAGTAGCACTAAAGTTCATTTATTATAAAATGAGCCCAACTCTTAACCAAATTCATACATTACTCAATAGCTTGAATTCCTTAGCAAAATGAGGAAACTTTCAGAAAAAACTTCAATTGTATTGTCTCTGTTGTCTATGATATTTCTACTCCAATTTTCTTTCTCCATGACTTGCATCCAAAATGAGCGGGAAGCTCTTCTTCAAATCAAGAGAAGTTTTGACGATTTTTATCGCTTCACTTCATAGAATGGAACTGATTGTTGCAATTGGCATGGAGTGGGCTGCAATCAAACTACTGGACATGTTACTAAGATTGATCTTCGATACGATAATAATCAGGTCCACTTCTACTCACGTTTATCTAGTAGTTCCATTTACTCTAATTTGTTTGTGTTCAAATACTTAAATTATTTGGACTTAAGTGGGAACTACTTCGACCTTCATACTGAAATCCCAATCTTTTTAGGTTCAATGGTTGAATTAAGATATCTTAATCTTTCTTCGACAAACTTTACTGGGAAACTTCCTCCTCATTTAGGAAATCTTACTAAATTGGATGTTCTTGATTTATCATATAATTGGCCGCACACCAATGGTGATCATGTTGAATGGATATCTCACCTTTCATCCTTAAAGTTCCTTGGGCTGACTGCGATTGACTTTTCGAAGGCTTCAAATTTGATGCAACTGCTAAGTTCTCTTCCTTTGTTGTCATCCTTAAGATTGAGTGAATGTAGCCTTCATAACATCCATTTCTCTTTGATTTCTTTGAATTATTCTTCATTTCTTTCTAGAATTCAACTTCTAGATTTGTCTGACAATCAGTTAAATGGTCCAACTCCCAAGGCTTTTCAGAATATGACTTCCTTGAAATTCCTATACCTTTCAAGAAATAAGTTCACTACTATTGAAGGTAGGCTTTCTTCCTTTATTGAAAACAATTGTGGCCTAAAGGTACTTGATTTATCGGGGAACTCTAATCTTGGTGGAGATGTGTTTGGAAGTCATATGAACGAATCTATGGGTTGTAGTGGATATGATCTTCAAGTGCTTAACTTAGGATCTACATCTTTGAGAACCAAAATTCCAGTAGATTGGCTAGGAAAGTTCAAAAACTTGAAGTCCATTGATCTTGCATATAGTAAGATTTATGGTTCAATTCCAGCTTCACTTGGAAATTTATCCACTATTGAATATTTAGGTCTTTCAAACAATGCTTTAACCGGATCAATTCCAACCTCATTTGGAAGATTATTAAATTTGAAGGTATTAGACATATCAAGTAACTCGCTCAAAGGTGTTCTTACAGAAGCTCATTTTGTGAATCTCTCTCAGTTGCATACTTTATACTTGGGCTACAATGAGCTTCTTTCATTGAACATGAAATCTAATTGGATTCCTCCCTTTCAATTACAAGCCTTTGATGCAACTTCATGTATTGATTGTTTTGGAAGTGAGTTCCCTCAATGGCTTCAGACGCAAAAAGCACTGGTTGAATTGTCGTTATCCAACACAAGTCTCTCAATTAGTTGTTTACCAACATGGTTCACATCACAGAAACTCACCACTTTGGATCTTTCCCACAACCAAATGGTGGAACCATTTCTTACCAGCATTGCGGATCAAATGCCCAATTTGGAACAGTTGTTTCTCAATGATAACCTTATCAATGGTTCTTTACCACCCTCCTTTTGCAAGTTGAAGAATTTGGTCACTTTGGATCTCTCCAACAATAGGCTATCTGGAATGGTTCAAGGTTGTTTGTTGACTCCAAACTTGATACTTTTGGATTTATCGTCGAACAACTTCTCAGGTACCTTTCCATATTCACATGGAAATCTTTCTAGAATTGATGAACTATTCTTAAGAAACAATAATTTTGAGGGATCCATGCCAATTGTATTGAAGAATTCCAAAATTTTGACAATTTTAGATCTTGAAGGAAACAAATTCTCTGGAAACATACCCTCATGGGTTGGGAATAATCTTGGAAGTTTGCAAATTTTAATACTACGAAGTAATTTGTTCAATGGTACCATTCCTTCAAGTCTGTGCAACCTCACTAATAACTTGCAAATTTTGGATCTTGCAAATAACCAATTGGAGGGAGCTATCCCACCAAATCTCAGCAATTTCCATGTAATGAGGACAGGAAAAAGCATGCAAGATTTCTCTGGCATTTGTTGGCATCGTTTATGCTCGAATACTGAAAAAGAGGTGGTACAATCTATCAAATCAAGTCATTTCAATTACTCCAGGACACAACTATGGTTAATGGTGAATATAGACCTATCCAATAACTCTTTGGTGGGTTTCATTCCAAGTGAGATTACAATGCTTACAAGGTTGATTGGATTGAATTTGTCTCACAACAATCTAATGGGGACAATTCCAACTGAAATAGGAGAAATGGAGCCATTAGAATCAGTCGACCTATCTTTCAATCAACTATCTGGTCCAATTCCTCGGAGCTTATCAAAATTAAATTTATTAGGTACATTGAAATTATCCCACAACAATTTCTCTGGCTATATTCCTCGAGAGGGTCATCTATCCACATTCAATGAGGCTTCAAGTTTTGACAACAATCCATATCTTTGTGGAGATCCGCTTCCAATGAAATGTGTATTTGAGAATCCATCCAAGCTGTCATTTAGTAACATTGACAATCAAGATCATGAGGAGGATAAATGGGAGAAGTGGTTGCTTTACAGTATGATAATTCTTGGATATACATTTGGATTTTGGACCGTTGTTGGAACTTTAATATTGAAGAAGAGTTTGAAATATACTTACTTCAAATTTGTGGATGAGGCTAATTACAAGGTTCATGCAGTAATTTGGAGGAGCATAAAAATACTTAAAGGAATCTGCACTCGCAAATGAGTTAGGTAATAAAATTTTGTTTGCTTTTTTTTTTTTTTTTTCTAGTCTACGCACTATCTATAATAAATAATAATTCATAGCTTCTCTAGTCAATGTGTATTTTGAACAAAAATGAGGTGAATAGAAAGTAGTGAAATGTTAGTTATGATGGAAATAAGTAGAATGAATGTTTGATGACATTTTATGAAAAGGGGTGACTGTAAATCTATCTATTTATGGAGAAGTTAAAAAGGTATTAGTTATTTAAAATGGTAATTGGTTTAAAATTATCTATGAAAAATTAGGTGAAGGTGCAATTTCTACAAAATCTCATACCAGAATTAATGTTTGTTTATCTATTATTTTTTAGTTCAATAATTTATATAGGTTTGACTAGTTTTTCTTCTATATTAATTTCACCCTTAACCACAAATAAAGATTTAATATTCAGTGCTTAAAAATAATGTAACTTAAGATAAAATTTTCATTTTCCTCTTAGTGAAATGTGCTTGACATGGATCAATTCTAATTTCATCTTGAATCATACAAAATGTTAATAGTTGATGGTAGAAGTATAGAAACAAATTTTATATAGAAAGAGAAGTTCACAATAAATGAACAATATATTTTTACGCATATCGTTGATCTATACACAAATGCATTTTAAGACTACATGGAACCATTTTTTAAGAATAAAAAAATTGGCCTCTTATAATTTCGTTTAAAAGTTGATAGAAAATGTATTTTAAAGGTAAGACATAAAATTTAGTTAGATGTACTCAAACTAATACTATGAAGAATTTGAGTTATGTTCTATATAATGTCTCCATTGTAAAAAACAATTGGAGTTATTTTGATGAATTAAATTGGCGTTAGTCGAACATGTTAGACGGGTTATATTCTTTTTGCAATTCATTTGAAAATTTGAAAATTGGAATTGAAATATTATTTCACTTGTCTAAGGTTTCAATTTCTTATTAAGCTTTACAATTTTGAATATATATAGTGCTCAATGTAATAAATTTCACTCCATTCGGTCCTTAGTGTTCATTCAAAATCATCCTAGTTTTAATACCTTAAATTTAAATTGAATGAACTAACAAATTTAATTTTTTATGCAGGTAATATGCTACACAAAATAATTTATGATGAAGAACCTTAATCTCCTTTGGTAATTTTAAACTATGCTAAAGCTTCTAATTTTCTTCCCTAATGATATGGATGTGATGAGTTATGCTACTATATGAATGCAAAATTACTCCTTGATCAAATAAAGTTGATTTAGGAATTTTACAAAATTGAAAATTTCTCCCTTTTTAGGGTAAAACTTTCAATATAATTAGATATTGGTTAAGTTGGAAATATACACCTTTTCAAGTTTTATTTTAATTTCTTTGCCAAAGGATAACAATTTTTTTAGGCACTTGTAACTTCTACGTATACCATATCGTTTATAAAATGATGTAAAATTTTAAGGGGGTTTTTGAGGCTCCAACTGGAGTAGGTTGAGCGAAATATAAACTTTAATAGTCCATTCAGTGTTTGGGGCGTGTGTTAAAATAAGGGAAAGTAAGAGGTTTGTTTTGCTATAGTAAAACTATTTACAACTGGAAAAGTGGATTTCATCGCTTAAATCCGTTCCAAATAATTTACCGTATCTACCACTACAAACACTAGTCTTAATGGCAAGACCGGGTCGAACACAGGGAAATACTGAATTTCTCAATTAAATGGTTTAAAGCCCGAAGTAACTAAGGGGAGTTTGGAGATTGTTTTGTTCGCAAGAAATATTAAATTGCATAAAATTAAAGCGAAAAGTAAAAATAGGGATAAATATGCGAAGAGAACTTACTTGATCAACGAATTCTCATTACCAAAATAAAATATTTGCTTAACCTAACCAAATTAATTGAAAAAGCCAATTAATTGCCCTAATCAACTAATTAGTCCAAATTGAATTCATGAAAAACATGTGAATTCAAAATTTTCCTACTTGCATTAAGATCTAGGGCAAAGTTAAATTGGATATTTAATTTTCAACTGCCTAATTAAATATTCATTTGATTCAATCTTAGGTTGGTTAGAAAAATACTTATTATCGCATTTGATTCACAAACTACCTTAACCTATCGCTTCTTAGCGATGAACATAAAATTAAATGTCACACATCAAATATTAATCTAAAGCAATAACCATAAAACTCCACAAAGTACAATAATATGATCTTAATATAAATCGAAATTGAATCTAGCAAACACAATCAATTTAGAAAAGTTAGAATTTAGTCTTTGATAAAACCTCATAAATAGTCCCTATGGTTTGGTAGAATCTTTATAAATAGTCTCCACCTACCGTAGGGACTACTAAGAGAATTTTATTAAAATATAGGGACAAAATTCTAATTAAATTATAAATTATAGGGACTAACTTCTCACTTTTTCCAAAAGATTAAATTTACGATTCAACCATTTTTAATAAATCCAAATTTTCTTAAGGTCTTGCGTTCACACTCGTTTACATGCAAACCTTCTTCATCCTTTTTTTTCAATGCCTCCACATTAAACCAATTTTCTAGGGGCTACACAAGAGATTGTTGTAGGATATTAAATCCTAAGTAAGTGGCCACCATGGATTGAACCCACAGCCTCTTAGGCCTTTAGCTTTTTTTGGATGTTCTCACTACCACTAGGCCAACACATGAATTGATAAATTATAATTTATTAGCTTCTCTGATTAGTGTGTCTTTTGAAAAAAATGAAGTGAATAGGAAGCAGTAGTGAAGGGTCAATTGGTTATTATGGAAATAATTAGAATGAATGTTTAATGATTTCTTTTTCTTCTTTTTTTTTTCTTTTTTGTTTTTGGAAAATGGTGGTTGTAAATCTATTCACTGAGAATTAAAAAAAATATTGGGTTATTTAAAATGGCAATTGGTTGAAAATTATCTATGAAAAAGTAGGTTTGGTCTATTATAATTTCCATTAAACGAAAATTAATTTTATAGGTAGGACACCTTAACCAAACTTTTATCTAATCATAAAGAAAATCTATACTCCATAGTAATTAATCTATGAAGAAGGTTGAGTTATGATCTTTATAATGTCACACTCATCATAAAAATAATCATTAGAGTTATTTTGATGATTTAAATTTATTTAGTTGAACATGTTAGACGAGTTATATTCTCTTTACCATTTATTTGGAAATTTTAAAATAGGGATTAATATATTATTTCACTTGTCTATGTTTAATTTTCAATTTCTTATTATATTTTACAATTTCATTTCGAATATGTTACTCAACCTAATAAATTTGACTCCATTCGAACCTTATTTTTCATTCAAAATCATCCTAATTATAATACCTTAAATTTAAATTGAATGAACTAACAAATTAATTTTTTTATATGCAGGCTGCTACACAAAAATATTTATGATCAAGAACCTTAATTTCCTTGGATAATTTTATGAACTATGCTAAAGCTTCTTGTAATTTTAATTTCTTCCATAATCATTGAGATGTGATGATATATGCTACCATGTGAATGCAAGATTACTCAAACTTTATATGATCTATAAATTTTTTTAAAAAAAATATTTATTTATCTTGAATTTAGATGGATATCATTTGATTATCAAATTGCACATATAATTCTATTAGAGTTTATCAGTGACATACTTCTACAAAAATAGTCACATACTTATAATTCTATCATTTATCTTTAACAAGATACACTAGTCTTACAAAGGTTTAGAGAAATCCATTGTAAGATTAATGTTATTATTTGTGGTGGATATAATGGTACTCAAGTTGATCGTTTTTGCTTGTGAAGCAAAACTTTGTGTAGCCATAAAATATCCTTAAAGATCTAAAAATGTTTCAATTCTAAGTTAGTCTATCACACTTTTATGAGATAATAGTGGAGCGAATACTAAGACTAAGGATATTGGTCAACACCAATTTCTAAGATAAGTCATATTGAGAGAAAGTATCATGGTAGTAACCAAGATGATTTTGAATGACATATGGTTTGATTTATATAAAAGGAATCTCTAGGCTAAAGTGTTTGAGAGTCACCTAGAATGTCTAGGATTATGAGACATGTCTCTTCTTCGCTAGGGCAAGTGAGAGAACATGTTGGGTATAGAGTATGTCGTCGGATACATGTCTCACCGGCTATGTCTCACCGACTTTAGTGCAAGTGGGAGATTGTTGGGATTTGTGCCCTAAAGCCTTGTAATTTATTAGTTGATTAATTTAATTATAAATTATGCAATATTAATTTATCCATTAACCATAAAAATTCAAGATTATTATATGAAGTTTTGAACATGTATGTAGTTAACATACGGGTGGATCATGTGTTCAAGAAATAAACCTGAAGGTTTATAGTATAGAGATAAGATTGGGTGTCTTATCTTGGTAACACTATGGATATGACCCACTTTGTAATAGTTATAAATGGTTTGATCCAAACTGTTCATATGGAGACATGTGAGTGGGGTATCATATACAAAGAGTTTGTATAAGACCGGACCACAAAATTTTTAAATCTCTCTTTGTAAATCCGTTAATTGATGAGATTAATATTTCATACGATGATCATGTGTGACTCAATCTTAATCACAAGTGATTTATGAACTTCTGTTTGTGAGGTCAATCCTTTGATTTGCACGGATAAGAGTAGCCCAAGTTGCCGACTTAATAAACCTACCATTTAGTAAAGGACTTACATTTTTTTTCTCTCTACGAAGAAGTGGAGTTCTCTATATACAAAGTTTTAATGTATATATAAATATATACATAGATACAAATTCTACTATGCAAAACTACGATCTAATCAAAAGGGTCAATTTGTGGGTCATGTTCACTGGCCATTGCCCATTCCAATACAAAGACATATCATGCACATAACCTACAAAATAGAATTTGGAGTTAAAAAGCTAGCTTTTCCATTTTCCCTTTGTGAGATTCATTGAATGAAAAGACCCTCCATCCAAAAATAAATGTCTTTGTAATTAAATGATAAATATCTTACCTGTTGAATACCAATAATTTAGATCATGTGAAAATTTTATGGATTTCTTAACAAATGCATGTTCCAAGAGAATAAGAGCAAGCATCGATGGATACATTTTTCATCCAAAATGAATATTTAATTCTTATTTGTTGGTTAAGTCAATTCCATATTTATTTCACTTTAGACCATAGCCTTTATGAATCTGATCATATTTTAGTTTTTCAACTTGTGACGCATGTTTTATTGGAAATAATTTAGACTTACCACTACCCCTTTTTTGTTTTAATTTATTTAACCAATAGGAAGATGTCTATATATGCTCAAATATTTAAACCTACCGTGGGTTAAATTTTTTATTCTAACATGAATTTACATCACCATTTAAAGTTTTCTATCTAGACAACTTCTTGTGACTGACCTAACTATAGGGAAAGTATTAGTGGTAGGTCAACAAATCATACATTTTTTTATCCTAAACAATTTTGGCATTTTTCAGTCTTTAGTATCAGCAAAGGCTAATCTTCACCATTTAAGGTTGATATTGGCTTAATCAACACAAGAGCTCCCGTGTTTGATCAACGAGCACACGTGTCAGGCCCCACCTCAAATATGATGACAGTAGACCCTGAGTGTATAATGGAATCTACTATCAGAATTGTTCTTATCTTTAGATATAAACATTACCATTAAAATTTTTCTTTAATCCTAAACTTAAACTTGGATTTAATCTGATACTTATACATTTCGATAATTACACAAGTACCAAAACACTATGTTTGGCTACATGCCGCAATTAACTGATGAGACGAGTGACAGTTTTTTATCAGCTAATACCTGTCGAAACTCAAGAGTAACCTGGTGAGAAAAATAAAAAAGAAAGCTCAATGAGTAGTGGATTTAATATTCAAATAATTTTTGTAAAACTTCCTTCCAATCATATAAAAGTTCAACACTTAGAACAAAATCATTTTAGCATTCAAGATAATAAATATTAGAAAATTTTCATAAATAACAATCATTAATAACCTTAACACATATAGGTTTGTAGAAACCATCACTAAATCTGTACCCTAACTTACTGTCATATCGACATAGAGTGATATCAATGCGCACAATCGAATATTTCTTTCATTTCCATACGTGCACGTTGGTCTACAAAAACATAATCATATCATTTACACCTCAGAAACACATTGAGGTGTATCGAGAACATAACTTTAACATTTACACCTTAGAAACACATTCTCAAGGTGTATCAAGAAATATAACTATAACATTTACATCTTAGGAGTACATTCTTAAGGTGTATCGAGCGATCACATGGGTACAAGATCTAGTACATTTAAAATCACCTTATCATAAATCTCATAATTCATAATCATTATCATACATAAAACATGTCTTCTCGTCATTCTGAAACCATTTAAAATAAAACATTCTCTTTCACGTTTAACATATAATTTCGACTAAAAACGTAACTTTAAAAATTCGTAATCATTGTCTGGAAATTTCATATCAATTCTTCTAATATCCTATATAATCATAAATTTCACCAAATCTCATAATATTTAACTAATAACAAAATATTTTGTAAAATAAACTCACTCACAAAATTATGCTGATCCCACTTTAGATTGTACACTAATCTAACTTCAGTCCAACCTAAAAGTTTTCAGAATTAATTATTCAATAATCATTCTAATAAGAAATATATAAAAATCCACAATATTTATTCATTATGCCAATTTTTCATCCCATGCTTCCAACTCCACACATTTCTTATATTTCCTTAAAGGGGTATTTGGTCCATAAGTTTGAAATCAGAGGCGTTTGACATTTGAAGCTAAACTCATGTTTATACACTTGAAATAAAATTTTCAGGATTAGAAAACTAAACCCATGAGTTTGAAATAAGTTTTCTAATTTTCTTTTTTTTATATAAATATTTTTTAATAAATGTTATGGATTTAAGAAAAATCTTCTTTCATTTTATACCTCATATTAGTGATCATTGGTGACCAACCACATACTGGTCGCTCGTTACCATTAGTCGATCATGCACCATTGATGATCGATTGTGCGACTGTCGGCGATCAATCGTGTGACTATTGGTGATAGATAGTTCGACTATCAGCGACCGCTAGTGACTGTTGCCGACCGATCGTGTGTCCGTCGGCGACAGATCGTGCGATCGTCGTGATCATCAATGACCAACTGCCGTGACTGGCCGCCCTTGACTGACCACGACTGATGACAGGTTGCTTGTGATCGTCGACAACCGCTGTCGACTAGCCGACCATAGCTCATTGGTAGTTAGTGACTTTTTCTCCCTCATTTTTTCCTTCCTCCATTTCCCTTTCTTCCACCTCTTTCCGTTGAATTCCTCATTCCTTGCCATAAAACGTCTATATGAGAATAACAATGATATTGACTTGTTATAGAAAGCAAATGGCCAGATGGGTATGTTTTAAACTTTTTTCTTCAAAAATTTGCCTAAAAAATAATTATGATAATCGATGTGATATTGACTTGTTATACAAGCAACAATGTTGACTAACTATATAAAATTTGTACAAAGCTAAATTTTAAAACAGTTACTATTTAAAAGCAAAACTGTGAATTATAAAATTTTTAAAAGTAAAGCTAAATTTAGAGATTAAAAAAGAAAAGTAAATTTGTTACCAGAATCTTGTTACTTTCTTGGTATTTTAAAAAGAAAACTAAATTACAAACTTTTTAAAATCTTAATAAATTTGTTACAAAGCTGTATTTTAAAAAATTTTGTTATCAAAATAAATTTTATTCTTTTTATAATAAAAGAAAAAAGACAACCTTAAATCTTTTTTAGAAGAAAAAACAAATTACAAACTTTCTCAAAATGTAAATTTAGATTTAGGGTTGTTGGAAAGCTAAAACTTTAAAATCATAACAAAAAAAGTAAATTGGTTACAAAGCAATATTTTAAAAGTAAAAAAAAAAAAAGGATTTTCAAAATCAGAATAAACTAAATATGCAGTAAAAATTGACAAATAATATAAATTAGAGATTAAACAAGATACATTTGTATTTTTTAAAAAGAATACTAAATTACAAAGTTTCTCAAAATGTAAATTTAGATTTAAGTTCGTTGGAGAACTAAAATTTTATAATCATAAGAAAAAGTAAATTTGTTACAAAGGTATAGTTTTTTTTTGTTTTAAAAAAAAAGATATGCTTTTATTTTTAAGAGGACTAAATTACAAATTTTCTCAATTAATACAATTTACAAAAAAAAAAAAAAAAAAAAAAAACTAGCTACACCCAAAAATTCAAATCTAGTATTCTAAGCACAGGCATTAGTAATTTCTAGGTCTCAGAACTCCTCAAATAAGCTTCTAGACATTTGATTCAAAACCTGAGCACCAAACGCCTTCTCTTCCTTCCCACTTAATCAACATTATCATTTTACTTCTAATCATGATGTGACCACTCATAACACACACACACTTTCTCTCTCTTCCTCTCCACTTCGTGACTTCCCCCACTTCCCCCTTCTTCTTCCTCACATTCCTATGTTCTGGTTTTCCCACAATTGCAAAGAAATTACCATTCTTCTTACCAATTTCTTTTCCAAGAAAATTTAAACTCCATCTTCCACAAGAAAGTTCTCGTCCCATATCACCCACCTACTTAAAACAACAATTCAAAGAGCATATCTCAATTCTAAATTACCCAAAACCTTCATTTTTCTGAGATAATCAGATATTTTAGAAAGGGTAATCTGGGGTGAGATGGTCAGTTTGGTATTTAGAAAGTCAATCCAAATGGACCCTAAATGTTTCGAGATGAGTGATTATTTTACCAACTAAACTATGCTCGGAGATTTAAGTGTCTATAATGTAGTAATGATTTACGTGTGGAAAGGTTATTTACTAGATAATTTATGTTATTGGTAAAGTATTATGAAATAATTTGTTTGTGAGTGGATACTTTCAAGTATTTTTGGTACAAAATATATGTTGGCGTGCGAGTGGTTATTTTACTGAATATTTTACTATTAGTCAAATATTATGAAATTTGTTCGTGAGTGGTTCATTTTATGAAGTACAGTACACTATGTAGAAGTAATCAATCCATGTAAAGGACCATAATCAGAGATTCTACTAGCAATGTCTTGAGTAGTAAAAGAACACAAAAAACAGCACATCAAATCTTATAATCAACCATAAATATGACCCATTGGTAGAGGCAAATACAGACAATTAATCATAAGAAGAAATTTTGAGTACCAAAAATTCTAAATCCTACCTACACATGAATATTGATTTTGATCTTGCGTTTTGTCTCATCAATTTCAAGGACCATAGGGAAGGAAATCAAACAACAGAAGAACCATATACCATGTGAATATTGGCCACTAAATATCCATTATGTTTGTTAATTAAAATTTCCCTGGACAAGTGGAAAACAAATAAACAAAGTTCTTCCTATCTTAAAAAGATTGTTGTCCACTCTCTTTTGGAATTTCCCCCTTTTTTTTCCTTTTCTTTTTTGAACCAAAACAAAATTTTAAGAGATTTACAACCGCAACTAAACTAACATTACAAGTAGAGGGGTATTCAAAAAATTCAATGACTCGAAAAAATCAATCAATCCAATCTAATCCAACTGAATATATACCATATTAGTTAATAAATAAAATAAAAAATTATTAAATGACAACTCAAATTTATTGATGAGATATATGGTGTAATTAATGATAATTCAAAAAATTAAATTTTTAAATAATTAAAACTAAATTCGTTTAGAATTTTTTAATATTTTAATTATAAAATATATTAAAATTAAATATGAGAGAAGGTACAAAAAGATTAAAATCGTTTGAAAATTATGCAGAAATTTAGTCATGGAATATAATTAAAGTTTAGGACCTTTGTTTCATGAGGTGAGGGGTGCCCAAAACAATACAAAATTGATATTTTACAATTAACCGGGGTCAAAATTGAGAAAGAAAAAGTTGCACTAAAATTCATTTATTATAAAATGAGCCCAACTCTTAACCAAATTCATCCATTACTTAGTACTCGAATTCCCTAGTAAAATGAGGAAACTTTCAGAAAAAACTTCAGTTGCATTGTCTCTATTCTCTATGGTGCTTTTACTCCAATTTGGTTTCTCCATAAGTTGCATCCAAAAGGAGCGTGAAGCTCTTCTTCAATTCAAGAAAAGTTTTGATGATCCTTCTCGTCGCTTGGCTTCATGGAATGGAACAGATTGTTGTAATTGGAATGGAGTTGGTTGTAATCAAACTACTGGACATGTTACTATGATTGATCTTCGAAACGATTATGATCAGGTCCACTCCTACTCACCTTTATATAGCAATTCCATTGACTTTAGTTTGTTTGAGTTCAAATACTTAAATTATTTGGATTTAAGTGGGAACAACTTCAACTATACTCAAATTCCAAACTTGTTGAGTTCAATTGTTGAATTAAGATATCTTAATCTTTCTAGAGCATCTTTTTTTGGAAAAATTCCTCCTCATTTAGGAAATCTTACTAAATTGAATGCTCTTGATTTATCATTTACTTGGTCGCAACCACATAGTGATGTTGAATGGATATCTCACCTTTCATCCTTACAGTTGCTTTGGTTGAAAGGGATAGACTTTTCGAAGGCTTCAAATTTGAGTAAAGTGTTAAGTTCTCTTCCTTTGTTGTCGTCCTTGAGATTGAGGGATTGTAGCCTTCAAAACATCAATTTCTCTTTGAGTTCCCTAAAGTATTCTTTATTTCTTTCTAAAATTCAATTTTTGGACTTGTCTGACAATCAGTTAAGTGGTCCAACTCCTAAATTTTTTCAAAATATGACTTCCTTGAAATCACTAAACCTTTCCATAAATAAGTTCACTGCTATTTTTGAAGGTGAAATTTCTGCCTTTCCTTCTGGAATTCAACTTCTAGACTTATCTTTCAATGACTTAAATGGTCCAATTCCTAAGTTTTTTCAAAATGTGACTTCCTTGAAATTCCTATATCTTTCACGAAATAAGTTTATTACTATTGAAGGTGGACTTTCTTCCTTCATTAGAAACAATTGTGGCCTAAAAGTATTTGATTTATCGAAGAACTCTGATCTTGGTGGGAATGTGTTTGGAAGTTACGAGAATGAATTAATGGATTGCAATGGATATGATCTTCAAGTGCTTAACTTAGGAGACACACCTGTGAGAACCAAAATTCCATATTGGTTAGGAAAGTTAAAAAACTTGAAGTCCCTTTACCTTCAAAACAGTAGCATTTATGGTCCAATTCCTACTTCACTTGGAAATTTATCAAGCCTTGAATATTTAGATGTTTCAAGCAATGCTTTAACCGGAGCAATTCCAACCTCATTCGGAGGATTATTAAACTTGAGAAAATTGTATTTACATGATAATAGATTGGAAGAGGTAGGAGAAGAATGTTTCATCCAACTTGGGAATTTGAAGGTATTAGACATATTAACAAACTTGCTCAAAGGCATTCTTACAGAAGCTCATTTTACAAATCTCTCTCAATTGCATACCTTAATGATTGGCTACAATGAGCTTCTTTCATTGGTCATGAAATCTAATTGGATTCCTCCCTTTCAATTAAAATATCTTGATGCAACTTCATGTATGGATTGTTTTGGAAGTGAGTTCCCTCAATGGCTTCAAACACAAAAAGCACTAGTTGAATTGTGGTTATCCAACACAAGTCTCTCAACTTCTTTGCCAACATGGTTCACACCACAAAATCTCATCCATTTGGATCTTTCACACAACCAAATGGTGGGATCACTTTTTACCACCATTGTCGATCAAATGCACAATATGACACAGATGTTTGTCAATGATTCTTTACCTCCCTCGTTTTGCAAATTGAAGAGTTTAGAATATTTGGATCTCTCCAACAATAGGTTATCTGGAATGATTCGAGGTTGTTTGTTGACAATAAAAGATTTGATAATTTTGGATTTGTCGTCAAATAACTTTTCAGGGACCTTTCCATATTCACATGGAAATCTTTCTAGTATTCGACAACTATTCTTGAGAAACAATAATTTTGAAGGTTCTATGCCAATTGTATTGAAGTATTTCAAAGACCTGGAAGTTCTAGATCTTGAAGGAAATAAATTCTCTGGAAACATTCCCACATGGGTAGGCCATAATTTTGGGAGTTTGAAATATCTAAGCTTACGAGGTAATTTGTTCAATGGTACCATTCCTTCAAGTCTCGGCAATCTCATTCAGTTGCAAATTTTGGATCTTGCACATAACCAATGGGAGGGATGTATCCCACCAAATCTCAACAATTTGAAGGCAATGATGGGAAATCACACGCTGGGAATCACCATATTTTGTAGGAATGAATTGTGCAATGATCTTGGTAAAAATGTCATGTTGTCTATCAAATCAAGTTATTTCAATTACTCTATGACACGACTTATAAGATTCATAGTGAATATAGACCTATCTAATAACTCTTTGGTGGGTTTCATTCCAAATGAGATAACAATGCTTACAGGGTTGGTTGGATTGAATTTGTCCCACAACAATCTAATAGGGCCAATCCCTATTAAAATCGAGAAATTTGAGTCATTAGAATCACTCGATCTTTCTTTTAATCAACTTTCTGGACCAATTCCTCATGGCTTATCAAGATTAAATTCATTAGGCATCCTGAAATTATCCCACAACAATTTATCTGGCAACATTCCTCGAGAGGGTCATCTAGCCACATTCAATGAGGCTTCAAGTTTTGACAACAATCCACATCTTTGTGGGGATCCGCTTCCAATGAAATGTGCGACGGAGAATCCATCTAAGCTGCCATTCAAAAACATTGACAACAATCCAGATCAAGAGGAAGATAAATGGGAGAAGTGGTTGCTTTATGTTATGATAATTCTTGGATATACAATTGGATTTTGGACAGTTGTTGGAACTTTAATATTGAAGAAGAGTGGGAGATATGCTTACTTCAAGTTTGTGGATGAGGCTAATTACAAAGTTCATGCAACAATTTTGAGGAGCATAGAAATGCTTAAAGGAATCTGCATTCGCAAATGACTAAGGTAATAAAATTTTGTTTGTTTTCTTTTTTTCTTTTTTCTCAATTTTGCACTTCATAAATTATAATTTCTTAGCTTCTCTTGTCAATGTGTCATTTGAACAAATATTGGTAACTAGAAAGAAGTAGAGAAGGTTCAATTGTGTAGAAGGAACGCTAATTAATAATTTTTTGGAAAATGGTGGTTGTAAAGCTATTCATGGAGAAGATTAAAAAAATAAAAAATAATAATAAAAAAAAAAAAAAGTCCCGGCTAAAAGGTAATTGGTTGAAAATTATCTATTAAAAATTAGGTGGAAGTGATGTTACTACGAAAACCCATATAAGAATGAATGTCGATCGGGATCAATCAAGTAAAATTTGTATAGCACAAACCAATTTTGACTAACTAATGTTTGTATAGCTCCTGTGGCTTATCTCTAGCCTTGATGCGATTTTGTACTCTCCTTCGTGCTTATTGAATATATTTTATCGGAGATGATGTCGGTGCTAAAAAGGTGTCCACCTAGTGGAGATGTTCGGGTGCACCCCTGATCTACAGTATCCTTTTTCAAAAAAAAAAAAAAAAATGTTTGTGATCAATTTTGGCTAAACTAATGTCAATTTATATAGGTTTGGTTAGTTTCTTTATATGTTAAATTCACATGTGAAAATTTAATATTCAACCTAAATACAAACAAATTATGTAAGAAAAGGGAAGCTCACAAAATTAATGAATAGAACCTACATATAAATGCATTTTAAGAAGGGAATTTTTTATAGATAGAAAAAATGTCAAACTATTTATAGAAAATAGCAAAAAAAAAATATTGATAGACATTGATAGACTTCTATCAGCATCTATCAGTGATAGACTTCTATCATTTCTATCACTGATAGACCTTGATAGATTTCTATCAGCGTCTATCACAACTATCTAAAAATTTTGCTATTTTGTGTAAATAGTTTTCTTCACTTTTCTATTTTTAAAAACACCCCTCTTAAGAATATAAATACCTTGAACGGTTTTTGTAAATAGGTCTCTTATGATTTTCTTTAAAAGTTTATTAAAATTTTATTTAAAGTTACGGCACATAAAATTTAATTTGATGTAAAAGAATTAAAGACCATCTTCCATAGTTATACTATGACGAATTTGAATTATGGTCTTTATAATGTCTCTTATTGTAGGAATAATTATTCATTTAGAGTTATTTTGATGAATATCAAATTGTTGTGTATGTTATATTCTCTTTACAATTCATTTGGGCATTTCAAATAGGAATCAATATTCTATTTCACCTGTCTAATGTTTCACTTTTTTATTAAACTTTACAATTTTGAATATGTTATTATGTGATAAATTGCACACCATTTGATTCTTAGTGTTCATTCAAAATTTATCCTAGTTATAATTCCTTCAATTTAAATTAATCATCCTATTATAATTCCTTAAATTTAAATTCGTACTAACAAATTGAATCTTTGATGCAGGTAAATGCTACACAAAAATATCTATGATCAAGAACTTTAATCTCTCATTAATTTTGAACTATATGCTAAAATATTTTATAGCTTTCCTTTCATAATAATCGATGTAATAATATATGCTATTATATGAATGCTAAATTATTCGAGATTTGGCTGATGAAATAAAGTCTATTTAAGAATTTTACAAAATTGACTGAAGAAAGTCAAAATGAATTTATCTCCTTTTTTAGGTAAAACTTCCATACTGTTAGATATTGGTTAAGTTGCTAATATATATATCTTTTTAAATTCTACTTGAACTTCTTTGACAAAGGATAACATTTCTTTAGGCGCTTGTAACTTCAATAACGTCTAATCTTTGATTGTAATTAATCTATACTATATTAAAAGGCAAAAATTCCTTAAAAAAACATTTTTAGACTACATTATCCTCTTTAATTTTAATTTATTACACTTATGCCATTTCAATAGTAATCATGGAAATTATTTTTTGCCATTATTTTTTGTAGTATTAAAATTACATTGAAGTTAACTTTTGGATTTTTTTTTTTTTTTTTTTTGGTTCATAAACGTGTAAAGCCAAAAAAAATGAGCTTTTACTTTTTAAATTATTATTATTATTATTATTATTATTATTATTATTAGAAAAATAAGAGAAACTATTTACACAAAATAACAAAATTTGTAGATAGTTATGATAGATGCTGATAGAAGTCTATCAGGGTCTATTAGTGATAGAAATGAGAGAGAAGTCTATCACTGATAAATGTTGATAGAAGTCTATCCTGATAAAAGTCTATCAATGTCTATCGGTATTTTTTTTATTATTATTTTCTGTAAATAGTTTGACATTTTTTCTATTTGTAAAAATTTTCCGTATTATTAAGTTAAATGCCAAATTAATGTCAATAACAACACACACTACTATGGTTTTATTTTATTAATTTAATTAAAAATCAAATTAAAATTTTTTTTGTAACTCTTACCTTCTATCACTATAAAAATGACGCATCATTCTTCACCAACACCTAAAGTTTTATCCTTTCTTCATTTTTGTTATCTCAATACATTCTTCTCAAAGCCACTTTAATCCTTAAGATTTCTCAAAGATGATGATACATTCAAGTTGCAAAGGATCACATGACGTCATATTTAATATCTTGATTTTTAGGCTTGTGATGTTACAACTCAACTTTGATGAAGTTAAATAAGAGTTTTTGCCTACCGATTGTTATGTGAACAAATCTATTTGAGAAAATATGAGTATATAAAAAGAGTCTTTCCGCCCTCTTATAATCAATGTACTATTTTTTGTTTGGTTGAAAAAAAAATGAAAATTTAGGGGTCATTTAGTTTAAGGTTTTATAGATGTTTGGGTATAAGATATTGGGAATAAAGGATGACTGTGTTTGGTTGTGCATGTATCAGAATTTTATGAATAAAAATTATGTTTGTATTTAGTTTATGAATTTAAGCATGTCAATCTTATATAATTATAATATATTAATTAATTAATAATCAATAATAATTTTAATTATAAATATTTGAAAATGGAATAATTTATAATTAATCAATTAACCAATTAATATAGTTAATTAATGTCATATTACTTATAGTCTAATGCTTAATCATTTTTATAATTAATTAATTTTAACATTAGTGGTTTTAATTTTAATTAAATAGTATAAGAAAATATATTTTAATAAATCATATATTATATAAAGTGAAAAAATGAGATAAAAATATGATACGTTAATAAATATAATAAAGTCATAAAAATATTAACAAACTAAATTTGAACCTATTTTATTAATGTATAAAATTAAACTTAAATAATTAAAAAAACAATTGAACTAAACAATATTTCACTCAAATTATTTAAAATTTATTAAACTCACTTGCAATGCACGTAGTAAAAAACTAGTATTATAAAATGATGTAAACTTTAAAGCTTTAACAATATGCAACCTAGGTAGGCATTTATGCCCAAATTAACACTTTATACCTTGTATGTTGCATCTCAATCCAAGTCTTGCAACTCAATCTAATCCAAATCCATATTAAATCTCCTTTTATTGGCTCCCTAGCTGGTTGTTGAGCTTACAGAAGCAATCTCTTCAAAAACTACAACTCTTCTACTATTGCTATAAATTTAAGTGCTTTTTGTTACAATTAATCGCTTATCATTGGCTTATCTTTAGCCTTTTTGCGATTATGTACTCTCCTTTGGACTTAATGAATATATTCGATTGGGAGATGATGTCGGTGCTAAGAAGGTGTCCACCTAGTGGAGATGTTCGGGTGCACCCCTGATCCTCTGTATCCTTTTCAAAAAGAAAAAAAAAAGACCAAAAGAAAACAAAGTGAGATTCACTTTGATTTCTTACGACCCAACCATAAGTAGAAATGCGTATAGTTCAACTATCGACCTCAACATTTAATTCAACAATCCATTTATCAAAACTTGAGAAATTTCAATAGAAATTACTGTCGTAACATTTAGATTATTAAAGTTCAAATCAACACAAAATAGAGCTGGGATATACTTATATTATACAAAATGGTAAAGGACTTACATTTTAATTTTATCTTTTCAAGGAGTACTGGAGTTCTCTGTATATAAAATTTTAATGTATATATAAATATATACATAGATACAAATTTGATTATGCAAAACTAATGTTTAATCAAAAGGGTCGATTTGAAGAGTAACCTTATGACTGCTATTTTGTGGTGCTTATGGCTTGAACGTAATAGAAGGATTTTCCAGGATTCCATCAAAAACCAAAACCAACTCTGGAAAGACATTATTGCTTTGGCTGGTCTTTGGAGCTCCAAATCTCATTTATTTTGTAATTATGATGCTTCTTCTATTGCACTCAACTGGAATTCTTTTTTGTAACTCATTCCATTTTCCATTGTTGTCCCCCTTTCGTTTTGAGCTGTCCTCTAGCTTTTTGTACTTAACTTTTGATCGATTGAATACATCGCTATTAGTATCGGGGCATGATGAGGGTGTTACGGAGGTGTCAACCTAGTTGAGATGTCCTGGTGCACCTCCTGATCTCACTATCCTTTGGTATCTTGTTCAAAAAATCAAAAGGGTCGATTTGTGGGTCGTGTTTACGAACCATTTCCATACCAGTACGAAGAGACGTAGGGCACATAACCTACATAATAGAATTTGGAGTTAATTAAAAAGCTAGCTTCTCCTTTCCATTTGTGAGATTCATTGCTCTAAATACAAGGGTGGAAGTCCCTCAGTCCAACAAAACTTTTAGGTCAACTAAAAAAACAAATGCCTTTCCAATTGAAAGATAATAGGTTATCAATTGCATATTCAATTTAGACCATGTGAAATTTATGGATATTTCAACATATGCTTTTTCCATCCAAAATGAATATTTAATTCTTATTTTTTGGTTCAAGTAAATTATATATTAATCTTAAACCCTTTCAAGTCAATTACATATTCAAATCAATTCACTACAAGGAATTGGGCCTTTAATGTCGGTTGAAATAAATTGGCTCGAACGTACAATGTCAGTTTTAAAACACGATCTTCGATGCCGGTTGTCAACCGACATTGTACCTCTATAATATATGTTTTAAACCGACATTAAAGTCTAGTTTTGTACTAGTGATTTAATCTTGCCACTGTTTTTTATTTATTTATTATTATTATTTAACCAAAGAGCATGTTTTATTGATTTAACCAATGGGAAGATGTCTATGCTCCAATATTTTAAAGTATCAGTGGTTAAATGTGTCTATACGTACATTATTCTTGTAACTACCACCTCAAACATGATAAAAGTATTAGTGGTAGTTCAAGAAATCATACATTTCTTAATTCTGAACAATTTTAGCATATCTTTCAATTTTTGGTACCGACAGAGGCTGATCTTCACCATTTAAGATCGATATTGGCTCGATCAGCACAAGAGTTCCTATGTTTGAACAGCGAGTGTATGTGCCAAATATCCTGCTTCAATAACAAATTTACATCTCAAAGATTGAGGATGAAACTTTAACAAAAACGATTATCAGCACAATGTCTTTAAGTCAAGTTAGGAACTCAATATGTTTGCATTCTTTTATGCTCCTGTTGCTTTACATTGCTTACTTCAACAACCATTAGGGTTGAAATCAACTTGACTACAATTTGTCACATGAAGCATATTAATAATAAACATACGAATTTAACTTGCATGAAGAAATTCAATTGATTATTTCATATTTTCACTGATGCAACATGAATGCATCAGGTTGTAAGTTCTATATGCACTCCACAAGCCCAAAATTTCTAACTCTTGATCTTTGCGTTTTGTCTCATCAATTTCAAGGTCCATAGAGACAGATATCAAACAACAAGTGGAAACAAATAAACAACTTCTTCCTATCTTAAAAAGATTTTCAAATATATTCTTTTTATTTTTCATCTCCAAATTCATAAAGTATAAATAACACTGCCTACACTTTCACTTTTCAAACACACCTTCTCTTTTATACTTTTTTAGATAGTTGAGTTTATCAAATTATATATATACGATTTTAGCACTATACTCATATGCTCACTAATACTCCAAAAAACAATTCTAAGTTTGTTGTCACTGCACTCTAAAACACATAAACATCACCAATAAAAAAGAAAAAACTACCCTAAATTACTACCTAATCGAAATCAAACAAACTACAAAAACCTAAAACTAAAAGCAACCAAATATACCCAAAAATAAAACCAATAGAAACTCTGCAAAATGAAAATAATAAATCCGAACAACATATTGATCACAAAAATAGATTGAATGCGCCGGACGGAATTCACAACAAAATATTTCCCTATATTATATCTTTCAGTTTCATTTTCTTCATATGCCTACTTGCACTTGTGATACAGTAAAATAATTCAATACTGGAAACCATAATTGGAAACTATAGGACTATATATATATATATATATATATATATATATATATTTCTTTTTTAAAAAATACAGTTAGAGTATTAAAGATTTGCCTTAATGTTTGCCCTTATCTTTAATGTTTGTTTGCCCTTATTTAATGTGTTTTTAATATTATTTAAAATTTTATCCATTCTTAATTATCCTTTTTAGAATTAATTTAAATATTATATCGGAGTGTTTGGTACGTTAAGTTGGCTTGACTTGGGTGGGTAAAAATAATTCAATCCATGTTTTGCCCATTGGTTTGAAAAATCGATGACTTATTTTACCAAGTCAATGGACTAGGTTTTTATTATTAATAGACTTTTACATTGCTTTGGAATTATTGTTAGTCTCTTCAACTTTCTCTCATTTTTCCATTTTCATCATCTTTGATTCTTAAATTTGCCTCAAACACAAACTTTCTAAACCAACTCAACTCTGTACTTCAAATACAAACAATTATTATCAATTCAATTTAATTCTGCACCCCAAATACAGACAATTATTATCAACACCGACAATTATTATCTATAGATAATTATTACCAACTCAACTTAACTTCGCGTATCAAACGCCTCCTAAGAGATTTCCTTGAATTCAAATATTAAAAAGAAAAAAAAAAAAGACTAGGAAAACACAGCTAAGAAATAATTTAAAATGAAGAAATAGTTTATAATAAACCTGTCACAATATAAAATGTAAAAAAATTGATGAACCTTTAACGATAAGATTTAAATAAATTTAGATTTATGGTTGATAAGGAACAATAAAGATAAAAGTGTATAATTTCCATTTTGTTTTTAAAAAAATTAAAAACTCAAGAAAAAGATTTTTTTTCATGGCCTCTGCGTCTATTATGGGGGAAAATTGCCGCAAGAGAAACTGAATGGAAATAAAAAATTAGAATAATCAAATAACGATGACAAAAATATATTAAAGAATAAAGTTCAAAATTGAGTTGACTGAAAAGTAAAGTCTTTGATGGTCCGACAAAAGGTCTTTCTCTCTTACATTTTCTTTGGTTGCATTTTCTTTACGTAATTACAATTCTTGCCTGTCTTAACATTGTCAAATCAAAGGTCACACAAATAATGTTTCCATGAGAAAATTAATGTAGAAATTTAGCACACTTTTTTTCTTTACTATTATTTTCTCCAATTAACAGAGTTTCTCTAATGAGACAATTATTAAATTATTCCAATTAAATTATATGGAATAATGTATTCTTTTTTCTTCACTAAAATTTTTTTTTAAAAAAATCTTTTTTTATAGAGATTTTAACAAGTCATATATTTTTTATACTATGAATATCTAAAGATTGTAATATCTAATTAAAAGGTATTAATAATCTAAATAGGTTACATAAATCCATAATCCCGGATCATGTGTTATAAAATTTAATTTATATCTTGTAACCTATGCTATTTAAAGTTCAAATAGTATTGTAAGGTGCCTTTGTAATATACAATTACATACCACATAAGAGATTATTTGCTCTCTATAAATTCTCCTCTCTACTTCGTTCTCTAATCTGCTTATCTTTATTCTTATATACAATAATAAAGATAAGCAGATTAGAGAACAAAGTAGAGAGGAGAATTACCCTAATATATTGTTCTTATACTTCTTGTTTTATAACAACAATCATTTTTTATAGTGTCTACATTAATTTTAGGGTAATTGTGTTAAATGAAAAAACTACTGGAAATATTGTCAAATATAATAAAATACCATTGTCTATCTGTGATAGATACTGATAAACATCTATTAATGTCTACCAGTGTCTATCATTCTTTATCTCAGATAGACAATGATATTTGCTATATTTGTAAATATTTTTGTTTACTTTTTTATATTTGAAAACAACCCTTAATTTTAATTAGTTTAAGTTATTATTATTTATTTATTTACTATATTATATAATAGAAATCTTTTTTTTATTCTATCAATAATTTAAAATGTTTTTTTAAATCTTCGAAACAATCAAGTTTACTTCGCTATCTATAAAACAATTTGATCGATGAAACTTTATTTAGCTATTATTCTTCTACTTTAATACCCTCTAACGATCAACAAACTAAAATTGAGTCATTTCTCACAGTCCATGAACAAAATATTAGAGTTAAGATCTAAAAATGTAAAAGGAAAAAAAAGAGGTAGCTAGCAACTCACCCTCCCTATGATACAATTGAGAAGATCACAAAAATACAGATCTATCACGAATGAAAAAAATGTTTTTTCTTTTAATAATTTAGGCCCCGTTTGGTAACAATTTCGTTTTTTGTTTTTTATTTTTGAAAAACAAGCTTACTTTCTTTCATTTTTTTTACCATGGTTTGTATCAATCTTAAGTCAAAAAATTGCATTCTTAGCCAAATTCCAAAAACAAAAACAAGTTTCTAACAACTACTCTTTTTAGTTTTCAAAATTTTTATTTGGTTTTTGAAAACATGGTAAAAAGTAGATATTAAGACAAGAGATTTAGAGGTAGAAGATGTTTTTATAGGTTTAATTTTTAAAAAGACCAAAACTAAAAAACGAAATGATTATCAAATGGGACCTTAATAAGTAAAAGTATTAAATTTTCAAAGCATAATTGAAATGAATCCTAAAATTCATATACATTGTATATAATTTAATTAGACTAAAGCTGATAACATAAATGGTGGCAAAAGTCTTTGATAGTCAAACAAAAAGAGACTTCTAATTAACTCACTTTTTTTCTCTTCAAACTTTTCTTTACCAAAGTCTTTAGTCTTCTAGTCATTATTGTTAGCTCCATTCCATCTATTCATCCCTTTCCCTATCTGTATGGTTGGTTGAAAAAATCATTTCTATTACATTTATTTTTGGTCCATAAATTTTTATATCTCTGTTCATTTTTTTAAAGAAAAAAAAAAAAAAAAAAAAAAAAAAAAAAAAAAACTTTTTCTTTTGCCTTTATCTCTATTTTTTCTCATCAATTATTTAATATAGAGATGATGTGGGCCTTGAACGTGTGAATTAAGGTGCTTACATGTGCATTCATAAAAATTAGGTCTTTGATGGTTCCACAAAATGCCTTTCTCTTAAAAGAGTCATTTTCTTTG
The DNA here is from genome assembly GCA_002890555.2 of Lagenaria siceraria. Lineage (NCBI taxonomy): Eukaryota > Viridiplantae > Streptophyta > Magnoliopsida > Cucurbitales > Cucurbitaceae > Lagenaria > Lagenaria siceraria. The sequence goes on from CM016488.1 coordinate 5,265,506, forward strand.
CCATGCTCTATCCATAATATTATATTCCATCTATATTTCTACATTTTCATCGATTTGTTATCGATATGAGGGATGAATCGATATTTTCATTATATTGTAGAAAAATACACAAAATACAAAAAATAAGCATCAAAATGTCACTAATTAAGTATAATATAAATAATAGATATGTTTACTTATTTGAAAATAATAAAATATTTATTTACTAATTTAAATTTCTATTTTTAAAATTTCTATTTTTAAAATTTTTTCAAAAATATCCATCAATACTGATATTTTATCGATATTTCCATCGAAATTTCTGTAAAATTAGGATATTGATATTTTCATTGACATCAATATTTTCAATCTTGATTCTACCATTGTCAGTGTCATTTCATCTATTCAACATTTATTTTTTGAAAAACAATCTTCAAGACTTATTAAGGGCTGACTTGATTGGACAAAAAATACCTAATTGAAGTGTTAAAGTTAAAGAAATAACTTTCTCTCAACAAATTATAAAGGGTAGTTTATTATTTGAGAATGTAGATTATTAAAATTTTTAAATGTTAGGAATTATGGAAATTTTTAAAAATAGAAAAACAAAGGAAACTATTGACACAAAATAGCAAAATTTTTAGATAGTTGTGATAGACGCTGATAGAAATCTATCAGGGTCTATCATTGATAGAAATGATAGAAGTCTATCACGATAGATGTTGATAGAAGTCTATCAATGTCTATAAGTATTTTTTTTGCTATTTTTTTGTAAATAGTTTGACATTTTTTCTATCTATAAAAATTTTCCTACAATTTATATTATTTTTATATGTTATTTTTCTCAACAAAATAATATATTATGATTTAAGACTATTTTATAAAATAAATATTTGTTTAAATTTAAATTTGAGTATCTTGCTAAAAAATAAAAACAATCACAGTGATATATATGGTTGACAATATTTGTTTTAATTATATAATGCAAGTAAAGAAGTATATATAAAAGAAAAAAAAAAGGGAAAAAAACTAAAATGAGGATGCCCTCAACATGAAAATTTGAAAAATACATGTTTGAGGAGGACATCCAAAACTCTCGAGATGCCCAAAAATCTTCAGATGACAAGTGATAATTCTCATTTTTCTAGAATTCTCATTCAGTCTTTTTCATAGAAAAATCATATTTAAAATAGAAAATAATTCATAAATGACATTTTTAATTTCAAGAGTGAAAAAAAAAATGAATTTGGTAAGAAACTTTCTTCTTTTGGTGTATTTTTGCACAAAATTCATTGAAGCCAAATTGGTGCAGCATTCTAGAAAAACGAATGCTACATCATAGCATAAAATTTATTATAGATTCAATTTCGAAGGTAAAATTAAGGAATTTTCTCCTCCAAAATTTAAATTTCAAAATTTCAACAAAATATTGAAATTTACATATTGAAAATTTGGAAATTAAAAAATAATATATAAATTTAAATATTAGAAAATTTATAATTCAATATTAAACTAATATATAAATAAAGGAAAGTTAACAAATATTTGACCTCAGGGCCAAAACGTTTTTTATAAAAAGAAACAGAAAGAGTAGAAGCTATTAATTTAGCTCAATTTTTAGAAACTTTTCTTAAAATTTAGAAATAAGAAATAGGAATAGTTATCAAACACGCTGTTTTTTAAAAAATGAGAAACAGAAATAGAAAACAAGAACATCATTAAATTGGCTTAAACATCTATAAGTGTTAAAATTCAACTCCAAGCTTACAGTAATTATATAAATTAGATTCACAAATGACATAAATTGAACCGTCAAACTTATATAAATATTATAATTTATACAATTATATAAGATTGAAGGTCTAATTTGACCTAATTTTACACTCATTTAAGTTTGAGGGTTCATTAATTTTTTAAAATTGAAAGTTTAAGGGTGTAAGTAATTGCGACCACCACCATATTTTAGGAGTGATTTTTGCAATTTGCCAAAAATTTAAATATTCTAAAAAAATTGTTTTTTCATGGCCTTGCGTCTATTATGGGGAAAATGGGTAATCCGATAAAAATCGGAATGAAAATAGAAAAGTAAGAATAACCAAATGAAGATGACATAAAATATATTTAAAAAATAAAGTTAATATTTGAGTTGATTGAAAAGTAAAGTCTTTTGATGGCTCTACCAAAGGTCTCTCTGTTACATTTTTCTTTTTTTAAGGTATTCTTTGGTTGCATTTTCTCTACGTAATTATGGTCTTTCATATCCTATCAGTTTCAATGTTATTTGAAGCAGTCTTGAAGGGTGGACTATATTTTAATAAATTGACTTAATTATAATAGTGTTATGTGAATTTAGTGATTGAAAAAAAAATGATTACTTCTAAGAAATTATCATTTTTGTCTTTTATTTCATTTTGAGTTAAATTCTTTTTTGGAATTCAAATATGTAAGTACTTCAAGAGAAGAGAATAAGCATTCCATATCCTAAAGGTCAAAACATAGTTGGTGTTATAAGTCTTTTATTAAGGAGTTTGTTATTGGTTTATTTATTATATAGGCAAAACTTGAACAACAGAGTTCTGCGACATGTCTTACAACATATTGTGACATTGTCTAACATTCTTTACAATTTTTTAATAGTATTAAATAAAATGTTATTTAAAATTTATCTATTCTTAATTAATCCTCTTTAGAATGAATTTAAATATAATTGGAGGATTGCTTTGAATTCAAATGTAAAAAAACTAGAAAAACAAATCTAAAAATCAATTTAATACGAGAAATTAAAATAGTTTATATCATAAACGTGTCACAAAATAAATGTAAATTAAGTTATTTCTTGAACATGATTTACTAGTATATCAACTATATATTGTTCAAGAATATAATATTGCAATCAAAATAATAAAATAATTATTAAATATTAATTGTGAGGCTTTAAGGCAAAAATTGAACCAAATGTTTAATTTGTTCATACCTATATCATATAGAATACATTATATTCACTACTATAATTTAAGTTAATCAATTATTTATTTCAATAATGCTATATTAGCTTCTTCTTCTTTTTTTAAGAAAAGATACATTTGTAATTAGTTTTAAGAAAATACAAATCTATAAAAATTTCGAAAAAAAAATAGAAAAACAAATCAAGCTATATAGTTCTTGTTCAATAGTCACTTTCAGGATGGCAGTGGTGCCAAAACAAAATCGATATTTATTATAAAATGAGCCCAACTCTTAACCAAATTCATATATTACTCAGTACTCAAATTCCTTAACAAAATGAAGAAACTTTCAGAAAAAAAAAAAACAAAATCAGTTTTATTGTGTGTGTTAACAATGATGCTTCTACTCCAATTTTGTTTCTCCATAAGTTGCATCCAAAAGGAGCGTGAAGCTCTTCTTCAATTCAAAAAAAGTTTTGATGATCTTGATCATCTCTTGGCTTCGTGGAATAATGGAACAGATTGCTGTAATTGGCATGGAGTGGGCTGCAATCAAACTACTGGACATGTTACTATGATTGATCTTCGAAAAGATTATCATCAGGTCAACTTCTACTCACATTTATATAACAATTCCATTGACTCTAGTTTGTTAGAGTTGAAATACTTAAATTACTTGGATTTAAGTGGGAATTACTTCAACCATACTCAAATCCCAAGCTTTTTAGGTTCAATGGTTGAACTGAGATATCTTAATCTTTCTAGTGCATTCTTTTCTGGGAAAGTTCTTCCCAATTTAAGAAATCTTACTAAATTGGATGCTCTTGATTTATCATTATTTTATGAACTTGATGACGCAAGATGGGTGCAACTACATGGCGATATTGAATGGATATCTCACCTTCTATCCTTAAAGTTCCTTGGGTTGAGTGGGTTTGACTTTTCAAAGGCTTCAAAATTGATGGAACTGCTAACTTCTCTTCCTTTGTTGTCCTCCTTAAATTTGAAACATTGTCGCCTTCAAAACATCCATTTCTCTTTGAGTTCCTTGAATTATTCTTCATTTTTTTCTAGAATTCAACTTTTAGACTTGTCTTACAATCAGTTAAGCGGTCCAACTCCTACGGCTTTTCAGAATATGACTTCCTTGAAATTCCTATATCTTTCAAGAAATAAGTTCACTACTATTGAAGGTGGTCTTTCTTCCTTCATTAGAAACAATTGTGGCTTAAAAGTATTTGATTTATCGTACAACTACGATCTTGGTGGAGATGTGTTTGGAAGTTATGAGAATGAATCTATGGCTTGTAATGGATATGATCTTCAAATACTTAACTTAAGAGACACATCTGTGAGAACCAAAATTCCATATTGGTTAGGAAAGTTAAAAAACTTGAAATTCCTTTACCTTCAAAACAGTGACATTTATGGTCCAATTCCTACTTCGCTTGGAAATTTATCAAGCCTTGAATATTTAGATCTTTCAAGTAATGCTTTAACTGGAGTAATTCCAACCTCCATTGGAAGATTATTGAACTTGAGAGAATTGCATCTACAAAATAATAGATTAGAGGAGGTGGGCGATGAATGTTTTATCGAACTTGCAAATTTGGAGGTGTTGGACATATCAAAAAACTTGCTCAAAGGCATTCTTACAGAAGCTGGTTTTGCAAATCTCTCTCAGTTAGATTCCTTATTGATTGGCCACAATGAGCTTCTTTCATTGCAGATGAAGCCTAATTGGGTTCCTCCTTTTCAATTAAAATTGCTTGTTGCAGACTCATGTATTGGTTGTTTTGGAAGTGATCAGTTCCCTCAGTGGCTTCAGACCCAAAAATCATTGGGTGATTTGTTTTTGTCCAATATGAGTATTTCAAGTGCTATACCAACATGGTTGACACTACATAATCTCACTACTTTGGACCTTTCCTTCAACAAAATGGCAGGTCCACTTTTTACCAGCATTGTCGATCAAATGCCCAATTTGAGAAAGTTGTTTCTCAATGATAATCTTATCAATGATTCTTTACTACATTCGCTCTGCAAATTGAAGAAGTTGGACAATTTGGATCTTTCAAACAATAGGCTATCTGGAGTCGTTCAAGGTTGTTTGTTGGTTACACATTTGTATATTTTGGATTTGTCATCTAACAACTTTTCAGGGACCTTTCCATATTCTCATGGTAATCTTTCTGATGTTGAACAACTATACTTGAGAAACAATAATTTTGAGGGATCCATGCCAATTGTATTGAAGAATTCCAAATATTTGGAAATTTTAGATCTTGAAGGAAACAAATTCTCTGGACATATCCCCACATGGGTAGGCAATAATCTTGGAGCTTTGGAATTTCTAAGACTTCGAGGTAATTTGTTCAATGGTACCATTCCTTCAACTTTGTGTAAACTTACTTACTTGCAGATGTTGGATCTTGCACACAATCAATTAGAAGGAGTCATTCCACCAAATCTCAGCAACTTCGACGTAATGACAAGAAAAAAAACAAATGGTTACTACTTCTATTGTAGAAATAGTAATCGTGATAATGAATTCTGCTTTGATGGTGAAAAAATTATCGTACAATATGTCAAATCAAGTGATCCCAATTACTCCATGAGACAAGTAAAATCATCAATGGTGAATATAGACGTATCAAACAACTATTTGGTTGGTTTCATTCCGAGCGAGATAACTTTGCTTAAAGGGTTATTTGGATTAAATTTGTCCCACAACAATCTAACAGGAACAATTCCTTTTGGAATAGGAGAAATGGAGGCGTTAGAATCACTCGACTTATCTTTCAATCAACTTTCCGGACCAATTCCGACGAGCATTTCAGAACTAAATGCATTAGGCGTGTTGAAATTATCTCACAACAATCTCTCTGGAGAAATTCCTAGAGAGGGTCATCTCTCCACATTCAACGAGGTTTCAAGTTTTGACCACAATCCATATCTTTGTGGGGAACCACTTCCAATACAATGTGGGATTGAGAATCCACCTGAGCCATCGTTAAAAGATATTGACAATTCGGATGAAGAGGAGGATAAATGGGAGAAGTGGTTGCTTTACATAATGATAATACTTGGATATATAGTTGGATTTTGGGCTGTTGTTGGACCTTTAATATTGAAGAAGAGTTGGAAATATAATTACTTCAAGTTTGTGGATGAAGCTAATTTCAAAGTTCATGAAGCAATGCGGTGGAGCGTAGAAATGCTTAAAGGACGATTCTGCACTCGCAAATGAGTTAGGTAATTTTGTTTGTGTTTTTTCTTAGTATATGCACTTCATAAATTATAATTTCTTAGCTTTTCTGGTCAATGTGTCATTTGAACAAAATATTGGTAACTAGAAAGTAGTGAAGGTTCAATTGTAGAATGAATGTTTAATAATTTTTTTGGAAAAGGGTGGTTGTAAAGCTATTTATGGAGATTATTTTTTATTTTTTTAAAAAAAAGTTTTGATTTTTTGAAAGGTAATTGGTTGAAAATTTTCTATTAAAAATTAGGTGTAGGTGATCTTACTACAAAAATCCATACAAGAATGAATGTCGACTTGGATCCATCAAAGTAAAATTTGTAAAGTAGAAACTAATTTTTACAAACTAATATTTGTTTATCTATTATTTGTTCTTTTTCAGTTCAATTTTGACTAACTAATGCCAATTTATATAGGTTTGGTTAGCTTCTTTTTATATTAAATTAACCCTAACCACATGTGAAAATCTAATATTCAATAGTTGAAAATAAAACTAAGATAAAATTGTCATTTTTCCACTCACAGTGAAATGTGCTTGGAGGGAATCACTTATAATTTCATCCTTAATATATGATATATCACACAAAATGTTAATAGTTGGTAGTAGAAATAGGAATAAATTGTACCACAAATGGGAAGATCAAAATAAATAATGAAAGTAAATTCTGTGCAAATCATTGACCCATACATGAATGCAATTTAAGGATATGAATGCTTGGGATGGTTTTTTAAATTGGTCTCTTATAATTTCTTTTAAAAGTTGATTCAAAATTTATTTTAAAGTTATGGCACATAAAATTTAGTTTGATGTAAAAGAAACTTGAATCTAATCATAAAGAAAGTCCATTTTCCATAGTAATACTATGAAAATTTTGAATTATGTTCTTTACAATGTCTCTCACTGTTTATTAAAAAAAACAGTAGAGTTGTTTTGATGAATACAAAATTGTTGTGTTCTATTCTCTTTGCAATTCATTTGGGTATTTTAAATAGGGATCATTATTGCACTTCACTTGTCTAAGGTTTTAATTTCTTATTAAGCTTTACAATTTTGAATATGTTGCTCAATGTAATAAGGATCTTTGGTGTCATTCAAAATCATCAAAGTTTTAATATCTTAAATTTTAATTGAACATACTAACAAATTGAATCTTTGATGCAGGTGCCACACAAAAATATATATGATCAAGAACCTCAATCTCCTCATCATTTTGAATTATGCTAAAGTTCCTTATAGTTATCATTAATTTTGAATTATGCTAAAGTTCCTTATAGTTTTCTTTCATAATGAACGATGTGATGTTATATCCTACTACTATATGAATGCAATGTTACTCAAGATTTGGCTGATGAAATAAAGTTGATTTAATAATTTTACAAAATTGATGTTGAAGGAAGTTGAAATGAATTTATTTCCTTTTTTCGTAGACCTTTCGATATTTGGTTAAGTTGCTAATATATACCTTTTAAGTTTTATTTAAACTTCTTTGCTAAAAGATAACAATTTAGGCACTCGTAACTTCTATGTCTATCATATCCTTCGTAGTAATTAGTATTATAAAATGACGTAAATTATAAAGCTCGCGATATACAGCCAAGGTAAGCATTTACGCCCAAATTAACATTTTATACCCCTTTTATTGCATCTGATCCAACTCTACAACTTAACCTAATCCAAATCCATAATAAATTTCATTTTCTTTTCAAAATGGAAAAGAAAGAAATGGGACTGACTTGAGATTCCTTAACCATGAGGAAAAATGCATATAGTTCAACAATATCCACTTCGACATTAGATTCAATGATCCATCAATCAAAACTTGAGAAATTTTTCTTGAAGTTACCGTCATAACATTTTGGATCAAAGTTTAAATCAATACGAAATAGAGCTATGATATACTTATATTGTACAAAATGGTAAAAGGGCTTTCGAAGGAGTGAAGTCTTCCGTGTACCAAGTTCTAATGTATATATAAATATATACATAGATACAAATTCGACTATGCAAAACTAAGGTCTAATCAAAGGGGTCGATTCGTGGGTCGTGTTCACTAGCCATTGCCATACCAGTACAAAGACATGTAGGGCACATAACCTACAAAATAGAATGTTGAGTTAAAAAGCTACCTTCTCCTTTCTCCCTCTATGAGATTCACTGATCTAAATACAAGGTGGAAAGTCTCTCAGTCCAACAAAACTTTTAGGTCAAAAAAATAAATGTCTTTTCAATTGAAATTTGAAAGATAATAGGTTACTAGTTGCTCATGTGAAATTTATGGATCAACATATGCATGTTCTAAGAGAACAAGAGCAAGCACCAATAGATGCATTTTCCATCCAAAATTAATATTTAATTCTTATTTTTTTGGTTTAAGTAAATTCTATATTTATTTTACCTTCGTCCATTACCTTTTGAATATACTATACATACATCCTTGTAACCACCACCTCAAAGATAGTGAAAGTATTCGCAGTAGTTCAAGAAATCATACCTTTCCTGATCCTGAACAATTTTGGCATCTTTCAGTCTTTGGTAGTGACAAAGGTTGATCTTCACCATTTAAGGTCGATACTGGCTCGATCAGCACAAGAGCTCCCGTGTTTGAGCAGCGAGCGCATGCCAAGTATCCTGGTCCAATAACAAATTTACATTTCAAAGATTAAGGATGAAACTTAAACAAAAACGATTATCAACACAATGTCTTTAAGTCAACTTTGGAACCCAATTTCTATACTAATTCAGTGCCAAAACCATACCAGTGCCAAGACAATATTTGCATCTTTTGTGCTCTTGTTGCTTTACATTGTTTACTTCAACAACCATTAGGGCTGAAATCACCCCCACTGCTCCTCCCGAAAAAGATGCCACAATCGGATCAACTTGACTGCAATTTGTCACATGAAAACATATTAATAATAAGGATACGAATTTGACTTGCATGAAGAGAATCAATTGAGCATTAATGCCACTAATATGAATTCCAAAGTTGGTACACTATTGCAAATATTAGACTGTTCGAGTATGCACGCTGCACTAAGTTTACTTGCACACAAACTGCGTAATCAACATACACAATGTAGAAGTAATCAATCTATAAGTAAAGGTCTCTAATCTAGGTCATAGATTCTAATATCAACGTCTCAAGTAATGAAAGAACACTACAAAGAGCACATCAAATCTTATAATTGACCATAAATATGATCCATTGCCAAAGGCAAATAGAGAAAATTAATCATTAGAAGAAATTTTGATTACCAAAAATCTTAAATCCCTATCTACGCATGAATTTTGATTATTTCATATTTTTACTGATCTGATGCAACATGAATGCATCAGGTTGTAAGTTCTATATGCACTCCACGAGGCCAAAAACTTCTAACTCTTGATCTTGCGTTTTGTTTCATCAATTTCAAGGTCCATAGGGACGGATATCAAACAACAAAAGAACCATATACCATGTGAATATTTATGCATAATACGTGTTAATTATAGGCCACTAAATATCCATTATGTTTGTTATTAAAAATTTCCCTTACCACGTGGAAACAAATAAACAAGTTCTTCCTATCTTAAAAAAGATTGTTGATCCACTCACTCTGGAATTTTCCCCTTTTTCCTTTTTCTTTTTTTGGAAGCAAAACAAAATCTTAAGAAATTCACAACCGCAGCTGAACTAACATAATAATCTAAGTTGTAACATCCTATGATATTGATTTCCCATAAGGGCGACTAAATAATTTAAAATTTATACATAGTAATTGAATATCAAAATATTTTATTGGACCTTTCATTGAAAATAAATCAACCAGTTCATGGAGAAAGTATTAGCTCACCTTAGCTGCATTGGAAGATGCACACTACGAATAAAATCTTCATATGATGTGCCTCCCAGTCCCAGCTTCAGCTCAAGCTTAAATGTAAGAGAAAACGGAGGAAACATTTAGTTAGTTCCAAATTTGAATAGAACAAACACGATGTAATTTAAGACTGCTTACTGCCCTAATGGAAGATGACTAATCAAATGTGCTTTATATAAAACAGGTAAGATTGAACACTAGAAACGCCCAGAGGCTCTGAATGATGCAAACAAAAGACTAATTACCGTGGGTGCTAATAGACCTCCAAATAGTATTATGCCAGCAATAAGAGAATAACATGTAACATAGTACAGCTTCAGGTTCGCTGAACTCTGCAAGTAAAGTAGAATGTTTAGATGGTGATCAATAAGTAGCTCAGAGAATTTCAGATTATATGGCTTGCCAAAAAAAATTACAGATAGCACAGTTCTTATCAGCAGATTGTTTTCTGATAAGAGTTCTTATTTGCATTGGCAGAATAAATATCCAGAATTTGATTTAATATCGAGAATTGAAAAGAAATCAATTAATAATACGGAGGAAGAAATTGCTGGGGGGAAAAGCATACCAGCGGGGGTAAGAATGGAATGAATGATGGAAAATTGGGTAATTCATTTTCTCGCTCTTCCTTCGAAATTCCAAGTTCAGCATTTTTTATTCTCTGTTGTATCCTCAGCCGACGAACCTACAAAGATTGGAGCATTTCCATACAATATTAAGGGGAAGGAGAACCAACATATTTTGATTTCAAACATTAGAATGAAAATGGGCAGCATCAGAACTTTTGTCCGAAGTTTCTGCCATAGCAGTTTTTCCCGATAGTATGCCATAGCTAAATAAAGTAAATAGCAATTCAAATAAACTGGACACAATTTATGCCTGGAAGAATTCAAGCGGGCAATATTTAAGTTAGGCAACTCTACTAGGAACTTTCATGCTAACACATTCAGATGACTATCTACATGTAAAAGATCTCTAAGATCCCAAGAACAAAAATTGAAGGCAAAAAAATGATGGGTAATTCTATTTATCTACTCTACTACAATACCATTATAAGAATTCTTCGCTTCCACTTCCAAAAGGAATCAAGCTAAAAGATTCAATCACATGAAAAAGTAGCGCATTAACCCTAGACTAAAAGAACTGGAGCTATTCAGTCAGAGAAAATTTGATCATTTAATCAGTGCTTCAAGTTACACTCACATGTGATTTGAATGCCTATCAAGAGGCAAGAGGCAAGTCTTATTGAACTCTCTCTTCGAGTTGTTCATCTTTTATCTCCAAGAGGCAAGTGGTTTCAAAACCTTGGATTTTATTTTGCGAAAATGCTCTCCATTCTCTCCCCCAGCACACTACCCTCCCTCACCCCTCACCAGAACTCTTGGGTGGAACAGTGGTGTGATACTGTTAGGTACTTAAGCACCTTGGAGAACCACACCCCAAAAGCTAGCTATTGAGGTGGGAGAGCCAATCCACTTAAGTACCACATTGGTCATCCCATTTTAACCAATGTGGGACAAAGGTAGCCCATACTACCTTGGTTCCTAACAATACCACATCCCCAGAAAGCCGACGTCCCGGCGGCTACTCCGACGGTACTTCACTCGGCCACACCCGGTCAGAACCCTCCGTCGGTTCCACTCCGAAACGTCAACAACCTGGCTCTGATACCATTGTTAGGTACTTAAGCACCTTGGATAACCAATGTGGGACAAAGGTAGCCCATACTACCTTGGTTCCTAACAATACCACATCCCCAGAAAGCCGACGTCCCGGCGGCTACTCCGACGGTACTTCACTCGGCCACACCCGGTCAGAACCCTCCGTCGGTTCCACTCCGAAACGTCAACAACCTGGCTCTGATACCATTGTTAGGTACTTAAGCACCTTGGAGAACCACACCCCAAAAGCTAGCTATTGAGGTGGGAGAGTCAATCCACTTAAGTACCACATTGGTCATCCCATTCTAACCAATGTGGGACAAAGGTAGCCCATACTACCTTGGTTCCTAACCAATACCCAAGTGCTTACACAAAAAATTGGTGGTGCACAAATTACACCACCAATTTGGTGCCTTTGGAAATAAAGGAATAGTAGGTTGTTCAAAGATTAATACATTTTTTATTATTTTTGAGCTTTTGTTCACTATATAACCTTTTGGTGGTGCACAAATTAAACCAAATGGTTTTTTGTTATTACAGCCTTTTAATGATAATTAACAATTAGAAGGCTCTCCTTCATTAGCTCGAGGGATCATTTCGACCACATGCCCTTAGGTTGTTCCTTTTGTTTCTTTGGAATATGTGTAAGGGTACTAATAGGGGTTTATGGGTAGGAGTAATATGATACTAGTAAGGGCATAAGGGCAATTAGTTAGGGAGTTAATAAGTGTATTTTGTTATAAATAGAAGGAGGGAGAGTGAGGGAAGGCAGGCAATTGTTGAGTGCTTTAGGACTTGGATTAGCATACTCAACAAAAGAGATGTGCCATTATACTTGGTTTATCTTCTAGTTCTTCATCTTTTCTATCTCAATATATTTCAGTTCTTAATTCATGTTAATTAGTATCCTAACAATATGCATACCCGTTTCTTATTTTTAAAAAATGCTTATCAAGGTTTAACATTAGAACATTTTTTATTTTTTAAAAAATGTGGAAAAAAAGACAAGAATTTGAATTCAAATGTCCTACTACTCCTGACATTTAAAAGTTTCCAAATACCAGGCTAGTAAGATCAAGTAGTCCTTAAACAAGATATCAAAATTGAAATTTTAGCTCATCATTAAGGAGTTTGTGTGAGTGAGAGAGAAAATGCAGAGATAGGATATCAACAATCGTTCAAGTTGTTTCGCTATAATTCACAAATATATAGTCTGCACAATCTCAATCTATCAAACGATATGCACTAGTGGGAGAGACAGAACAGACTCCAATCCTCTTCAAGAGCTCTCCCTCTCCTCTATTTGGATTATGCTGAATGGGAGTCTTAACTCGGCTGAAGTGTTGCAAAGAAAGAACTCTTCACTTTGCTTATGCTTTTCATTTGCTTTCTTTGCTATAGAAAGGGAGAATCTCTTAATCACATATTCTTTGAATGTGCTTATGCTCAACATTGCTGAAGATTATTATTTGATATTTTTAGTATCAGCTAGGTTTTCTCAAAATCGTTGCAAAGGAATGTTGCACAACTCTTATGCTGTCAAGGTGGAATTCACAAGTTATTTGCTTTGGGTAAATGCAGTCAACGCCATCCTTTCTGATCTTTGGATGGAAAGAAATCCGTGTATCTTCCACGACTCATCACAAAGTTCTTATGTTCTCTTTGATGAGGCTCGTTTAAAGGCTTCTTCTTGGTGCTCTCTATCTACATCTTTTGAGGGGTTTTCAATTCAACACAGTTACCACAGTTGGAATGCATTTATAGAGTCTTCTTAAGTTGCTGTTTTTTGTTCAATGCCTCCTTTCTTATTCCTGTTGGTGGTGGGTGTGTTAAGCCACATCATTTATAGGGGAGTGGAAGGTAACATCTTTGAATCCTTTAAGGTGGGGGATAAGGAGGTGGCTCTTTCTCATTTGCGATTTGTGGTTGATACGATGTTCTTTTGCTCCACGAAAGAGGATTCACTCTTTTTGGTCAATCATGTCTTGGGATTCTTTGAGGTGATGTTGGGGCTTAAAATTAATAGGAGCAAATGTCTGATTTTGGGTATTAACTCGGAGGGAGATAAGCTCAGCAGGTGGGTAAACATGGTTGGGTCTAAGGTTGGCTCCTTTCCTTCCTCCTACCTAGGTCTCCCCCTTGGAGGCAATCGAAGAACTATATCTTTTTGGGATATCCCCCGAAAAAGATTAGGAAAATGTCAGCTTCGTGGAAGAAAAGTGTAACATCCTAGGCCCAGGATTCGGCAACTGATGGCCCCAGCATTCCCTTGCAACCCAGAAACGTCATCCTTGCTTATCGTGAATGTTTCAAAGAGTGAAAGAAAGAGTGAAAGTTGTCCCCCCAAACCAACACGAGTCCTTTCAGCATACTTTGTCCTCACTCACATGCATCTTAGGAAAATTCCTAAGAGGTCACCCAACATAGGATTGCTCCAAGCTAAGCACGCTTAACTTTGGAGTTCTTATGATTGAGTCACCGAAAAGAAAGGTGCACCTTGTTAGTACAGGTAGTAACTTTCAATTCCTTTAAATCTTTCTTAACCATACTTTCATGTCCTCAGGATCCCTCTCATTCGGATGTGATCTTGGTTCATTCATGTCCCCCTCCTATACTCGGGGCGTTACAAAAAGCTTCTTCTCCAAATCTGAGAGGTTGATGCTCATAAGATTAGTGCTAAGTGGTATCCCCATTTATTACTTCTCTCTCTTTAGTGCGTCGATTTCAGTTTGCAAGTGTATTGAGAAACTCATGAGGGATTTCCTTTGGGAAGGGGAGCCAGAAGGAACGGGCTGTTCTTGGGTCAATTGGGAAGTCGTGGGGAAGCCGGTTAATCAAGGGGGGCTAGAGATCAGGAATTTAAGGTTACACAACAAAGCCTATTGGCTAAATGGCGCTGGCATTTTGCCCTTGAACCCAAAGCCTTGTGGCTGAAGATCATTGTGAGTAAGCATGGTCTCCATCCCTTTGAGTAGGTGGCGAAAAGGGTTAAAGGTGCGCACCGTAATTTGTGAAAAAATATTTCCCTTCATCTTCCTTCTTTTTCCCATTTTGTTTTCTGTGTGTGGGAGACGGTAAGGAAACATGTTTCTAGGAGGATCATTGGATGGGGGATAGACCCCTCTCATTGGCGTTTCCAAGATTATATCAATTATCCTCTTTGAAAAATTGTTTTGTGTTATGTTTTGGTTTGGTTGAGGAATTTTGTGTCTTTTTCCTTCCGTTTCCATCGCGTTGTCTTATAGGGATTCGATGGAGGTGGCCTCTCTTCTTTCCTTGATTGAGGGTTTTGACTTTAGATTGGGGAGAAGGGATGTTCGAGTGTGGAGCCCTAATCCGGTGGAGGGCTTCTCTTGTAAGTCTTTCTTCAGGATTTTAGTTGATCCCTCTCCCACCATCGAGTCGATCTTTGATGTGTTATGGAGGATTAAGATTTCAAAGAAAGTCAGATTCTTTGTCTAACAAATTTTGCTTGACCGTGTGAATACGTTGGATAAGGTTTTGAGAAAGTTGCCTTCGTTAATGGGTTCCTTTTGTTGCATTCTTTGTCGGAAAGTGGAGGAAAACCTGGATCACCTTCTTTGGGAGTGTCAGTATGCGAGATCTGTCTGGAACTTTTTCTTGCAGAAATTTGATTTTTGCTCGCTCGTCAGAGGGACTTTCGGTTGATAATTGGGGAGTTCCTTCTCCATCTGCCTTTCAAAGAGAAAGGGCACTTTCTTTGGTTTGCAGGGGTGTGCGCTTTATTGAGGGATTTGTGGGGAGAGACAAACAATAGAATTTTAGGGGTGTAGAGAGGGCCCCTAGTGAGATTTGGTTTTTGGTGATGTTTCATGTTTCTCTTTGGGGTTCGATTGTGAAAGTTTTTTGTAATTACACTCTAGGCAATATCTTACCTACTTGGAAACCCTTTCTTTAGGGGGGTTGTAAGCTTTTTTTTTTTTTTTATGCCCTTATATTCTTTCATTCATTCTCAATAAAAGCAGTTGTTTCTATCCAAAAAAAAAAAATTGTTATGTTTTTGGGACTTTGATGCCTATGAGCTTTGGTGTTTTTATTTTTGTTCATTGTTTCTTGTAACTTTCAGCATTAGTCTCTTTTCATTAGTCATCTTCTTAATGAAAAGTCTTAGTTTCCTTTTCAAAAAAGTAAAAATCCAACTTATTTTTAAAAATCTCATATTCAGCATGCCATAGACAGAAACTAAACAAGGAACCTCAAATTTGTTTACCATTAAGAAAAGCATTTCCTAATTGGACTTGGAAACAGTAGACCAACTGACAAGATGGTCTTCTCCATCTTTATACACAACATCCCACAAAAATACTTTAGATATTTTAGCTGAAAATTAGCAGAAAGGTAGTCTAAGAGTAATAAGATTGAATTAACTGCATTCGAGTTCAAAACTGAACATTGATTAATGCAAAATCTGGTGGAGGATTAAAACTACAAAAGTACACCCACGTAATATACATATTCTGCATTCAATAAATTCAGATTGTTTAGGTTCAACCAACACTAATTTTGAATTTCAGAAGAATTATGTAGAACTCTTTGAACCCAAGCGAACTAAAAAATAATACTAATACTTAGAAGTTAGCACAGCCCCCCAAATGACGGCTCTGGCTGGGTTAGGTTTTCTCAAGGTATCGAAATTTGGACACGTCTAAATACTTAGAAATTCATATGCATGAACAATCAAAAAAGGTAATCAGTTCATGAGAATAGTTTGTACTACTACACAAAATGTCCACTAATTCTGACCTCTTCCATATGCAAGAAAATTTTGTTTCGACGACTTCGAATGTTTTCTTGAATTTCTTGCAGTTCCATTTTTGCAAAATCTTGTACTGTTTCCGGTCCCTCTATGATACAAAAACTGCATAAAATCATGTTACGTTAACATTTAATGTACAGATAAACTATTCCTCATTGTCAACAAGAAAAGCAAAGAGATAACTGACCTATAAGCATAAAAAAGTTTATAAGATAAGATAAGAACTTATGGTATTTGCAATACTGAATTGATAACAAATTCTTCAAATCATCAGGACACAGACGACCAATCAATCCAATCCAAAACTTCAATCATAACACGATCATATTCCCCTTTCTGCTTTGCTAGACAATTATACCACACGCTTCCACGCGGTGAACTGACAACTTGCGAATCAAAAGGGGCATTTTCAAGTAGCAGTGCTCAAAAAGTAAAGGACGCGAGAAACTATCCATTCATTTTACAATTTCATCCCACATAAAACCCCACAAATCAACATTTATATGACTTCCTAGAAGTTGTCTCAAAAGTGCTTCAACCACAACCAGATACAGAGGTACCAGAAGCAAGAATTTACCTACCTGGCTGAAGTTTTATCAGAAGGATCAGATTCTATAGACGGAGCGAAAGAAGAAGAAGAAGAGTCGGTGGAATCCGAGGCCATGGATCGCCATCGCCACCTCGAGCTCAATTGCTGCCGTTCTTTAACAGGACTCAACCTGAAAGTGAAACAAGTGCTCCAACAGTAATCGATACGGAAACTGTGAGGTCGAATCAGGTGATTGATTGGATATGAAGCCACCAAAACTCGATCCATTGAAATCCAAAAGAAGAAGCAAATCGTTCAATTTCGTTGTGATTCTTGAGTATTTCTGAATTCTGATTGAAAAAAAAACGAACAAAATTCTGAGAAACCGAAGGACTGAGCTAGCGTTGTGTGCCACGTAGAAGAATGATATTTTCTCTCTCTTCTTCTTCTTCTTTTTTTTCCTTATTTCAAATGGAAAATATAATTAAATAAACCATGGAAAATTTTAACCGAATTAAAAAATATCAAACTATTTACAGAAAATAGCAAAAAATAAAAATATTGATAGACTTTTATGAACATCTATTAATGATAGACTTCTATCATTTCTATCACTGATAGACCCTGATAAACTTCTATCGGCGTCTATCACAACTATTTAAAAATTTTATTATTTTGTGTAAATAGTTTCCCTTATTTTTCTATTTTTAAAAATTTTCCATAAAATAATATTATATTATTTAAATTATAAAATTGGTGAAAATATTTATTAATATAGCAAAATTTTACTATGTGATAGATCGCAATAGACTACTATCTGTGTCACGATAGACTACAGATAGACACAAATAGTAATCGATCACAGTTTATCGCAACTAAATAATGAAATTTTGCTATATTTATAAATATTTTGGTTCATTTTCCTATATTTGAAAACAGCCCTTAAATAATTGGTTGTTTTCAAATATAACAAAATGAGCTAATTTATTTATAAATATAGCATAATGTAGTAACAGATACTAATAGGTAATGACAGATACTGATAGACTACTATTATCTATTACTGTCTATGAGTGATATACACTAATAAATATCCATCACTAATAGACAGTGACATTTTGCTATATTTTAAAATATTTTCAACAATTTTGCTATTTAAAATAATTATTCGTAAATAATTATATATTTTTTTTCTTAAAAAATTATATAAATTTTGTGGTTGCTACATATAATACTATATAGTTTAAAGGATAAAATAAAAAAGACTATTTTTTTTATATTCCTATTGAAATTTGTTTGTATTTTCATTGGTGTGAGTTAATTGATGGGTTAGTTGGTCATCCATTTTCTTTTGTTGTTTTCAATGTCTATTTCTGTTCTCTTCAATTTTGAATATTCTTTTTATAGATATGAATTTATTTAAATTTCTTTTTCTAATGATTTGATTTTTATGTTTTTGTTCTTTTTTAAATTTAGACTTTGTGTTTTTTTTTTCAATTTCTTTTATTATGATTTTAACTTTTTTTTTTTTTTTTAAGAAACATTTGAATGGTTAGTCTAATTTTGAAAATGAAATTAACTTCTTAAATAGGGCTCTTTTCAAATATAGAAAAATGAGTCAAACTATTTACAAATATAGAAAAATTTTACAGTCTATCACTGATAAATTGTGATAGAATTCTATCGCTTTCTATCGCTCAGGTGATAGAATTTATTTTCTTGAGCGATAGAAAACGATAGAATTCTATCGCAGTTTATCACTAATAGACAGTGAAATTTTTCTATATTTGTAAATAGTTTGATATTTTTTCTGTTTATAGTAATTTTCCTTTTAAATATTATTTTAATAACTACCAATTTTTGTTAATTTTCAAATCTTAGTTTGATTTCTAAACATATCGATACTAGATAACAAAATAAAAAAACTTGTGGATAGAAGTAATGTGTTTATATAGACTTTATTTTTTTCTTTCTTATTTTAACTTATTTTCAAAAACTTTAGTGAAGAGACATAAATATCTTTTTCACTCTTAAATTTTGAATTTGGTTTTATATGTTTTCGTTTATGGTTTTATGTTTTTGTTTCTTTTTTAATTTAGACTTTTTTTTTCAATCTCTTTTATTTTTATTTAACTTTTTTGAAAAATATTTAAATTTTTAGTCTAATTTCAAAGATTAAAACATGTTTTTAAATACTATTTTAAAAACAACAATTTATTTAGTCTTAACTTAGTTTGATTAATAGAAATATGGATAAGAGATAACAAAACAACGAAACTTGTAGATAGAAATAGATTCATAAACATAATTTTAAAAACTAAATAATTATCTATCCAAACTTTTTTTTTCATATTTTAATTTATTTTTAAAAAATTTTAATAAAGAGATCTTTTTCACTCTTAAATTTTGAATTAAGCTTTATATCTTCTCTAAGTTTCAAAATTTTACGTCTTTGCTTTTGAAATTTCAATAACGTACGTTGTTCATTTAAACGACATTTTATGAGCCAAAATTAACATGGTTAAATAGAAAATACTATAGAGAAAAAATCAAAGATCAAGAATAAGGGTATAATTGACAATGACTTGTATAGGCAAACTTTGGCTGCGACCCTTTGATTTTCTTTCATTCCCTCTCTTTGTCACTCTCACTCGATGCCCCGCCCTTATCCTCATTGTGCCCTCTTATGCCTAAACCTATGGACTAGAAACTAAACTCAAATCTAAGGAATTAAAAATTAAAAGTGTATATTCTTTTTCTCATTTTAAAGTATTGTTACATAGGCTCAATTTGATAAATGACTTTGGATGACATAAGTATAAAATGTCGATGTCGTTGAAAATGTCGAGGTCTTAATTTTATGAAAATATAATCATCATGAGTTAACCTAGTGGCAGTGAGAACATCAAGAAAAGGCCAAAGGGTCAAGGGGTCATGGAGTCGATCCATGGTGGCCACCTACTTAGGATTAATATTCTACGGGTTTCCTTCACCCAAATGTCGTAGGGTAAGGCGAGTTCTCCCGTGAGATTAGTCGAGCTGCACGTAAACTGGCCCGAACACTCACGAATATAAAAAAAATTATGAAAATATTGAGCTAAACTATATTTGTAAATAGTTTAGCTCATTTTTTTATATTTGAAAACAACTCTTTATTATTTATATTATATTTACATAAGTGACATTTTGGTGCTAATATTGTTATAAGGTGAGGCGGGTTGTCCCATGAGATTAGTCGAGGTGCGCGTAAGCTGGCCCGGACACTCACGGATATCAAAAAAAATTACAAAAATACTGATGAAAATATCGATAAACTATAGATGTCGATGGGTATCTTTGAAGAAATTATAAAGAAATATTCTTTTTTTTTATATCCGTGAGTGTCCGGGCCAGCTTACGCGCACCTCGACTAATCTCACGGGACAATCCACCCGACCCTACAACAGGCGGGCTACCAACTTACCTGTAGGATATTAGGTAGGTGGCCACCATGGATTGAAGAAATATTCAAAATATTCAAAATTTATAAATAAGCATTTTATGATTATTAAAGTAACATATTTATTAATTATTATAAAATTACTATAAATAAAAAAAATATCAAATCAATGAAAGTTTTTTATATTTGTAAATAGTTTAGCTCATTTTTCTATATTTGAAAACAACTCTTTATTATTTATATTATATTTACATAAGTGATATTTTGGTGCTTATTTTTATGTTTCAATAGATGTTTCAACGATATAATGGAAATGTCGATTCATTGATCACATGTGACGACTAACAAAAACATATTACAATAATCCATTATTTTTAGGCAAGGTCAATCTTTGATCACGCATGTGACAAAGCTAAATCGTGTACATTTTAATGTTAGGATATGCCTAAATAAAGATCTTGTAAGTCATAACCACTCAATTTAAAGGCATATTAAGTTAATAAATTAATATCATTAATACAGCAACGCTCAAAGTTCTCTCAATTTTTACCTATAATCAAAACAAAAAATCAAACAAATCATCCACCAAAAAGACAATGGAATAAGACAATAACAAAATAAAAAAAAAAAAACAAATGATGTCCCATTCCCATCTACCATAAGTCGTAAAGATTTGTATTTGCAACATTTTCTAATATTAGAGAAGTAACCATGAAATTTTAACTTTAATCTATGATGATTAGTTTTTTATATTTTCAAATTTGTAACAATTTAATAGATGAATTAAATAACAATTTAACTCCTGTATTTTACCATTGGTAACTATTTATGTCGGTTTGAGATTACCGTTGAAGAACTAAAGAGTTACCGTGGAGAAATCTTAAATATTTAGAGTATTTGGTAAATCTAATTATTTATTAAATTATGCAAAATCACTTCTCTAACTAAATTATGGTGTGTTTGGGAGTGATAGTTGGAGTGGTGATTTTAGTGATAAAGATTTTGGAACAATTTGATTTTATAAAATTGATTTTTAAACCATCAAACCTATGTTTGTTTCCAAACTTTTAAAGTGATTTTCAAATATATATAAAAGTGATTTAGAATTTATCATGTTTGGTTCTAAAAGTAATTTTAAAATTACCAAATTACTAAAAAGGGTATTTTATATTTGGAGTTTTGTTTTAAAAAATAATTATAAAAATATCTAATTTTATTAATTTATTTATTTTTTATTTTAATGTTAAATTATTGTATGCATAATTGATATGTGAGGTAAGAAAAATACACATAATAAAAAAAAAAAAAATTCAAAACATATATCTCATCCAATCTAGAAATTTTTGTATCATTACAAAATACTTAAACTAGATATTATCTATTGAAATACAAACTGTATAACAAAAACATTAACGAGATATAAGAAGTCTTGCAATTTTCTCTTGCTCCATAGAAAAGTAGAGAGACTAAAAAAAACCAACAAGGATCGAAGACAATGATTGAAATATCCCAAAAAAATTGTTCATATAGAGAGGAAAAGCCCCGAAAGGAACAGAGTAAATAGTAACAAAAAAAACTAAGGAACGATGCAGTGAAAAAACAACAAAAACTGCTAAAAGTTGAAGCTCATCCATGTGAAAAGAAAATTACAAAAAAAATAAAAACTTACTAAAATCAGCACTACCACGGATAGTTAATGGAACCAAGCGACGGACACGAGAGAGAGGATGTATCGGCTGAAAGAGAAGGAAGAAATGGATTAGGGCTAAATCCTATCCTTAAATATGAGGGGCAAATTTGGTGTTCTAAATTTTTTATCTGATTCCCTAATAATCACCCCCAACCAAATCACTGATACCTATAAAATCAATTTTTAGTGATTTCAAATTTTTTAAAAATCAATTTTATGTGAGTGCCAAACATCAACTTTTTATAAAAAAAATGATTTTGACAAGGGACAAAATCACTCCTAAACACACCCTAGGATATATATATAACTAGATCTATCCTTCTTTGTCAAGTTTATTCTTCAATATTAACAAAATTTTGATTGATTCCATTTTGTATAGCAATTTTTTTTTTCGGGTTAAACTTTGATAAATTCTTTTAGACTAGAAAAGTTATTTCAATATAAAGCGTATAAATTTTTTTATTAACTATCTTATAATAAATTTGATATTAAATGTCAATATAAAAATAATTGCAATAATCTCTATTTTGATCGTTATATATATAATTGAAATTTACAAAACATTATTTTTAAAATAATTTTAAAAATAAAAAATAAGAAAAACTATTTAATAGAAGTTTATCATTAATAGATGCTAATAGAAGTCTATCAATGTCTATCCATATTTTTTTTTTCTAGAAATAGTTTGACATTTTTTTTAATCTATTAAAATTTTCCTATTTTTTTTTAAAAGCACAACTAATTGCAATCATTGAAAGTCTACAACTATTCTGTAAAATGTTATTATAATTTAATAAAATTTCTTGAACTAAACTCATTAGAGATCAAATTGATACTTAATTTTGTTAAAACTTATCATGGTAAAGACTAAATTGCGACAAATTTAAAAATATCGAGAGTAAATTATTACGTGCTAAAATTCAAGTATTAAATTATTACAAATTTGTAAGTATTGAATTATTACTTTTACGAACAGTTCATGAACCAAGATTGGTTTTTAATCCCAACAAAACAACAGCAATCATGAGATAGCAAACACCTTAACTGAACAAATTTACACATTGCAGCTTGGACAATAATAACAATTCAACATGAACTAGAAGAAAATTGAAACACCAAAAACATATCACTGCCTCAGTGTCTGCTTTAGTAACATTTGTTACAAGATTGAAATAAAGAAATCCCAAATAAAAGACCATTTGATTTCTATAGCTAGAAAATAAGTGAGGACAATATATATTGAGTACCTTCAACACCTAAGGAATTCCCATTTATGATCATATCTGTATTGATACTACAAACAAATGCTGCCAAACTACATTAGTAACCATCCAAGGGTGAAGAGAACGTGAACAATGTTGTAATTTAACACCGAACCTTGACGAATCCAATCTATGGTTCTTGGTAACTCTTTCTTAATTGTGGTCTTGTGTACTCTTGATAAAGGTCAAGCGAATCGCCATCCCTTCCAGCCTTATCATTTCTCCTCAAACTCTACATCAATGACATTGGGTTGTGACTTGGAACCAGAACTACCTTTTTTTGAATTGTATTCCCCTTGGCCTTTAGGCTGCCACACTATGTTTCCACAGCCTGTGCAAGAAATAATTTGGTTCTTGTATCCAGCAAATTCCCTATTACAGGCTGGACAAGCACCCTGCACAATTATTTAAATGTCGTTTAGAAAAATATGTATACAAAAAAAAAAAAAAAAAAAAAACATAGACGATAAGGTTTATCCATAGACATTCAAGTTTATATCTAAAGACTTTGAACTCTAAGAACTACTAATTTTGTGATTTTGTGTCTAATAGCTATCTGATTTTTCAATTTTATATTTAATGGATCCTTAACATATATGACATTTTATAAAATTGACCAATCTATTAGGAAATTTTTTTTTGAAAGTTTAAAGCTTTATTAGGCATAAAATTTAATTTAATGTCTAAAAATTTTGTTAATTTTTTGAAATGCTGAATATATTACGGACTTATTAGACACAAATTTGAAAATTCAAAGACTTATTAGCCATAATTAAAAAATTACCACTTCACCAATGCCACAACAATTTCCTTAGTCAATTAAGAACCAAATTTAACCTAGAAACCATTTTGAACTATTTTCAAACTTTAGAGAATAAAAATATCACTTTTGAAACTTCAAGGACCAAATAGCTAAAGATGTATTTTACCCTTAAATATAATGTATTCATAATCAATATCATCCCGACCATGACCAATGTTAAGCAAATTGGTTGATGACATTCCAAATTTCATGGTATAAAGAATCTCCAATGAATCTCCAATGCTCATGTGTAACTCTAACAAAGTTGATTAACTTAACATAGTAGAGTATAATAAAAAAAGAGTAAAAACATTTTTGTTATCTCTAACACACCCTCTGTGCTGCTTAACCTAATATTTATGATAATTTTTCACTGACACTAAAGAGACTTTTTATTATGGAGGTTGGAACGAGAAATCACAAGGCCGGAATGTCAGATTAAGAAGAAGCTTCTTTGACACAGAAATACAATGTCGTCTTCGGTTTTTCCTTGAAACTTAAGTCCCAAATCCTACTAGGCTGAACCAGAAGAGTACAGTAGTTTGAAACGTAGAGAATGAGGGCTCCGGTTCTCGCATATCAGTGACGTTCAATATGGTAGAAAGAAGAAGATTCATATTGTTTGGAAGAGCCACGCCCCATGTTGGAAGTAGACAGCATGTAATTCCAGTATTTTGTGGCATAGGGCAGCTAACCCACCAGGGACTGGGTCTCCAAACTTTTCTTCCACATGACACACCAATATTGAAGAGAGAGCTAGCCTAGGGAGCGTTTTTGGATCTTTTCTTTTGGCTTGATGCTAGCGTGACTTAACTCCCATTGAAAGTTGACTATTTTATGATGATATTTACCTCACCAAATATCAGTGTACATTGGTTCCTAAAATTGGTGTTGCCTCTTGAATAAGTCTTTGTTGAGTGAGATGACAAAGAAATATTTTGATGGACCTTTGGGCCATATCCATTTGTCTGCACATTCATCGGGGATCATGAAGGAAAGGCCTTCCAAAAGAGTGTTCCCATTGAACTAGTTCATCGTCACAAAAACTTCTCCAGAATTCAAAGTCCCAAAACAAACAGGATTCTTTTTTTTTTTTTTTTGTGAACAAGAGGCACCCAAAATAAACAGGAATTGTAGACTCACTGACAAAAGCTGAAACATTGCTGGAAAGGGCAAAGAGAAATTGACTCCAAATTCTCTGAATCTAAAAATTTCTCCTGAAGCGTATGGACTGCTTACCAAGAAATTGTAGCAGCAGTTACAGAAATAGCCTTACGATTGGGCAACGGCAAATGAGGAGGGGAGTAAGATTTCCTGTGGTGCAATGCTGAACATTTGATAATAAAAATTGGTAGTGGAATTCTAGAATATGACTATATGAGTTGGGAAGAACAAGAACCTCCACGATTATTCCTCAACCCCAGATCGTACCAGATATCTTCCATAAAGAATGGGAGAGTCACAGACTTTTCACGACAGTAAGGAATCTTAACTTTATTCAACCACTTAATGATGTTGACATTGATGATTTAGCTACTCTCCTATTACTTGAAAGCTGGTCCCTAATAAAACAAAATAAAACAAAATAAAGGTATAAAAGGCATTATTAGCTACTCGTCAAGCGTCTTCCCAGAATCAAATATTAGTGTTATTTTCTATTTCATTATTTGTACACAAATCTTCACTAAGATATCATTAATGTTAGTAATCATTAAAAGGCATGATAGGTGGCTTCTTTCACAAGATTAATTTAAGTGTTTGCACCATTTTGAACAATGACTAGCATAATCATCACACAAAGCTGATAAGATATTAGTAATTATATGAATGAACAATATCACTTATACAACAGCAAAGGATGAGCAAGGCACATACCTTTATTACAAGGCTATTGGCAAAAGTCCCAATCAGTAGCGGACCAGCAAATGGTAGAATCCACGTTGCAAATATCAAGAATCGGAAAAGCCATCCAGACAATGCAAACCAAAGGAAAAATATTGTCTACAAGGAAATGAGAGAGAAGAATAAATTAGGGGCTGAAAATTCTTTTAGTGTCTTTATTCATAGTCTAATTCCGGGTGTATCTAGAAGTTCAATATTTAAAACTAGTTTATTGATAGTAGAAAACTTCAATATTTTAAAATCCAAACTCTAATTAGAATTTCTATTTCTTATTGGATTTCTATGTCATCTTACAAGTCTAATAAGTTTCTTAGATCAATTATGTTTGTTTATCTTTAGATACAGCCGCTGTAAATTTGTCTAGCAATTATTAGGGACACATAACTACAGTTTTATTTGGTTTCCACCAGTTGTTGACAGTGGCAAGAAAATTCAGGTCTAAAATCTAGGTGATTGCTAAGATGTTGTGGTGGATTCCACAGTTTTCCTTCTATTTTTTACTCTTTTTCCTAACAAAAAATAAACAAGAATATGATTTCAGATTGTGACAGTTTCAAAAGCCACAAACCCTCACATTGAACCTAAAATTAATATTGATTACACAGTATGCACAGAAGTGGTTATCAACTGCCAGAATAAATAAATCAATCAATAGAATTTATATTCTAAATATACATATTATATTTTGCAACTATCATAGCCAAATCAATTTACATGACTAGTTCCATAGAATGACCAGTTGACCACCTAACTTTACAACATTTGCAACCGAGTTTCTCATTTATGTATCATGTTTTACCATAGTAACATAACAATGGTGGTAATAGTTATTTCTTTCAGTTATTAGGTTTGTTGGTTGACTGGAAGTACTAGACATAGGCTGATGGCCAACAAAAGCCAACCCTCGTACTTCTTGACCAGTCATGAACATTATTTCTTATCATTTATTTTATTTCTAATCAAATTGGTACAAATATTTACACTCATCCAACCTAGGATGGCCAGCAAGATTCAACAGAAAGAGGAGGGTGAACTGTGACCTACAGAAAGGTTACAGGCTGCTCTATTTCTGAAATCCAACAGTATATCCTTCCTCTACAAGGATTGGACAGAAGAAAGAATGTCATCGATGATGTTCGGACAAATATACCACGATCAATTTGGGCACTAAGAATCAAAATGGCATAAATTTCAGACCTTGGGGACATAGGTAAATTTGATTCTTTTTTTTCCTGGCTGGCTAAAAAAAAAAGTCCCACCATCAACCCTCTCCCTCTCTGTTCATTCTACTCCCTTCCCTTCTCTCTACGAAAGTCTCTATCCACTTTCACCTCTACCTGTTGCAAATTCACACCTCTGTATCCATATGTAAATTTTTTTGTAATTACCTTTAAGGTCTCATTTTACTTCATTGAAGCCTCTTTTTCTGTTAGTTTGGCTCCTTTGGGAATTTTTATTTGTATTCCCTTTGTATTTTTCCTCTCTCAATAACAGATTGGTTTCTCATCAGCACCCCAAAAAAAAAAAAAAAAAAAAAAAAAAAAAAAAAAAAAAAAAAAAAAAGGAAAGAAAAAAACGCACTTTGGGTTATTGCCTAAGGGGATCCCAAAGTAAAAGGAAGAAAGATGGCTCACCTCACAGCCCATAAGAGCAGCTCAAGAACTCAACTTAGAAGAATCACATTTGAGACAGATGATCAAACTTTTTCTTCTATTTATTCTTAAGACAAAAAATATATTTTTTTTTAAAAAAGATAGATGATCATTAAGAATAATAAAAGAACTTTACAAACCAAAGCCAAATAAAGGAGCGTCATCCGCAAATTGGAGGTGCAAAAGATGAGTTCTATCCCTTCCCACCTGGAACCCTTCCACCCTTCTCCACTCTTGTCGAGACCAACTTGTTGAGTATGTCTACCACTAGAATGAAAAGGAAAGGCGGGAGAGGATCACATTGCCTAAGACCTCTGTAAGCAAAAATTACGCCCTAGGTCCCCATTGACGAGTATAGAAAAAGTAAACGGTCCTAACGTAACTCCAAATCCAAGATCTCTATTTAAACCCAAAGGCCTTCTTCCAAAGGATCTTATCTAGGAAAATCCAATCAACATGATTGTAGGCTTTTTCAAAATCTAATCAACATGATTGTAAGCTTTTTCAAAATCTATCTTAAAGATCACATCTTCTTGTTTCCTCTTTAGCAATTAGCACCTGATCCAAAATTTGTCTTTGTCCTATGAAGGCTCCTATGAGTTAGAAACAATATTAGGGTTAGGAGGACTTTTCTTGATCTATTCACCAAAATTTTAGCAAATAGACATTAGCGGATAGAATAAGTTTATATGACTGCAGAAGCATGTGACTTGACTGCAAACTCAAAAACAAGTTTGAAATTCAACCTTGATTAAAATTTTGAAGACCACAAGAGAAGTATCTTAAATGCTTCAACTTCCAAATTCTTTAGTCTTGATATAGAGCATTTCCTTGCTAGCTCAGTCCAAAGTTTTGTAATTTATCCTATTCTTCTTTATTATAGTCCATTAGAGAGCTTTTTGTACCTTCCTCAATTGTTCTATGGACAGATTCTTACTCTTCCCAGCCTTGTACATAGGACATCTTTATAAGTTTTTTTTCTCTTTAATATCCGTGAGTATCCGGACAGCTTAGACACACCTCGACTAATCTCACAAGACAAGCTCGCCTGACCCTACAACATTTGAGTGCTAAAGAAACTCGTAGGGTATTAAATCCTAGTAAGTTGGTCATCATGGATTGAACCCATTCCCTTTAAGTTTTTTTAATTGAACTCATGAGCCTTTTTTACCACTAGGTCAACCCGTGATGAACATGTTTCTAAGTTATACTACATAATATAGCATTGACAAGAGTAGATTACAAGTAAATACCCAAACATATACAACACAACGTGGCATATCATAGACTTGAGGAATGGACACTCCTTACCGGTCCAACGAATAATCTTAAACTTGAAGAGTGACATCCGACTATTTCAACCATTGAAGTACTTACTCTTGGATGTCCAATCTAAACTCCAGCCAATATAAAACCACAAAAGTTTTCACTGATTTGTTTTACAAGACTTCAAAAAATCAAACAAATTCACGATTCTTTTAGCCCATTGAATGACACACCCATAATTTCCCCCTATTGCTTCCCAATTTCCTCTTTCCATAACATTAAAGGTAATCCAACTTCACGTAGTTTATGGGGGTGTCATTTGGAGAACATTTGTAATCTCGTCAATTTCTCTTCTGGTGGATACTGATTCCTCCTTTGTAAATCTTTCTCGATGGATTCAGATTTGATCCCTTCTAGCATTTTTCAAGTCTAATGACTAGAAAAACAAAAGAACTTCTAATTGAAACTAGGATGGCAAGAACATTTTGAATAGGAGAGTTTTGCAGCTTCTTTTTTGGGCATCATAAATAAACTAGGACTTTCAATGTATTTCTCTAGTTGATCTTCAAGAAAATGCCTCGAAGCCATCGTTCATGTCTTAAAAATTAAGTGAAGTCATCTCATATTACTGCCATTCTTAGAACACGCTAAACACAGACCATCGGTGACACCAAGAATCTTAGTAACAAGACCGTATGGCGCATATATAAAATAAAAGCTTATACTACGTTTTACAAAACTTTTTCCCAATGGCGTGTCCATGAACTCATTGAGTTGCCTCCTATACTGCACAGATCAAGGGAAATAAGAGTGAGTGATAAGGGACGGCGCTGAGATTAGAGAACAAAACATTTGAGAAAACAACAAAATTCAACAGACATTTTAAAGATAAGAACACCCAATATTACAGACAACCAAGAAAAGAGACAATATGATTTTCATTCTACTTGAGTGAAAACTAGTAAATTATAAATATATTGGATAAAATGCATCAAGCATTGACACTCGGACTGACTACTGATCTTAGAGAGGACTAATTAAGAAGGATCCTTCAGAAAACTTCAGAACTTCACTTCCACAATCAATATTAACTAAGCAGGCCCTATCTACACAAATTCATTTCACAAGCACGAATACCAATCAATCCGCAGTACAAACCCTTGGCCAATTTCTGCTAAAATCCAATGTAAAATTACGCCAACGCAATCCAATTCCAAACTCCCTATCAATCTCGCGCGCCCGGTCGGCCGCCGATTGAGCAACAGAACTAACACGGCGCGATACAGAGTAACGCCTATCAAGGCGCTCCGCAGTTTTCCTCGCCTCAAATACGAATTTCTCGAAGCCATCGTTGGCGCCTCGCCACACTTTGTTCCAGGTCTCGCCAAAACCGTCGCTATTTCCACCGCCGCGACGGTATGCCTGAACAAAGCCAACAGTTCTCCGGAAAGGGATTATTAAGGGCCTGCTCCTCCTCAATCTCAACGGAGCTTGAAGCGGTGGCTGCCATGGCGGCAGAGCTGTTGAAGCTATCATCACAAGTAGTATTTACCGTTGCTTGGATTTTCTCTTCTTCTACTGCAAGTTATAGCTTTTGCTAGAAGGTCTCTATCGTTCAGCCAGGCTCGCGTCTGCGGTCAGAATGTTTTTTGATTAAATATAAAACTCAAATCAAATGTTTCCCAAAAATCAAAACTTAAATCTAATAGGGAAAAAATGTTTCCCAAAAATCAAAACTTAAATCTAATAGGGAAATTACTGAAAAAAATATCAAACTACTAAAAAAAAATTCAATAGTTGTCTATTGCTAAAGCGATTGAATTCTATCACAGCCTAATGCAAACGCTAAAAGTTTTCTATATTTGTAAATAGTTTGTTTCATTTTAATTTAGATTATAATAGTTGATATTTGGCTGTAAACTATATTAGTCTGATTTAACGAGGATGAGTAAAAAATAGTAAAATAATGATAAATTTGAAATAGTAATATAATGGGCAATGATGAGTTGTAGCTATTGTTTATAGTAAAAAGAATGAAAACAAGACTCAATTTTTTAATTAAAAAAATTAACATGAAAAAAATTTATTGGGCTCCACAAAGATATATGTAGCCGAGCATCCTAAATTTTCCCTAATATAATTGTGGGTTATAATCGCGGATCCAGAACTTCATGTCGCACAAATGTATATAGAGTTAGAAATTTAGCCATAAACTTCTACATTTGTGTTTATATATAGTTCCTATACTTTAAAAAAATATTTAATAGGTCCATGAATTCTCAATTTTTGTGTTTAATAGATTCTTAAAATATCCTATTAAAAAAAGATTCCTAAAATATAAAATTTAACTTAAGGTTTAATTAGATACAAACTGGGTCTCTTACACATTTGAAAATGTTAAAAATTAAGTGTTATATTAGGACATTAAATATAACTTTGTGTTTAATAGATACAATTAAACATTTTTAATATTTCTAAGATTTATTAAATATGAAATTGAAGGTTATAAATTTCTTTATAAAGATACACAAAATTAAAATAAGTTTAGGGAAATTACTATAAAGCCATTATTAGAGACTTGAACCCACGACCTGTTAAGGGATTATGCAAAATATGGAACCTTCAACACCACTAATCCATCCACATTTATTATTTTTATATCATCAAATAATATATATTAATCATATCTATAATTTTTAAATATTTAATAAAAATCAATATATATGTAAAACAACACCGGTTGAGGGGGCATGTGCCCCTTGGCCCCTTCATAGATCCGCCCTTGGTTATAATAGTCATAGTACCAACTGTTATAATTGGAAGCCAAAAGAGCTATAATAGCCAACATTACCTAATTAAATTTGCAGGTCCAAACGACCACTTAATTTTTTAAAAATTCACATGCACTTATGAAATCTCAAGATTTGTGAAGTCTTAAGATCCAGTGTGTAAAGGGCTAGTAAAACATAAAATTGATGTTTGTTTTAGTTGTGAGGTCCACAAACTCTTTGACTAAACAATATTTCTCGATCCCAACTCCAAAAGTACAGACTTCAAACTTTAAAGTTATATTAACTTATATAATTTATTTGATAGGGAAATTTTCAAGATAGAAAAAATGTCAAACTATTTATAAAAAGTAGCAAAAAAAACATTGATAGATTTCTATCCGCGTCTATCACAAATATCTAAAAAATTTGCTATTTTGTATAAATAATTTCGCTTATTTTCTATTTTTAAAAACACCCAAATACTGATTGTTGTAACCTAAACTAAAATAGTATACACCCAAACACATACTAATTCACTGACTATAATAAACAACCCAACATTCCAAACACACCTAATAGATTTATATTAGATGGATGTTTTCAAATACAACAAAATGAACCAAAATATTTATAAATATAGGAAAATGTCACTATCTAAATATATTGCTATTGTTGGCTTTTTGGCCCTTAATCTCAAATTAATTAATTTTAATTAATTAAATAATTAATGTTTTGATGATAACAAACCTACTTTTATTTATTAACAATTTGAGTGTTTTGAAGTGTCCATTGTGTAGAGCTTGGAACAACGGTTCCAACGCAATTTGAATCACTCAAATCGGAGTTCAAACGAAGAAGATATGGCTGGAACAAGCTTAACGGAAAAAACGATGACGTGGCGGCCAAATCATCAAAGTGGACCTACTAGAGGGATGATAAGTGGAGAAATAGATAAGTGACACATGAAGCTTTTGATTTTTGTTGGTTTTAAAAAGAATAGTTTTAAAAAGAAAATAAATTTAATATTATTATATGTTTGTGTCTAACGGTTAGTTGCCTTTAAAAGAAAATGAATTTTATATTATTTTATGTGTGTGTCTAACGGCTAGTTGAGTTTAAATCTCAACCAATCAATTTTCTTTTACCAACATCTAATGGTCCAAATTTAATGTAGTTTCCAACAACTTTTCTCTCTTTTTAAACACTTCATATTCTCCAAAATCAAAATAACAATTTCACATCTTTTTACAATTCTCCATAATTCATTAAGCTTCCATCGTTGCTCTCTCTCCAAGCTTCAATTTTATTCTTTTCATCTTATTCTTGAGAGAAATTTATGTATGGTGAGAATTGATTTGTTGTGAGCTCAAAATTTGTAAACCCACCCTATTTAGAGAGTTGCTCAAGTGTGTTATTTAATTTTTCCAAACTTTTGTAAGGGTTGCTCTTGATCCCGGAAAAAAAGTAGTTGTAACAGTTTGATCCTAATCCGTGGAAAAGATTGAGTTTGCTCTTGAACTCGCAAAAAGAGCGGTGTAGCGGTTGGGCTCTAATCCGTAGAAAGAGTCAGTAGATCCTTATTCAAAATCCCAGGAGGTGCTTGTGAAAGTGGATGTAGGTCGAGTTTGACTGAACCACTATAAAAATTCCCGGTGTTAATTTCTCTATCCCTCTCCTATTTATTTTTGCAATTATTTTGTTATTATATTTTATTGTATGAAATTAATTGTAATATTTATTCCTTGAAATTAATTGGTCATATTTGTTTACTTTGATTGGTAGTCCTTAAATTTGCATATCATTTACCAATCTTATTATTAGAATTAAATAGAGTGCTTAAAAGTATTAGTTTTATTTTCTTGGTTAATTTTGGATTGAATTTATTTGCATGAAATTCTTGTTTAAATTACTTGTTAGTATAAGATGTATTAATTTGTTTAATTGGGCCCACATTTTTACTAAAAGTTTTAATTAGCTTAATAAAACTCTATTCACCCCTCTAGGGTTGCCATACCGGTCCTATATATAGACTATTATCATTTATCACTAATAAATACTGATAGACACAGATAGATGTCTATTAGACTGTCACGTTTTGCTATATCTTAAAATAAATATATTTTAAATAGTTTCCCTTTATATTATATTAGAACTAAATTTAACAATATATATATATATATATGACAACTTTCATGTTTGTGGTTGTATAGATAAAGAAAGACGTTTGTGCAAAGACCTAGAGGGGGAACACGGGTTAGGGTGGTGCACTCTGGAATCGGATCCACCTAAATTTCCCGCCTTTCATCGTTACGTTACCTTACAACAGATCAATTTAAGTTATCGTCACTATCCGATTCGAGTTCCACTCACCAGAGAATTCTCTTAATCCACTCTCGCATTTCGGCCATCGGTGGCCGGCTGTGATTTCTCCAAGTCTTGATCTTCATTTTCCAGCATTCTTTTTTGGGTTTCTTTGTTTTTTCACTCATGGATTCCTCCAAAGAAGAAGATGCTCCCGTTTTTCTTGATCGTTCTTCTCGATTGACTAGAGGAAAGAGGTACCGGGCTACTTTCTTAGCTTTTCTTTTCTTTTCTTGGGGGTGGGTGTTATTGTAAATTGGCAATGAACTGATGCAAGATGTTTCAAATTGTATGTATTTATGAATTGGGGTATTTTTATTTGTTATAGGATGACCAAGTTGCTTGATGAGGAAGTTGAAGACGACGAGTTGTTTTGGAATCAGGATGCTCTCAAAGAGGTATATTTAAAGAGGTTTAATCTTTTTTCTTCTCTAGGATCGATATGAAGTTATAATCGCTTCTCTTTGCTTTTGGCTAGTTAATAATAAGATTGTGATTACAATAATGCAATGTGTTTTTTCTGTTTCACCCATTTCGTATACACTCGATTAATCTTCAATTTTGAAGATTTCCACATCCACTTAGATTTAGTTAAACAGTTTGATTTCCGTCTTACAACGCCATGGTCTGGATGGCCTCCGTTAGATTGCTGCAATGTGTCCACTCAATTATGTGGATTGAGTTTTGACTAAATTAAATATCCTTTCTGAACTTGTCCATCTTCAAAAATACGTTGCAGGATGAGGTTGATGACGAATATGAAGAAGAACCTGAGGTTGCTGATGAATTTGATAGTGATTTCAATGAAGATGTAAGTTATGTTCAGATCCTTTTTCACGGCTTATTCTGTTCAACCATAAAATGTTTTTCATAACATGACTATTTTTTATGGACAGGAGTCTGAACCAGAGGAAGAAGCTGAGAATGAAGCAGATGAGAGGTTTTCTCTTCTCTGAAGTGCTTGGATGATAGATATATTTCAATTTTCTGTTTTAAAATTGAGTTTTTTTCCAGAACACAAACAAAGAAGCGATTAATATTTCCCGGAAAGACTTCTTCTAAGAACAAGAATAAAAAGAGAGTTGTTTCCAAAATTGAGAAACCTTCCAAAGATGAAGCATCAACTGATCACTCTACGCCTCCTGAACATCATGATACACCGGATGATACTGAAGTTGAGAGAACAGTGAGAAAATCCACTAGAACTTCAGTTATTGTTAGGCAAGCTGAGAGGGATGCTATTCGTGCGGCTTTGCAAGCCACAATGAAGGTGAGTACTGAATACTTGAGACATGTGATTTGTAGGATGAAGACAAAACCATTTTTCGTTAGAGTAATTTGAGCTTTTCTTGAAGGCAGTTTCTTGATTGAATAGGGTCAGGGTGATGCTATGATAAAGTGTAAACGTCTATTTTGGTTCATATATCCTCCAACTACTTGAAAAAATGTCGTCATCCTATAAATTTTTTACTCATTTATTGTGCCACGTCAGAACATTAGTTTCAATATGTAGATCCATTATGTGTACAAGAGATGAGGTGTATGAGGGATGAGGTCATGGGTTCAATCCATGGTGGCCACCTACCTAAGAATTAATTTCCTACGAGTTTTCTTGACACCCAAATATTGTAGGGTCAGGCGGGCTGTCCCGTGATTAGTCTAGGTGCGCGTAAGCTGGCCCGGACACTCACGGATATCAAAAAAAAAAAATGAAAATATAAAACAGAATCTTCTGAGCTCTAATTACTTTGTTTGGAATAACTTTGAATTTTATGACACCCAAAAAGTGGTTTTCCATTTATTTGGTTTTAGTGGTGTTTGAGTAGGTAAAACGAAAAGTTCGTTTTTGTTTTAGATAATGTGTTCTCCTAAGAAAGTTATTGGACTAGTTTACTATTTTGATGTATACACTTCAGGTCCAAAAGTTTAAAACCACTGCCCTTCATACCAAGGGAATATTTTTTTTCTAGATACGACAATTGACCCTGTATTCAGGAGAGTAAGAAATCAGTACAGTTGATAAGACGTCCACCCTAAGCCAAAGGTGCTTATAAAAAGTCTCCCAGTTTGTTTTTTTTTCCTTGGAGATGCTTTACTTTCCTCTAATCCAAATCTTCTATATGCAAGCCTTAATATCCTTATCAAATGAATTCATGTCCTATCTATGTGGTTCTAATTATTAATCGCACATTTTTTTCCTGCTTTCTCAAAAAGTTCCTTTCCTGCTTCTTTTCCTGCAATGTTCAATATTATTCTTGTGTTTGCCATCAAATAATTTCCCCAAAATGATTGTTTTTAGTATTAGATATGAGTGAGACTGTATCCTTTCTTGTCCACCAGCCAATCAAGAGGAAAAATCCAGGTGAGGAGAAGAAGATGAGTCAGGAAGAAATGCTTCTTGAAGCTGCTCAAACAGGTGAAACTGATGGTTAATGTATGCTGTTGTAAGTTGCAACACTAGGTGGATACTTGAAGGAATCTTCTCATTTTCTCTTGAATTATTTCAACCTTCCATATCTAAGAAATCATGAACTTGAGGAATTTGGAGCGTGTTTTGGCAAGGGAAGAAGAAGTAAAAAAGAGAGCAATTGTGCATAAAGCTGTGTACAATGGTCCACGGATACAATACTTGTCAAGAAATGGTACCATCTGAAGTGTGATTCAAAATTTTGTTCTTTCAAAAAAGAACTTGTCCATGTTCAGAATTAAGTTACATTGGTGTATTTTGTTGCAGGTTGCTCATATCTAGAGTTTAGTAAAGGGTCATCGTTTCAGGCAGAGCTTTCAACCACATCAGTTCCATGTAATTAATTACTTATGTATAATCGTCCATCCAATATTATATTGAATACAAAATTACGGCCCGGATGCTCACGAATATCAAAAAAAAAAAAAAAAAAGGCTAATGCTTAAAAGACACAAACTCCAAAAGGGAGATCAAAGGAAAATGAAAGGCATGATTAATGAAAGATAAAAGGGAAATAAAAAGCAATAATTAATGAAAGATAAAAGACTTCCTAATTCGTACTAATTTCTTGCAAAGAGAAGTAAAAGAATGATTTAGAAAGAGAACACTATCAAGAAGCTTTACATCTAGCCATCTTGAAAAGATCATACTAATGCTTCTAAAAGATCTCAAAACCTTTTTGTTACTAGTTTTTTAGGTAATAGCCTTTATTGCATGAATTCTCAAGCATTGTTAATTCAGCAATATTTTCCCAGCGTCTTGCTTCCTTGTCTTCACAGGGTCTTTTTCATTCTATTAAATTTGTTTTCTGTCAAAATGAAAAAAGAATGTGGATCTTGTTCTGACCAGAATCTTGTCCCCTAAATTTGAGTGCCTTTTCATCAGCTCCACTGGTTTCCCACTTTCAGTAACTTCTCAAATTTTCAATGAAAAGTAAGACTTCTTATGAGAAACATTGTTCTTTTCCCTTTTCTAAAGTCTAAGTACGATGAGTTAAAAAACAAATGGATCAGATTTAGTTCTGAGAGCTAATGTCCCTTGGAATGTGCCATTAGGTTATCAAATTCATTCCATTAAGTTTTAGTTTTTCTCTTCCTCTTCCTTTGTATTTGAAGAACATGTAGGTTCTGATCTTACCTTGTTCTGTATTCTGTTATGCATACAATTATTCATTTCATATCCCAGGAAAAGAAAATGAAACACATGGAGAGAATCTTGTATACTATTTTGCATTGTAAGTATTCATTTTTTAAAGTTTAGAACCTAAATATATTTCTCTTCCCTTTTTCTTTCTAGATCCAGAGAAAGCTGTATGTGTGATTACAGGTTTGCCTGCGAGGTAAGATCTCATTGCCATTTGTTTCTTCGTAGTTTGTCAGCCTAGTTGAATTGTTTGCAATCGACATAGTCCAATTCCTTGAAATTTACTTTATGATGGTAACTGTTAAAGATAGATCCTGTGGTTCCAGAGATTAGAAGAGGTTATCATTGTTATTTTAAATAGTAAAGTGCGTGAAAAGGTGCAATCCTTGGAGCTTTAAACACAGGGTAGAAAAAGGGTTACCTTATGCGACTAAAGAAGCTTTTAATTCTGTAGGATATTGCTCCTAAGAACAGTAATTACGTAAGCTATCAAAAACTGAACAATTCTGCAGTCTAATTAATGCTTTTTATGCTGAAGGTATCGTGACCCAAAGACAGGGTTGCCTTATGCAACTAAAGAAGCTTTCAAGACAATCCGTGAACGGTATAGCTCTTCTTGCTTATTTTTGGGTTTTGATTTATTCATTATATTATAGCTGAGAGTTTCTATACTTCTCACTTCACTTCAATTTCTTTAAGTTTCTTTAATTCTGCATTAAAATAGTTTCTTCACTGTATTATATGTCAATATTGTGTATAAACGAGACATGAAAATGTTGGGTGGAAGGGTGACTGATGATAAAAAGTTTAGAGAAAAATCAATTAATTCATTTTTGCCTGCGACGTCTTAACTTTCATTCTGATGTCACTGGAATGGTCAAACAATTTAATTAATTTCCCAAAGTTATGTACATCCAGGGTCCGGGAAGCCTAGCCTTCATTAGGGGAGGCTTTTACTTTGAGAATAAGGCTAGATTACAAAGATACAAGTATTTGTGATATTGGAATTAGTTCAATGACAGAAACATTTAGTTCCATTCTTTTGAGTACCGAAATCGGCCCAATCATCCTCTTATTATAAGAGCATGGAACCTGTTTTAATATAGATGGTAATTCAGAGTCTTGGTAATTTGTAACCCGTTTCTTCTAAAGGTGTCTCTGTGATCATGGTAATTCAGAGGTTAATATTATGAAAAAAGCTGAAAGAGTAGCTCAACTCTTTCAATTATCTGCACTGAATTGTAAGGAAGATGTTCTTTATTAAGGCTCCTGCTTTACTCGATTACCCCAAATTGATCATTTTATTTTATCCTTCCATGAGTCCAGTATCTCACTAATTGCTGATGTGATGCAGTTTTGCGGATGATGGTAAGGGAGCCAAGGAAATGGACATGGGATATTTATTTGCTTCACTTTCTGGTAATGGGTTC
This sequence comes from Lagenaria siceraria, assembly GCA_002890555.2. Lineage (NCBI taxonomy): Eukaryota > Viridiplantae > Streptophyta > Magnoliopsida > Cucurbitales > Cucurbitaceae > Lagenaria > Lagenaria siceraria. The sequence continues at coordinate 5,304,702 of CM016488.1, forward strand.
TCAGCAAGGCGGAAGAGATCAACTCCTCAAAATAAAAATGAAATGTCCTACTTTCGCCACTTCTCTCATTTTCGCCAAATTCCAGCATTTGATTCTGAACTTTCTGATTAGTTTTTCAAGGTACTATAGTTAATTCCCTTACGGCCAAACTTTTTAATGCATGTTCTGCCATTCCATGTTCATGAACTGTTATCATTATTATTTTAAATAACCACAGTTTGTTGTTCGAGATGGTATGGGATGGGAGAGGATACAGTATTTTGATTTCAACACTGGAATAGGCGTGTCCTTGAAGACATTGGCTTTGGTTACCTTAGAAACTGGAATATAGAACCGAATTTTCTTACTCCTTAGGTTTCATGACAAGAGAATTTCAGAACCTAATGCCTCAGTTTTTAGGGGTCTTTTTGGGGGTGCAGTTTGTGGTGTTAGCAGTTCCTACAACAATTCAGCTTCTCTGTTCTGCTACCATTGCTAGGCAGGTTCCTATTTTACATACTTGGCCATCTCTTGGGCGATGTGTTCTTGACAGAGCTTTCAAATGTGTTCTTGATGATCGGTAGTTTCGGGGCGAAATTGTTGTGCCACAACCATTCTTGAGGAATGACTTTGTCCAATGTTGTTCTTATAATACTGTATTTGCGTTTTTTGTTTGGATTTTGTATACAATTCTCTGTAATCTTGGTAAGGTGTTATTGTCATATCGATTCTGATTTATTTTGAAAAAATTAGGAAGAAACCAAGTACATTGTTTCAGTCTCCATTTTCTTAAGGGTTATGGAGCAGAAAAATACAAAAATATTTTTGAAAAAAAGTTTTATCACGTAACTAATAAACTTGGTCAGACAACTAGGTCCAAAAAGATGATGTACCCAAGTTTTTTTTTTTTTTTTTTTTTCTTGAATAAAATGCTCAACACTGGAAAATAACATAAACATATCACATATGAATCAATATTTTCATTGTATCTAAGAATTGACCGAATAGAACAAAATGTTGTTATCATTATTTTTAACAACATTGATGGACTCATATTATTATTATTCAATCAAATTCTTAGTTAAAATTTAGACTAAAAGTAGATCATGTCTCTACAAAAATATACTCTACATGTACAAATATAAATAGGCTTGAATATTGAATATGGTTCCACAAATTTTCAACTTTGTTCCATTTTAGCCCTTCAACTTTGAAAATGACAATAAATCTCTAAACTAAATAATAATAATAAAAAACTATTTTAGTCCTTTATGGAATGTTGGGGGTAAGTGAAATAGTGAGAAATAAAAAGTTATGAAATCTAGAGACAGAAATTGATAAGATATAAAATTGATATTTTTTTTAGTAGTGAGACCCACCAACTCCATGGACCAAACAAAGAGTGGAGTTCACAAACTTCCACTTTCCAACTCCTTGGGCCAAACACTCTTAATGAGTTAGAATGGCTTCCGGCTAGTACTTTAAATCAAATGTTCGACCTGGGGCTGAGAATTTTGGACGGAGAAAACATCAACCGCTGCTTCAGTGCCCCTTCATTCATAATCATGTAACATGTTCTTTTGCTTGCCACAAGAAATCTCGAAAATGCATGAGTAAGAAACCAAAAGAGACAACATATATGAAATCTGCGTATGTTTGATATGCATTAAAACAAATCTCTAATCATTTCAAAATTGAACTCATAACTCAGGTTTGCACATATGAAGGGAAAAGGGATACTAAATTTAAAGGCCAAACCAATTTTCACTCAAAACATATGAGAGCACTGTTAAAAAAACTTGGAACCATTTACTTCTTCTCTTCCTTCTCTGCCTCGGCAGCCTTCTTCAACCGAGCACCGACATGGCGGGCATTTGTTCGCTCAACACGAAGCTTGTCATAAGCCTTGAAAGACTTCATGTCTTCTGTGATCTTCACAAGCTCCACTGATGGCTTCTCTAATCCAATAGGCATGTAAGAGCCCTGGACCTGGGTGGCAGTTGCTAGTTCTTCAGGATTAGAATCGCCAGCCTACATCAACAGGTAATGTAAATGATCAGAGATGGTGTAACTAATCATTTGTGTATTGCTTTGGGAATAGGAACTTGGAAAAGTTACCTTAAACTTGCGGGCACGTCGTGGGAAGACGACCACCTTGGCCTTGTAAGTCTTCAACCTCTGTACATTAGCTTGAAGACTCTCCAAGGAACGGTTTCGGCGGCGATGATCAACTGCAATGCCAATTGTTGGTGCATATTTCTTTGGAATGCCAGCTGCCTGGTTTTATGAAAAAAGTTATCAATCATCTTGAAGATCAACTGAGGAATGATCTCTATAGAATCCAAACAATCATTAGATGTGCAAACGTGTTCTTGAATTCATTACTTAACTCTACACTCTAAAAAGGATAAACATTCATAGACATTACAGCCGTACTAATATATCAGATATTTCTACACCATATCATGCTCACAAGACTTCCAAAGAGAATTTTACCAAGTACAGAACTAAAGCACACATCATAGAAAGACAAAAAACAGTTATATAAACAAAGCTTCAGACATTTATATTTGAAAAAAATGAAGATGCTTATCAATACTTTATTTGTCCAAATACAAAACAAAATAAATACAAACTGAATTATATATGCACATCCAAAAAACTGAAAAACAATCCCACCTTCAACTCTTCCAAAGAGAAGCCTCTACCAGCCCTCACTTTCATATTATACTTCAACGTCTGTCCATGAACAACAGGTCGAAGTGGTCCAGCAGTAGGCCGAGGGAAAGTTTTCACAGCCTTTTCTTGACGAGCTAGTGACCATTTACATAAGAAAAATCAAAATCTATTATGATAGAACAAAACAATACAACATTTAACCATGGATGAACTAGCAGAAAACTCAGGCACTCACCATTCCTTCTCCTTGTTTTTCGAGCAGGCTGGTTGAACCAAGTTCTAACATAATTTTGCCAGTGCTTCCTAAAGTGCCCACTAGGGATAACATTGTTATGCTTCATGGCTTACCTGCTCAATAAGTTGAGTTACTATTCCCACCAAAGAAAGAAACTTCATTTTATGTCCAGTATGTCACAAAAATTGGAAAATGTGCAACTTCAATCCAGATAAATTCCGTTAACACACTGACATCAAACTTAGTTTTAGCTATTTTCGTTTCCTAAGACAAAATTAATATGAACATAAAACTGCCAACAATAATTGGAAACAAAACCCAAAACGAAAACGATCGGCAAAAAGAACCCCAAGAAAATGCAGAAAGCAAAAAGAAAACCCAACAATCCTTCTAAACAGCTTGAGTAGGACTGGTAAATAGGGAACTAAAAACCCTAATCTAACATTGTATAGTTTTCGGAAAACGAAAATCAAGCTAAAGTCAGCAGAAGAACGTAACACAGAGGAAATTGAAATGAAAATGAACCTTTGTTTTTCTCTCTACGCCCCTTCTGCAGTTCCAATCTCTTCGTTCCTTCTGTGTTCGTTTGGCTTCTAAAATTTCATATATAGCGGCCATTGACAAAACCCTAGGGATTCTCCATCCGGTTCTATTGGACCGGGTTTGTATTTTTTATACAAATTTCCAGATTTGTTGGGCCGGTTTCCACTTGTGTTTTTAAATGTAGATTAATTACCATATGCTTCTCCTCTCTTTACACTCAAAAAAAAAAATTTTATTGGCAATTGCTTGGACTGCACAAAAATACAGCCAAGCAACATCTAAGTTTTTCTCTTAAAGAGCGTTTGGGGCAATGAGTGGAATAGTAAGCTGTAACGTCCCAGAATTAATTTAGAGTTTTTGTGAGGTTTGAATTAAAGTTTTATAAACTATTTTTTTTTATTATTGTGGGAGAATTGATGAATATGGAGATGGAGAAGTAAAAGGAATAATAGTGTAGTTTGGAAAAAAAGGATTTGATAATTTATAAAGATATATATTTATTATTATTATTTAAATATAATTTATATTTTTTAAACTTAAATTATTATTTATACTAATTATAATTAATTATATATTTATTAAATTGGAGTGCCTCGAAAAGCGTGAAAACCCTTTTTTTTTCTTCTTTTTTCTTCATCTTCTTCGCGTGACCTGCCGCCGCCGCTTAACCCACGACCGGCCGCCGCTCGAGCTCGCAGTCACGCCGCTCCTCGCCCAGCCGCCGTCGAGTCGCCAGCCGCGCCGCAGCCACTCGTCGTCGCCAGCCCGCGCCGTGCCGCGCGACGCCGCCGTTCCTCCAACAGCCGCAGCTCGCCGTTCGCGTTCCTCCAGCCGCCGCACGACGCCGCCGTCTCCTCCAGCAGCCGCCGCGCCGTTAGACAGCCGTCGTCCGCTGCCGCGCGCCGGTTGCCCAGCCGCTCGTCGGTTGCCGCTGCGGTATCGATTCGTTGAAATTGGGGCAGTATCGTTGTGGGCTTTGGTTGAATTTTGGAGCGCGATTGTTACACTTACTTCAAGTAAGTGATTCAATGCTAGTTTCACAATATGTTAATTTCGTGATAGGTTAATTTCGTGAAAGATTATTTCTTTTATTCTTTTATTCATTAACTATGTTTTGGGTACCCGAGTCAAAAATTTCAGATATTTAAATTTAATGAAATTATTTGTTTGGTAAATGTCTTTTATTTTGGTCAAATATATTAAAGAGTCGTTTTGAAACGTAGGGATTCTTAGTGAGTCGGGGCGTTACATAAACTCTAAGAAATTATAAAATCTAACGGATAAGGTATAAAATTGATTGTTTTTAGTAGTGGAACCCACCAACTCTTTAGGTCTGTTCACAACTCCTATTTCTTAACTCCTACTTTCCAAATTCTGCCAAACACACTCTTAAATGTAGGCTCTAACATAGAAATAATTACAAAAGTGTTTAGAGATAAAAGAAAAATAAGATTTTTTAAAACAAATGTATGAGTGGAGATTTGAACTATAGACTTCAAGGGAATAAGAGAATGAATGGATGCTTTAACTCCTAAGTTATGGTTATGTTGCTAATTAGGGGTTGTTTGGTTTGCAAGTTTGGAGAAAATTGTTAAATCTAACTTAAAAGCTTAAAACTTTATAAAAAGAATGACATGATTTCTAAAAATAGTTTTTTACTTTTTTTAAGAAGTAGAATTATGAGATTTTTGTATGGATGATCCAATTCTCAAAACATTAATGCAGAATGGTCCAATTCTAAAAATCAATGAAAACTAGCCTTGAACTTACATATAGAGCACTCTATTACCTGGAACTCCTTCTCGTGACAATGACATCTCCCCCATCGCAAAATAGTTTGAGCTCTAATACGATTTTCATTTTAATCGCAATATTTTTTAAATCACCAATTGGTTGAAAAGAAAGGAGTCTTTCGGGATTCTATTTAATATAAATTGGTCACATGGAAAATTTAAACCAACCAACACAAGTAGTCTCCCATTACAGAATCAAAACAGAGTGTTATTTAATATATCAATAGGGCTCCGACTATTTCGTGATAGGAGAGACATTTCTAACGCGAGAGTGCTCTATGACACGTACGTAGAAGGTTAGTTTTCATTGTTTTTTTTAGGATTGGGTCATTTTGCATTAACGCATCAAGAATTAGTCATCTGGACAAAAATCTCTAAAAAATTTCTCCTTCCTCTCTCATCTTTATCTTCTTTTATGCCTTCTTCTCCCTCACCTCTCTCATTCCAACCTTTTCTATTCAACTTTGTTTACAACATTTTTCTTATTCTCTCTGTCTTTTGTCATTTCCAGCTTCTTCTTTTCCTCTTTATAAACTTTATCTTCTCCTTCGAGGACCTTAAGGGTTGCGAAGCTTTAATATTTTCCTTAATTTATATGTATAGTCGGAAAGAGCACGAAAGATTACATGAAAATAGTGATCATTTAGCTAAAATGAAGTTGAAGGGATATGACCAAAATAATATCACAAACTACATGTGCTATTGCGCTGTTCAAGCTACACAATCACATAGCTCATGTGGAGTTTTGTTTTGGCCATATATATCTCTCTTGATACAAGTCTATTTTAGTTAAATGATGAATCATTTTTATACATTTTTTTCACTATTTCTAACCATGCTTATAAGCTAAAATACAAATTTAAAGTATTTTTTTGAGGTTTAATATCCCCAAAGTCAAAATAATCTAAGTTTAAATTTTGTGAGGTCATTTAAAAGTCGAGATGTTTTAACATTTTAGTTAGTTTACAAGCATGGTTTAAAAGAGCACGAAAAAAACACATAAATAGAGTTGTATCGAGAGGTACGACTAAAACAAAATCGAACAGTACGTGTGTGATCTCATTGGCGCTAGCTATTTCGATGAAACATGTGGTGGACCTTATTAACCCACTGAAATTGGAGCTCGTTAATTTGGCAATTGCAGATATGACAATCTAACACATAATAATAGTAAATTTAGCACAATCTAAAACTATTTGTAAATATGGTAAAATTTGAACTTCTACCAGTTGGATCGACTTTTTTATTTTTTGGAATACAAATATAGTATGTAAGAATCATATTATTTTACTTCATTTACTATTAGGTGATTTCTTTTATGTCTAATTTTTTAGGTACATTATGAATATACATTATCAATAAAAAAGAAATACTATATTAATTATGCTTTAACTTTTTGTTTCTTTTTCCTATATTTGATTATCTGCAAGTTAATTTGTTACTAAGTCTAACACTGATATACCATATAAATAGAATTATAAATGACATATCAGTGATATTTGAAATTTCTTTCTATCTATGATTATTTGATGCTCATATGCTATGAGATCTATCACTAATTTATCATATCAATAAATTAAAAAATATACATTTGTGGTGTTTATCTTTTGTATTCTATTAGTAATTGTTTGCATATTTATTTGTTATTAGGTTTATCATTAATATATCATACCAATAATTCAATAAATACAAAAGAAAATTATTGTTGTTAATAATTTATATTTGTTATTTATCAACAATTATTTTCATGTTCCTTTACTATTAGATACATCGTTAACACCAATTATTAGGGTTATTTTTTTATTAGATCTATTGCTTATATGCCTTATTAATGGGGAGAAATGGCATATTGACAACATTTAACTTTCAATTTCAATTTCAATTTGTGATAGATTACATGCTTATATATAACACTTACGAAAGCTAGAAATATGTATCAATGATAAACGTAGAATTCGTCTATCAATTATAAATGTGAATTTTTTTTATTTTTTTTTACAATATGTAAGATAGGAAAATCGAACCTTTGACTTCAAAGTTGATAATGCGAACACTATGTTAGTTAAGTTATGTTCATTTTGGTATAAACATGAAAATGTTATCTATTACTGATACACAAAAATAGTTCACTGAACATGTAGAAATAGTTGCTAGCAGACATAAAAATAGTTCTATTAATTATAAAAAGTCATCAATAATAGACATATTAATAGCTTATAATTTACATAAAAATTGTTCATCATCAGCCATAGACATAAAAATAATTGATAAATGATAGACATCTATCAATGATATACGTGGAAGGGTCTACCATAGACACGCCAAAAAAAAAAAAATGTTTTCATCTGTTAAATTTCCTGTGCATAATTTTTCCTTTTATCTTATTGTTCTGGTAGGATCCAGCACTAATAGACAGTTGCCAAAATATAACAAAATTCAATGTCACTATTTCTTTTGTATATGAAGAAAATTGATTGTTGGCTAATAGTTAATTTTTCAATCAACCAATTCAATGGAATTTCATTTAAAAGAAAGTTAAGGCATGTATCTCATGACCTTGCATCTGGTAGCTCCAATTTTATAAACCTGGAATTGATTCAAGGTTGTATTTCTCAGACCGTGCAGCATCGACTTCTCTGTTATCTTCCAAATTTGGTTTCTTCATGGCGTCGAGTGTGTTCAAATAAGAGTGCGAAACATCTCGACTGGAAGATGTGCTAGAATTGCTGATTCTGCTTGCGAGGAAGCGACGAATCAAACCTCGGAGGAATGGAGCCATAGTATCTGGCTCATATTCCAAGTAATACATGATTCCTCCCATACAAATTGAGAATAGGAAGACCTGCTCATATTACCAAAACAAAGAAGGAAAGTTTTATTAAGAAATTTAACAGAACATCAGAAGATATCAGGTTTACCTAGAATCTAATATATCTTTTCCAACACAGCAAACTACTACACCGCAGAGATTTGATGGATTTCCACACAAATATAGAAACTATTTTCGAAAGAAGTCACTAGATCCAAAGCTGACAACTGCTAATCAATCCTCCAACACAGCAAACTACTACACCGCAGAGATTTGGTGGATTTCCACACAAATATAGAAACTATTTTCGAAACAAGTCAATAGATCCAAAGCTGACACACTGCTAATCTCTCCCCAGGATTGACATACCATGGCGATTAAGTGCATTGCAAGCATTGACACTGTCAGTTGCTCAAGGCCTGTTAGATGATATAATTATTTAAGATAGAATCCAGTGTTTTAGGAAGTCCTCCGGGTGCACACCTAGATGTCTAGCACAGGTCTAGCGTCTCATCTTGAAAAGGCAAGACTCACAAAATAAGGCATAAGACTCACAAAATAAGGCGCGTGCCTTTTGTGAAGCCTGGAGGCTCAAAGCCCTCTGGGGCTTTTTCATTATTTTTAAAGAAGAGTAAAAATTAGGGTTTTTCTTTCTTTATTAACTACAAAAATCAAATTTACTAAGCTTAAATACAAAATTTCTTGTGCTCAGGGTTAATATTTTCACTTCAACTATGTTTTCTCTTCTATGTGTAGTATTTTTATATATAGTGCACCTAAAAAAAAAAAAAAAAAAAAACCACTTTTTGTGCTTCTTTTCTTTGTGCCTTGCGCTTAAACTCTAGAAGACTATCGTGCTTTACTGCACCTTGAACTTTAAGCTTGATAGAATTATGTATTAGGAATAAGAACCTAAATAAATTTGAACTGATTCCCACCCCAAAGAATCAACTTTTAATTTTGAACATTCAGATTTGATTTTGATATAATCAAATACCTCAGCATTTTTTATGTTTGGAAGCAGGTGGCGGTTGACCAAAATATACCACCAAGATTCAACTGCACGCGGAAGAACATAGAGAGCTAGTTCAGATCGTCTTCCCTTCTTCTCTAAAAGAACTGAGAGGGCAGATATTCCACCGGCAACCCAATATACGAGTTTATGGTCCTTTGTTGCAACTTTCCTATGCAAACAAATGACCGCCTAGCATCATCCCAAATACTTCAGAACGTTATCTTACAAATTTCAACTGATATTAACGTGAATAAAGTTCAGAAAAACGACCTGAAAAATGCCAACAAAAGCAGACAAAAAACTTGTCGAGCGAACTGCACCTTTGACAGCAAGCCAACAGGTACGGCCGGGAGCATCCATGAACTGCAAAAGCATGAATTATGATAACTAGCAACGAGAACTAAATGATCAAAAAAAGAAAAATCTCTGCAACAAATATAGGGGATTAACACCATCCGCACATTTTAGAAAAAGATATGAATCTTCTTAAAATTTAAAATTAAAAAGTACATCCACATCAAATAACAAGAGACTTTGTGCAACTACTCATGCAAAGTTTTTGACCGATTGGGAGCCTCTTTGTAATACCTTTGTTTTTGTACATCCTTCTCATATACTTCTCATAGTTTTAATGGAAAATCTCTGTTTCCTAGTGAAGGCCGAAGGGGGAAAAAAGGGAAAAAAAAAAATGGAAATCACAAATTCTAAATAATGGGCTCGAACCAAAGGACACAATCTTGGTGGGTCAACCGTGATAGTGGATAATACTAAAGAAAAAAATTTTAGGGAGAACTTACTTTTTGCAGGTGCAGAACAACGAATGGTACAAATGTCAAAGAAAAGTAAAGAGGAAATGTCTTCTTGAATGTGGCTGATGCTGCCTTCCCATTGTGAGCCAGGCACGAATTCGTGTCTGGATGGATTATATTACAAGGAATAATGGAGGGAAATTCCTCTAGATTTTCGTAGCCAGTGTTTTGCCTGCGTGATAAATAAGCAGAAAGTGAAGCAACATCCACGGGATAGCCCCTACAACTATCTCGTACAGCCTTGTAGACAGGTTCGGCAACTGGGCCTGTCTTTTGAATGAAGTCCCGATATGATTTTGGCAAGCTCTCAGGACGCATTACAAAGGAATACATAACCTGAAACAAATAGTTAATCATGAATATGAAACAGGGTATTACAATTAGAAATTCAATGTAGAAACATCATAAAGACAGATGAATCCCGTAATTCTTCTAATCAAAGAAAAAGATCCCAAGAATGGAAACACACCAAATTCTGGCTTGAAAAATGAAATAACTTTTCAGAGCCATAGAGTCGATTACCATTTATAATTCTTAAATTTAACTAAGGAGAAGAAATTGATGGATTTATTCATATATGTTTTATGGAAACTATTGTTGATTTTATTTTTATCCTTTGATAAGAAATAATTTCATTTCTACAAAGAAACAATACAAGGTCTCCAACGTTTCTGCTTTGTCTGGCAGTTAAAAAAACTATAATGCAAACTGTTTGCCATCTCCAACATTCATCTTTCTATGCTTTTGACAAGAGTAATTTCATTTATATGAAGAAACTATACAACAAAGTCTCCATGTTTCTGTTCTGAAGAGAGAGAGAAAACACTGCATGTCTCCACTTTGTCTGATAGTCAAGTGTCTATTATGTTTTCATTTCTAGTTTTTAGTTTCATGTTTCTTGTTTCCTGCTACCTCTTTATAATAAATGAAAATAGATTTTTTTGTTTCTTATTCTTTTTTTTTATTGAAAAAAAAAATAAACATGTATAGTAATTATTTATTATTTCTTGTTGCTTGTTTTCTGAAATTTTGAATAAAAAATATAAAAATGAAAATGAAATTTAGTTTTTAAAATTAATATAAATTTTTTTTATGTCAAATCTAGTTTTAAATATTCACTATGCATTTAGAAGTGAAAAAAAAACAAAAGAATGCTTTTATTTATTTTGAGAAACCTGGAAACAGAAACAAGTACTATCGCATGCCCCTCCCCAAGAACCCCCCTCTAGTCTCTACAGCCAGATACATGAGCATTATCCCATATAATAAGCACCACAGAAAGCAGAAAGCAGAGCATCCACATGGCTTTAAAGTACCTGTGCACATGCCATGGCAAAAAGCAGAGAATCACCATGTCTCCAGTGACTTCCCCAGAGGTGGAACTTGTTCTTGGATTTTGCAGAATTATAGGCACACTAATTTAAAGAAGAAAGGTGACAAAAAGAGGTAAGTAAGAAGATATACCCAATTGGATAGAATTCATATAAAGATGCAGATACGAATACAAAGAAACAGGAGAAAGAAAACTGCATCTCAACGATAACCTTGTGTGCTTTGTACCTGAGCAAGTCTAGCCATAAGATATAAAGCAAGAGTACGCCTCCGATTTGAGTCATCTAATGCTAAAACAGACAGACCAGCCACTGAACCTGCTAAAATTCTGCTCATCATCCCTTAAACAATGTCATAAATACAGAAAATGCTTATTCCCGATCTATTGCATTAAAAAGAAAATGAAACACCAACAGAACTATGAAGACATGAAAATTGATGCTACAATGGATCACAAACTTACACATTAAAAGGTGTCTCTCTCTTTCTCCACTTTCTAAGCAAGCATCTAAGGGCATGATATGACCCAGTAAATCCACCAAAAAGCAAACCAATACGACATGCCTCTTCCCTCACTATCAAGTCTTTCTCTGAGACAAGTTGCTACAAAAAAAAATTTATGGAAGGAAAAAACTAATCAAGCACATGAAACAAATAGAGAGAACATTATATCCTCAATGAGTTTAATTATTAAAAAAACGTGAAAAGCAACAGGAAATTACGATACAACACAAAATGAGCAGTGTCGCTTGTCAACACAACAATAATTAACGTTGTTTTACTTGTTTAACAAAACCATATTGACTACTTGCAATAACCCATGTCTATTAGAAACAAGCATGACAAACGAAGGTTCTACAACCACATGTTAACCCATGTTTTTTATATCATTAGTTTTCAATCCTCCCGGGAAAGTTGCACAAGGAAAACAACATTTAATGTTTTTAGAATTTTTGATAGCACACATAATGTGTTATTTTTAGGACTTATTTATGCTAATTTTGAGATATATTTTAGTACTTTCACGTATATATTTGACTATTTTGTAGATTTCAAGAATGTGGAACTAAACCAATTTCCAGAAGAACTATCAAGAAAATCAGACCATTTGGACAAGGATTGAAAAACCCAAGTGAAAAAGAAGAGAAATTGAAGAGAAAAGAAGAAAATGAGCAAAAATAGAGGTCCTGTAGTGAAGCCAAAACTCGTCTAACGTCTAGACGTTGATTGTAGCATCTCAACGCTGTGACTTGTAAGACTCACATCTTGCTCGACACCACAAGTCCTAGCTCAACCCCGCTCAATGCTTGGAAACACGAAGATCTGATTTTCCATTCGTAGCATCAAGACAGGTGTCTCAATGCTTCAATTTAGTTGTTTTTGGGGAGCACACCTTGAAGTGATCCTTACACAGTTGAGAAACTTTGGAAGGACTTTTGGGGAGCCAAGGAAGATCTTTTGAGGCTCAGAAGGGTGGAGATTGCAACAGACACGAGGATTGAAGCACAACAACAGTTCTTTCTCAACTCTTTAATTCTGTATTTTCTTTATGGATTTTCTATCAAGTCTAAATTGTGTTTTTGTGATGTTGAGTGGCTAGACTTGCACTAGGGAGTTGATGTAGCCATGAACTTGTTTTTTAATTAGTTGAATTGACGATTGATTTTTCTATCTTTCATTCATGCTTTTATGTTTGTAAAACTTGTAATTTCTTGGTCAGATTTACATGTTTGATATTGCTTAGTAAAGTAAGGTTTAGACTAATTAATTGCATGACTGGTTTATACTAAAATATTTGTAGCTTTTCAAAATCTGTACAAAATTCCCCAACACCCCCACACACACAGTTGCACTCACAGTCAAATCTGTACAGAAACCGACCAGCATTTCCAACTCGAGGGCAAAAAGGATTTCATTTCTAGCTTCATTTCTTAGTTGTTCTTTCCAACTTGGCCATAGAATTCCTCAACTTATTTTATAGAAAAAAGAGCTGGAAATATCTGTAATTCACGCTATCAGCTATTTTGCATTAAATAAGTCAATATTTGCTCTTAAATACAGTCACCATTAAAAAAGGATGAAGCCGATATAGTCTTTTCAGTCTAGATTCAAACTTCCATGAGATCCTCTGAACATAAGGGTTTCCTATCGCAAGCATTCCAATTTCCAATGAACTCGAAAATCTCCCTATTCCACAGTCTCAAAGGTAAGTTCATGTTTTGATCCCCCCCTCCTAACAGCTTCTATCATAAGTAATGAGACCTCCACAAATCTCCTCATTCTACCGTTTCAAAATTACCTTTATATTTTGAACCACTTTCCATAAGAGGGTTAACAGCTGCAATCACATGCTATATAACCTCTACAATTGTTTCCATTGAACTCCATAGTCTCCTTACTACACCATTTGACATTTCCAAGGTAAGTTCATGTCTTTTTCCACCCTCCATAAGATATGTAACGACTATTTTTCCATGTAAAGATTCATCCCACGTTTCAAGTCTTAATCCTTATTTTCCACTGTTAAACCACCTTTTTGGACACAACAATATGGATTGATCCCCTATCCTGGAATCTTAATAAAGCTTATTGTGAGAAAGGGATCAATGACACACACGGCAGAGTAGTTCTCCAGCAAGGCTTTGAGAATTTTAAACTAGTCTTGGTAAAAACTTCTTACCCAATAACACAGTTATGTTACAATATATATTACTGCCACCAGAGTTAATAGAGTTAAAAATACTACAACAATTAATTCATAGATGATAGTTTTCTTCCGCCTCCATTTTACCTTTACTAAGAGCATTTAAGGGGTGGTATGATTATCGGGCCCTCTCCTCATTCCACATGTTGGCCTATTAGGTAGGATAGTTATCTTTGGGCTTTACTTGCCCTTTCTTAAGGGAACCTAAATAACCTCCTTATCACCTACAACCTTTTAGCCTTCACATGGAACCAATTCTGTAAAACTTTCCAAGTAGAAAGCTTTTATGGAATTATAGTTCATGCAAGTAAACCATCAAGCAAACCTAAGAAATCATCTCCAACCCAAACACACCCAAGAAACTTCTTCAATCTCATTTTGCACATCACATAAAGGGGGAGCCATATGGATCCAAATCGCCCATATCAACCATAACGATTTAGACACACATGGAATCAGTTCTGTGAAATTTTCCAACGTAGAAACTGAAAGCAAGGAATTAAAGTCCATACCAGGAAACCATCAGCCAAACCGAAGAAACTTCTCCAATCTCAATATGCACATTATATAAAGGGAGAGCCGTATGAGATGAACATCCGTAAAATTTCAGGTCAATCATTTTAGCAAAAGCTTAACCTTCCAAGTTGTCCCTCTAGTATGAAAGTGCTATTTTTCTTTCAACTTCCATCAACTTTGGAAACCTTCACCACCACTTCTCTCTTGTTTCATTTATCTATCCAGCAAACATAATTGTCCCACCTAGTTTTTTTCAAATAATTTTGTACTTCTCGATGGCTCAAGCAAACTTATAAAGTTGTTACAAACAATGCGACAAATTGCAAAGAGAATGAAAACTTATTGTCTCCTTCATACTCAAAAAGTCAAGCCCGACTATTATAGGGTGTTGTTAGAAAAAAGAAAAAGAAAAGGAAAAAACAAGCTGGAGAATTCATTGAAGAGAGAGAACCATTATTGTAAGATGTTCTTTCATTTTAGGGGGAAAAACCAATACAAATATATAATTATGCATTGAGACATAAATTACTTGTAAGATTTTTTTTAAAAAGAAAAATAATCCTAATGTGTAGGTAAACAAATGACAACCCCCTTTACTTCAATCTTGACTGTTCCTATTGCCAATACTCTTTTAATTCCTGAAAAATTCATCCCATTTCATTTTGACTCACCTCCAATACAAACTAATTTCCAATATGTATGGTGAAGAATACAATTATGCTTTAACCTAAACAAACAGTCAGATAGCAGCAACAAGAAACAATTTCAGTGATAATAAAAACAATAATAAAGGGAGAAAACTAAATGGTGAAATAAATTCGAACAAGCTTTACCAACCCTAATTCAAAACTTCAATCGTCGATCTCATACAACAATAAGGAATACTGGAATCAACAACTTAAAAATACGAATAACATCAAACAAAACAAACCTTGAGATCAAGAATAGAGGAATAGGACTGTCTCCGCGCGAGTTTGAAAGCGCGGAGAAGTATACCAATGCCAACTCTAACACCATAAGAGAGAAGGAAGGTCTGACAGAGGTTACCAATGGCATTAGCCACACAGGAGGACTCGTAAGCAGCATGATCACACGGCGGGGGCTGTTCCCTGGTCTGGTGATGATGAGATCCACACGCCGCTACTTTTCGCTGCCGCCGCTGAAGCTCCTCAATAGCTTCCCGGAGCCGATCCTCCGCCTCACGAAGACGCCGCTCAGCCTCCGAATTCTGGATGCTGCTGCTGCTGCTCTGAAGAGACGGCGATTGAGATGAGGACAAAGGGGGAAAAGAGGAAGAGGAGGAGGAGGAGGAGGAGGAAGAAGAAGAAGAGGATGACATTTTGCGATGTGGAGAAAGGGAAATGGGGGCATCTGAGGAAGAGAGAATGAGGAATTAAGAGAGATTGGAGTTGGAGGAGAGGGATAAGAAGGAAGATGAGAGAGAGCAGAGTGAAGATGGCGAAAACTGAGCCATTTTTGCAAGAAGAAGAAGAAGAAGAAGGAAGCTCCGTTTGGCAGTTGGAGAGAGAGATGGGTTAGACGGGGTTGTATTCTATCTATCTATTAGCCACTTTACAAAGGCACGTTTTACGAGTTCCGTGAACCCGTTCCGTAGGAAAATGATGGTTGAACTGAACACATTAATTTATAACAGAATAATTAATTCTCCAAAATCATCAAATAATAACAATTACGTAAGAAAAATACATTTTTAAGCGACTTTTACATCAAGTTTTAATCTATCAATGATAAATAAAAAAGTGACCCTGGTATATTTGTGGTTATTTACCAGTATTTTAATGAACTGTGGCATCTACCTCCAAATTTGTAATCAAAACGCACAATCTAATTGAAGAATGAAAGATGTTCAATCTGATTGTGCTTAACAATTACGTAAACCCACTATCTTTACCGCTATCATTACATATATTATTACGGTAACAGTATGAAAATTATAAATCTGTCACATTTACTATTACCTTTACTTTTACGTTTGTCGTTATTGTTAGGATCAATAGTACATATGACAGATTTGTAATTTATAGTAAATGTGATCAAAAGCAATCCTATTACGTTTGCGATTCAAACTCATTATGATTGATCCATCAATGAAATTTCATTACGATTACACTAATTTTCATTACGATTTTGTAAACATGGTCTTTATCCTGAGTTTTAAGAAATACTGGTGTTTTACCACGTGCAAATGCACGTATATGTTTTTTTTTTTTTATTATTATTAGTTTAAAACCACTTAATTTTAAAATGCTTTATGCAAAATGTTAATAATTTTCATTATTGTGTTATTGTGTCTTTTCTTTTATTCGGTTCGTCATTATGTTTATTAATTCATTTATTAAAAAAAATTGGTTAAGGTTAAAAAACATTTTGAAATCTAAGTTAAACAAAATATGTTAATAAATAAACATCATACTTAAAATTGTGTCATTTACATATAATTATGCAGTCACTCCATATATATATTTCATCCTTAATCTCATAGGCAACGACATTTGAATGATTATTAATAATGATGATATCAAATTGTTTTAATTCTTTAAAAAAAAATTATTTTAAATAAAAAATCATAAACAACAATTTCCCTATAATAATGGTGACATTAAATTTCATTTTTTTCTAATTAACAATCAATAATGAATTTATTTGTGATATTTAATGGTTAATGATAAAAACCATTGAAATGAATTTATTATTGATATCACCATTATTGTAGGGAAATTGTTGTTCATAATTTCTTTAACCATTGAAATTGTTTTAAATAAATTCATTAATGAATGATTATTAATTATTTTAATGGTGATATTAAATTGTTTTAAATAAAAAATCACCATTATTGTTCTCTTACTTTAATTTATAGAGAAATTATTTTAAATGACAAAATAATAAAACTATGTACTTTTAATTTTTAATTCTCACATTTTAAACTAGTGTTTTACCACATGTATTTGCATGTGCATGCTTTTTGTTTTATTAGTCTAAAACCACTTAATTCTAAAATACTTTAGGCAAAATGTTAGTAATTTTCATTATATTAAAATTAGTTTTAGTATGTTATTGTGTCTTTTATTTATTTTATACGTCAAATATCTTTATGTTTATTAATTCATTTATTAAAAAAAAAAATTTGGTTAAGGTTCAAGAACATTTTAAAATCTAAGTTAAACAAAATATGTTAATAAATAAACATCATACTTAAAATTGTGTCATGTACATA
Source organism: Lagenaria siceraria (assembly GCA_002890555.2). Classification (NCBI taxonomy): domain Eukaryota; kingdom Viridiplantae; phylum Streptophyta; class Magnoliopsida; order Cucurbitales; family Cucurbitaceae; genus Lagenaria; species Lagenaria siceraria. The sequence goes on from CM016488.1 coordinate 5,322,351, forward strand.
TAATTATGTATTTGCTCCATGTATACATTTCGTTCATAATCTCATGAGCAACGACATTTGAATGATTATTAATTGTTTTATTTTACCAATAAGTATATACTTATTTCACAATAATATTTTGAACCAATAAGTATATACTTATTTTACAATAATATTTTGGTTATTCATTATTATTCTTTAATATTTTGATTATTATTCTCTTAATTTTGTTTACCATGGGTGGCTAGAGGGATTATTATTCTCTTACTTCATTTTATATATTTTCAACTTTTGTCTTTAACCATTAAATATAATAATAAATTTATTATTAACTTTTAATTAGAAAAAATGAAATTTAATATAACTATTATTTATAATTTATTAACAATTTCTTTAGGCATGAAGTTGAATGATTAAAATTAGTTTACTGACTTGATTTCATATCATATTTAAAGTGCTAATTCTCACCTTTTAAATTTGAATCTATTGTTGATGTTTAATTAATTAATTAGTTTATTTTTTATAACCGATTAACAATTTTTTTAGACATGAGGTTACATGATTTTTTATTTCAACAAAAAAAAACATAAGCATGCAATTGATTGATCGATAATTGCTTTTCTAACATGATAAATGAAATTAACTTCTTTTTAGAAAAATGATGAAATTAACAATTAACTAATTATAAAATAACAACAAACAAACAATAGTAACAAAAAAAATCAATGACCCTCTATACACATTTCTTAAAATAGATTTGCTCACTTCTTGATAATTGCAAAACAAACTATATTATTCAACTTCATCAAAGTGGATTCTTAAAAGTAAGCCTAAGATCCGAGATTTTGATTTGATATGTGCATTCTTGCGACTTGAACATAAACACAATAACTTGAGATGCTTTGGAGATTAGAAAGACCTTGAGAACAACAAATTGAGAGAACAAAAATGAAAAAAGATAGAGAACAAAAATGAAAAAAGATTGAAGCTCGAGTGTTGATTAAAAAAATGGTGAAGAAACCCATTTTTATAGTAGTAGAAGGTGATAGTTACAAAACTATTTGAATTCTAAAACTCTTAAAAGTATTTAAATTGAAAAATATACATATATTTAAGGGTTATTTTCTAATATAATAAAATGAGTCAAAATATTTATAAATATAATAAAATGTCATTGTCTATTTATGATACACATACACTTATAGACTGCTATCATCTATCACCGATAAACAGTAATGTTTTGCTATATTTGTAAATATTTTCAATAGTTTTTCTATTTAAAACAATTTTCCTATATTTAATGGAATAGATTATTTGTATTGTTTAAAAAAATTGCATTCCAATGATAAAATAGTAAGATACATAGTCTTCTTGGAGTAGTTACAAGAATAGAAAAAAAAAAAAAAATTCTTAAATTTGCAAATCTAGCAATGTTTAATTTTTTTTTTTTTTAAATTTGCATGCATATTGCAACTTTTTAAAATTTCTATTTTTTATTGTTCCACTTTTACCTTCATTGGTGTATCGACATGTCTATTAATAATACATCTTATATACTTTATATTGAGTATATCAGTTAAAATATATATCTGGTGTATCAGTAAACTAATTTATCAAATATAAAGTATATCAATTATACAATTGGTATACCAAATTTACCATTCATACACCAAATTTACTAGTCAACAAGTGTTCATGTATATTTTTTCAAAAAAGAAAGTGTTCATGTATTTTTTATTGTTTGTGAACTTAATTTGAATCTTTATTCCATTTTAAAAAAATTGAATCTTTATTCATTTGTTTTAGGGACTACTTATAAAATTGTAATGCACAGATAAATAGATTATACATACGAGATAGCTATGCGCATATTAGAGTTTTATACTATTTCGTGCATATACTTTTCAACATAGTATTCACACCCTATAAAATCCAATGGGCAGGGTGTTACAACCCCAAATCTCGAGGCGCATGGCTTGGCGGACAGCCAAAGCGAGCAGCTGCTGGGAAGGCTTTGGCGCGCGCTGCCCAGCACCCATGTGCCTGCGCCAGGGCCTTCCCAGCACCGCTCGCCTTGACTGTCTGCCAAGCCATGCGCCTCGAGACTTGGGGTTGTAACACCCTGCCCATTGGATTTTATAGGGTGTGAATACTATGTTGAAAAGTATATGCACGAAATAGTATAAAACTCTAATATGCTATGTTCAAACATGTAAAAGAATTGAAAAACAAATTATTGGTTGTATTTCAGTGAAAATTTGATTAAAGTATAGTTAAAGTAAATTTACGTTTATAGATTTCCAAAGTGGATTAGAACGACAGTGTTGGCGAGCATGTTTAGCTTGTCAAGCTCTCAGTTCTCTAAATAGTTTGAACACTAGAACAATATACATGTAAAAGTTAACAACTTAGGTGGTAACATTTGGTTGTTTGTTTTTTATGTTTGAAAAGTAAACTTATTTTCTTTGTTTATAAATTTAATTTTCAAAAACTAAAAACCAACAACTAAATAGTCACTAAACATGGTTCAAAAGAGTTCAATACAGTTACGTATTATTACTTCATGAACCTTGGTGTATGAACTACATACTTACATTATTTATCAAATAAAAACAAATTTTTCGAAGATGGATAACAATCCATATTCAATGATAACTATTATGAGCAACATTCAAATATTATTATTTATCGAATACAACTAAAACTAAATAAAACAAGGTATTTTCGTTATGTACTCAGTGTTACATGGAATATGGATACTAATGGGTCGAAGTTTGCCATTTCTAACCAGTTGGCTGATGGGAATTCCAAAAAATATGCAACGCTCAAGCAGTCTAAGGCTAATAGTGTAGAACCAAATCAAGTTAAACTTAAAACACACACTATGTAATTAAAAAGCACCAATACTTTCAAATGGATTGACGTAGAAATTAGAAATCCACATTTAATCAAAACCAGCCATCAAGATAAAACACTGAATTATATAAATCAGGCAACTTTCCAGATTAATGAAGAGTTGGGTCACGTTACTTTTCAATAACAAAATTGTACTAAAAAGAAGAGTGAAATTAACCTAAAAATCTAAGATCCGTTTAGTAACCATTTGTTTTTTTTTTTTTTGCATTTTTTTCTTTTAAAATCAAGCCTATAAACATCACTGAATTATAGAGAAGCCTCTATCATTATTCTAATGGCATCATTACAAGCTAAAATTTAGAGACGGAGTCAAAATCATTTTTTAACCCATTTCTAGTCTCTATTCATTTCATCAAATACTAAACATGTTTTACAAAGAGCAGTGAAACTTTAAAACAAGACAAGAAAATCAACAAAAACACATGAAAACGAAGAAAATGAAAATGAAGAACCAAACAAGAGATTGGTGGAACCATCCAATATATTTAAGAACAAGCTTCCTCAAGCTAAACTGGTGATAAATTTTACTAAATTTTGTGAATAATGTTAATAATTTTATTCAACAGCTAATTTCAGCATGCAAGTGCTGATAATCTAAGCACTTAAAAGAAGAGTGAAATGTGTTTGGAACTAGGAAGTGAAAGTAACCCTAGAAAATACTAGTGGTGTGGTAATCCATCTATTTCTAGGCCTCCCAACCCCTCAAGAGGGTAGCACGTGCCACACGGTTGACACCTAAAGTGAAAGCACCCATACGAAGGTTGCAATCATGTGATTTGCACATGCTCTTGATATTATAAAAAGCTCTTGTCATGTACCTTTGAAGTTCTTTGTTCACCTTCTCTTCATCCCACATGAAGCCCTGAATATTCTGCAAAGTTACATGAACACACCTTTTAGCTAGAATTATTCACCACTTAGCTGAGTTTTTTGTTGTTGTTTTTCTCCCTTATGCCGAAATTGACAAAGTTATCAAAGAAATGAAGCAAATTAGTTGGGGAACATATTGAGAATTGTTGTCTAGATTTGCATCATATTTTAACGCTATGTTATTCTAAGACTTGTTATCAAAATTAGTTGTCATATGATACATCAGACACGTCTATGAAGTTTTAAATTGGTGAGGCTGTAATGACAAAATTATAATTTCCTTGTTCACTAACATATCAAATATTTTAGATTCTATTCTACTTCCTAAACTTTCATGCTTATTCTGTTTTAGTTCTTATTCTTTCAAATATCTGTTCTTCAGTTATTTGATTTTTTTGGTAAAGGAAACTTATATTGCTGTTCTTCAGTTATTTGATGAATACCATTTGTAACATGATACAATAAAATAAAATATTGAAAACTTAGGAACCATAAAACATAAGAGACTAAAACGAATTTAAACCAATATTTTAAGTATGAAAGTTTTGATGTTTGGTTCGGTTGTTACCTGAACCCACTCAAAATAGCTAACAGTGACTCCACCAGCATTTGCGTAGATGTCAGGGAGTATTATGACTCCTTTCTTAGATAGGATCTGTAGCAATGTAATCAGAATTGTCACAAATCTAATGATAAGCATAAGTGTAAATCCAAGTTTAATTATAAACATTACCTCGTCTGCTTCTGGATCAGTAGGGTGGTTAGCTGCCTCTACTATAAACTTTGCTCTTACACCAGCAGCATTTTCCCTTCAGTTGGAAAAAAAGAAGGAATTAGCTAGACACAATGAGTTGCAGAATTTACCTCGAAAACCGACTTCATACAAGTACGAGTGGGTTAGAATTACAGTACAATGCAAAACACATATGTATACACAGACACATGAATCTTTAAAGTATGCAAAAGTATTAAAAGTATTTGACAGCAAAGGAGAATTTTGTGGACGAAAAAGATGGTAGACCTGTTCAAAACTCCCCCTAGAGCACATGGGATAAGAACATCACATTCATGAACTAGAAGTTCGTTCGGATCCAAGCCATCTGCACCTTGAAAATTTACTAGACTATTTGTCTTTTCCTTGTGATCAACGAGGTCAGGTACATTAATCCCATTTGGATTTGTTACAGCGCCAGTGATATCACTCACTGCAACAACTTTTCCTCCTCTTTCATGGATAAGTCTTGCTGCCCAAGATCCCACGTTACCAAATCCCTGTTAATTGCAGTTCATAGAGGTTTCTTCAATTGAGATGCTGAATCATTTCTAAGAGAACACAAAATACTGTCAACATGACCATTAAGTTTGCAAGTTTGAATTTCAATGTACCTGAATAACAAATGTCAAATCCTTGATTTTCTTTCCATGTTCGGCAAGCAAAGCTTCTGTAGCAAAAACAACTCCACGCCCAGTTGCAGCATCTCTACCAAGGGAACCACCAAGGTCCTAAAAATTAAGAGAAAGGGGTCAAACCAATTCAATGATATTCGTCAAACACAGCAGTTTCTTGGATTTTCAAGGCTTGATTACTTACTATTGGCTTCCCCGTCACAACAGCTGGCGAGTGACCATGAAACTTAGAGTACTCATCCAAAATCCAGGCCATAGTCTGCACAAATCATTTGGCTTCAAATTCATACAGCAGCAGGAAATTCCAAGCATAATCATCCTGCCGAAGATACTTGAAGCACCTCAAGAAAAATTAAGGATACTATTAAACCTTTAAACTATCTGAACTTAACCTGTGCATTTGTGCCCATATCTGGCGCTGGAATGTCAATATGTATGCCAATGAGGTCATGAATCTTCTGAGTAAATACACGAGTCAGACGTTCCAACTCGCTCATACTTAACTCTCGTGGAGTGCATCCAATCCCACCCTTTGCACCTCCATAAGGAATATCTGCTACAGCAGTCTTCCATGTCATTAGTTGAGCCAGAGCATTTACTTCATCAGGGTCAACCTTTAGTAGCACAATTGACCAATTCAGTAGTCCATTAGGAGCAAGTTCATATGAAAACATCGTCTCTTATGACAGTACTTCCTTGAAAAGTACTTCTAAAGCAAAGGGGTCAACCTTTTAGTAACAGATTTTGACAGTCAACTTTGTATAATAGCAGTACTTTTGTCACTCCTAATTGCAAGTACTTGAATGCAAAAAAAGGTGTGCTGAAGAGTAGAGCTTGCATATAAGCACAGAAAAAGCCTTTGCATGTCTCACTTCTATTAAGATGACTTTTTGGAAGTGGAACTTTTTAAGTGCAGTACTTTCTCGATAAACACTAAAGATGTACATGAGAGTGTTTTTAAAATAAATGCTTTTTGGCAAAGACTTTTTTAATTATAACCATTTTAGTACAAAGTATTTAATAACAAATACTTTTACACCTTGTTCATCCAGTGCTTGAGCCAAAAGCACTTTGCAAGTGCTTTCACACAAAGCACTTCAAATTTGAATTTCCAAAATAACTTTGGATGATATTGCCAAAACATCATAAATTTTTTTGTAAAGATCTTTAAATTAGATGTAAGAAAACTCTATTGGAAGTGAGAACGGAAAACCAATGAGTGTTTGGTATGCCTCTTGAAAAAAGTGGCTGCACTTTATAATATAAACAATTTTCGGAAGAAGATTAGTCAAGTGAAAGCAGTCTTAAGTGTTGTTTTTTTTTTTTTTTGAAATCTCAGAAACTAAAATTGTTGATAAGTGTTTGACATGTCAAAAACTCTAATGCAGAAACCAAAACAACCTAAAAAGACATCTTCACTTGCAAACCAAAATAAGACAAAATAGAAAAGAACAAATCGTACATAAGCGACCAAAACATTAAAATATATATATATATATATATATAAAATCAATCAGCATCACGAGGCAACAAAAACAGATCCCATCAATTGAACAAAAGCAGTAAAATGAAAAATTCAATCACCTCAGGATGGAATCTGATCCCTCCTTTCATAGGGCCACGGGCATTATCATGTTGAACCCTAAACCCCACATACGACACCAAACTCCCATCGTCTTTCGGAATCGTACACTCAACCTGTTGGAACAAATCAGAGCCTCTAAAATCAAAATCAAAACAAGAATAGAAGAATAACCTTGATTTCTCTGAAGGGGATGAGAAGGCTCTTCTCGATCTTGGAATCCAGACCTAGAATCCGAGACGCATGGCGGAAATTGCGATTGGTTGCAGCTAGAGCGTTCATAATGGCACAGGAATTGAAAAAAACTTGTAAGAATGAAATGGAATAAGAAAAAGAAGGATCGATTGGGAATGGAAGAGAGTGATGAATTGAGAAAGAGGAGTTGGTTGGGTTCAGTTGGAGTTGAAAGCGAGGTGAGTGCCGCTAAATTTCACCTTCAATTTCGATGTCAACGTTGCCCAGTTCCGCCATGCCACTACACTTCAACTTCATTAACTAACAGTCAGCCTTTTTCTGTTTTGCTTTTTTTAATTTTTATTCTTTATTCTTTATTCTTGGAAAGAGATTTTTTTTTATCCAAAACTTATAAAGATTAAATAATATTATAATCTTACACTTTAGACTAAGTCATGTGCACGTTGGCAAATAAAAATGAATCATTAAGTATTGATATTGTGATCGGTGGAACATAGCTCAAATAATATATAATATGTCTTAGTAATAGAGGTTTGTAGTTTAAATCTCCTCACTTCTTATTATTAAAAAAATTATAATTAAATGAATAACATAATTATTGTCATCATTGTTCAATCTCCTAACTCCATAATTGTTGGATTAGAAAAATAATAATAATCAGGTTGAATTATATTTAATTTTCGTATTTTTATATTTACATTTAATATATTCTCAAACTTTCAATGATGTTTCAATAAGTTTTTAACATATTTGATATCATTTGAAAATTAAATTTTGTATTATTTTCAATTATATATATATATATATATATATATAAGCGTAAAAGGAGATGTTCACCTTCAGTCTGTCCAAGGCTGATACTAACAAAATTTAAATTGAGGCACATCCCTCATATGCTCAAAGTTGAAGGTTTTCTAATGCGGTTTTTAAACTTGAGGATAATTTAACTGGACTATATATTTCTATAGATGCATCATTAAGTTTGACTTGGACTCCAAACCTAAAGAGGATGAGAAGACTCTATCTTGGATTCTAAACCTAGAATTCACGCGACAGGGTAGAAAGAGCGTTCATAATGACAAAGAAATTGAAAAAAATTCAAAAAATGAAATGGAATCAAATTGGAAAGATAAAAAGGAGAGGAAAAGAGTGATGAATGGAGAAAAAACAGTTGGGTTTAGTTGGATTGAAAGCAAGACGGCTAAATTTCACCGGTTTTGTCATGTTTTTCCTTTTTGTTTTTGAAGAGATATTTTTTTTTTTCTTTATCTGAAACTAATAAGAATTAAACAATATTATCATCTTACACTTTAGTCTAAGTCATTTGCATGTTGGCAAATAAAACTATTGATATCATGATTGGTGTGCATTTTCTGAGAGAGCATTAACTAGTATATAATATGTGTTAATAATTAAGAGGTTTGTTGTTTAAATCTTCTCATTTTCTATTGTAAAAAAAACATATTTAAGTGGATAAGATAATTATTACTTAGTATTCAATCTCCTAACTCTATAGTTGTTGATTTAGAAAAATAATAATAAATGGGTTTGGTTACATGCTTAATTTTCATACTTTTATATTTGTTTTTAAAATGCTCCTATACTTTCAATTGTTTTTAATAAGTTCTTAACCTAATCAATATTTTAAAAAAAGTTAATGGATCTAATAAGTTCTTAACCTAATCAATTGTTTTTAATAAGTTCTTAACCTAACCATTTTGGGTATCTCATGCTCATTGGAGGTTTTATTGATTTAGGACATTAACCTTTCAATTTTATGTCAATAAGATAGTGAATTTAATATATATATTAATGATGATTGTGGACCAAAAGACATAATTGACATTATACCATAACAGAAAAGAAAGTAACAAAATTCGAGCAAAAAATAATATCCTAGGACCAATATGGGTCTAAGAGAGAAGATTGGCTTGAGCTTTGGTCCAAGCGGAGGTCGAGCCTAACAAAGTACCTAGTGGGGCATGCCCTACGTATGCCGTACTCATAGCATTCCCCTAGCCTAAAATGAATCTACAGGAAGATGTTTGGCCAATGCTGAGGCCAACCTTGCAAAATGTACAATGGGGTACACCCCTCACGTGCCCTAGCCCGAGGAGTTGAAGGTCTATCTAAATGCGACTTGAAAACCCTATGGAGGATAAACTAGGTTGACTACTCATATAAATGCATTGTAATAACTTTAAGGAGGGTAACTTCACTCTCACTCTCAAATCTTAAAGCTTATGTGCAATTCCAATCTCTTATCTAAACATCGAAGTATATATGACAAACATCACATCTGGGTGTAAGTTTTCCTTTCTTTTATAAATTAGGTTCTTCCTCCTCTAAACATATTTATTATTGTCGCACATCAAATTTTTTTTTTGTCTGAATTTTAGCATAATAAATAAATTAAGTTAAAATAGTTGTCTTTTGTGAGAACTTACGCCAACATTGTTATATGAATGTGTGAAATAAAATGACAAAAATTGAACTTGAACTCATATCAGAACAAACACGTGTTAAATTAGATTTTTTCTAGTACAAGTATAAAGTAATCTCTAAGATAGAAAGCCATGTCAACTACAATAAGCTAAGCTCACTTTGACCTTGAGTAAATTAGATTAACCCATTATTTAATTTAATATTTAAAATGAAATGACAAAATTGTAACACAAAATTTCCTTCATCTTCTTGCCTTCTTTGCATACAATAGTTGTTTTAGAAAAACAATTCATTGCAATTGCCTTTCAATTGTTTCATTTTTTTAGGAATTTTTAATCAATATAGTATTCTCTAATTTAACACAAGCAAATTTTCTCAAATTTAGCATTTAAAATCTATAGAAATTGGAATAAAAACAAATTTGCACATGACTTATGACAAAATAACAATTTTGGGACACAAATTTTCTCCTTTTATGGGTTGATAGATGTGATTACCTAAATTTATGAAATAAAATGCGAAAATGATAAACACAAACAAATTATTAATTAAACATAAATTTATCAGTAATTAAATCAAATAAATCATTGTTCTTGTTTACACCTTTCAAAAACACCAAAAAATATAACGGTTATTCGCAAAGTCGATGAAAAATTATGAAGAGAGATTAGTTTAATAATAATATAATAATAGAAATATTCATCTTTCTCCCATTTGAAAAAAAAAAAAAAAAAATTCTTGCTTCCTTGTCTCCATTGTTGATTGCTCCTCCTTCACCCACCAACTGATATTCAGTAAAGTTCTTTCCAATTGATATTCACATACTGGATTAAGTTTTGCTCCCACCTCTTGATTTTTCTTTCCAACTCCTTCTGCAGCTTGATACTTGGTCTAATCACTTGAACCCAAGTAGTTTTGGCAATCTGTAAAAATGCTCAACTTTTGTTGTTTTCTTTTAAAGAAGAATTTGACATTTTTGAAAAATCTTAAATTATGTGGAGGAATGTTGGAGAATTTAAGAATTTTACTGTATTTATTCTTCTTTTAAGGAAAAATTTAAGCTGACATATAATTCGGTTAGGTCTTACTAATCTTTATAATCGTCTTCTATTCTTAGGAGTGGAGTATCGAATAACTCAATGCAAGTGAGGGCACGTCTTCTCTAAGAAGAGTGTTCTACAGCGGGCCTTTATAACGATTCTATAGTGATTTGTGAACAAAGTGAAACATGAGAATACATGGTACTTCCTGAAATTATTATTCCAGAGCTTCCTTCCATGATGTCCTTTATCTCATAGACTTCTAAGAGGAGGTTGTTCCATTGCATATCAGAATCTGAATGGTTTATCAGAATCTGAATGGTGCCCTGTTTATCAAAGTTAAAGAAATTTCAACACAAAAGAGATTGCCATTTTGCAATGATGATTGTGCTCTGCTACCCTTATAATAGAAGCTTTGCTCCATGAAGTTGATACATGTTGGAGAATTATTCTCCTCTCCATGTTAGTGCAGAGAAGAAAAGTGTTATAGCTCCTGCTTCAAATTCAGGCCAAGTAATAAATGCGATTAGTGAAAGTGATAAAGAGTCAACAAACAAAAAGAAAAAGAATTATTGATGACCACAGAAGGAAATATAATATTTGGAAAAGTAAATTTCACATAATTGACAGACTAGAGTTCAGTATTGCCTTCTTTTCTTTTTGGTTTGTGGAGGCTTTAAATAACCTATGTCTTATGTTCGAGTCAGAGATCAAGTAAACAAGAACCAATCCATGATAAAGAAAACTTGAAACTTCAATTTATGATACTAGATCCTGTGTAGCTTTAAATAGAAATTGTCTATGAGTCATGAAAGTTTCTGGAGGACAAAGATTTGAGTCATTTAAATCAAACCAAAAATATTCACAGGTCTTGTGCTTTCACCGGGTGAGTTACACTTAATACAAATTATCCATCTCAATCATACTACAACCAGCTTCCTTTTTTGCTTTCTCAATCTGCATTTGAGATGATCCAGTCATTTCTTTCATTCTGTTTCCTTCCTTCATTTGTTGATGTTGTGTATAATCAGACAACCTCCCAGCAATGGCATATGTACTAGAAAGGAGCATTGAATCCGTGGGGTGTTCATCATTTAAATCAACCAGCATTCTCTTCACAGATTCTCCCAGTTCAACATCTCCATAAACCCTACAAGCTGCCAGCAGTGCACGCCATCCAGTAATATCGCCCTTTGAAGGCAAGCTATTTATTAGGTTATGAGCTTCCTCCAACAACCCCGCGCGACCAAGAAGATCAATAATACATCCATAGTGCTCAATCTTTGGTGTCATGCCATATTCATACACCATTCTTTTGAAACATTTTATCCCTTCTGCCACTATGCCTCCATGACTACATGCATTCAAGACTGCCAATAATGTTATTTCATTCGGCCGAAAACCCCCCTCCTCCATCCTATACAAAGTTTCTATAGCCTTCCTTGTCTGTCCATGAGCCCCATAACCAGTTATCATGGCCGTCCAAGTCTTTACATCCTTATCCTTTATCTTATTGAAAACGTCAATGGCCTTGTCTAGGAACCCACATTTAGCATACATATCAATCAGAGTTGTTCCAAGAACAACATCTAGAACCAATCCTTCCTCCTCCACATAATTGCCAAGGTATTTACCTGTACTGACAGCATTAAAGGTAGCACAAGCTGAGACTAAGCAAGCCAATGTGGATGAATTAGGTCTCATTCCTTCAAGTTTCATGAGACGTAGTGAAGCTACTGCTTTTTCTATCAAGCCATTTCTAGCATAGTTATCTATCAAACAATTCCACAGAATAACATCTTTCTCAGCAACTTCATCGAAAATCATTCCTCCTTCGTCCAAATTTCCAAGCTTTGCATACATATCAATCAAACTCGTAACCACATTGAGATCAGAACATAAGCCCAATTTGATACATTGTCCATGAAGAGACCTTCCATCCATGGTATTGCCAACATCACCCACAGCAGATGAAACAGTTAATACTGTATTCACACTGGCTATCAAACCTCTCCTACACATTTGTCTAAAGAAATCTAAAACAGCAATGGGCTGAGATGCATGAAGATAACCACCCATCAAAGTGTTCCACGAGACCAAATCATTTCTTTGAGGAACCTCATCAAACAGCTTATGGGCATCTCCAATTTGCCCACACGCACAGTAAAAATGTAGAAGTATATTGTTAACATGATTGAATAAACTATGCCCAGATCTATGAACAATCCCATGAATTCCCTGTCCAACATCAATTGCCAATTCACGAGCACACGCTTTCAGAATTGTTATGAAAGAGAACTCATCAGGCAAAAAGTCCCGATTCCTAAGGTCATTGAAAATAACAAAAGCTTGTTCTGAATCATTGCTATTAGAATAGCCTCTGAGCATAGTATTGAACATAAAGAGATTTGGATTTCGTATCTCCCTGAAAATGGAAGCGGCATACTTGATATCCAGTATGGCAGAAGCAAGAAGTTTGCTTAATGTGAAAGGGACGACATCAAGAGCAGTCTTGACCATGTAGCAGTGGATTTGAGAGATTTCTGAAGTTGCATTGCATGATTTCAATAGAAAAAGTAGTTTATCGTCTGAAGATATAGCATGGCTAAGATTTTTGGACCAAATGTTCAAATTCTGCCGCAAGAACAGGGCAGGAGCTAAGCTCATGAACCTGGGTCACTTGAAGAAGAATTTGAAGCTCACAAACACGAAAACAAGATCCTCAGGCCAATCTTACATGTTTGAACAATGAATTTTGTGAAATCACATATTTGATCGATTGGAAGTAAATGGAAAAACCCGGGAGATGTTGAGAAATTGAGTGAATTAGGGCTCAGTTTTCGAAGAGTGCAACAGTCATCACACTCCCTTTTCCGGTCGTAATTTGATTTTACCCTCAATTTCCAAAATTTCCATCAAAATCTCCAAATTTCAAGTTTTTGAAAGTCTCAAAATTTTGATTGGAAAAAATTTTGTTTTCCTCCAATTTCGAGAAATTTCGACCTGTTCAATTTTTTTTCTAGTTAATTATGTTAGCTCAATTTAAAATTTTTAATTTTATGGTCCTTATTACACACAATTCTAGTTTCAGAAGCCAATGTCATTTTCGATAAAGGATTAAGATTTTTTATGTGCTACTTTTTTTAATTTTCAACTTTTCTCAATTTTTTACTTTATTTTTTTACCCAAAACTTTCATTTATAAAGAAAATGAATTTGAAAAAACCACAAAAAAAAAAATCTATATTTACTTTTAAGCTCAATCAAACTTTTTTCATTAAATTTTCACATTATTTCACTTTAAAATTGAATTGATGTGAGTTTAAAAGCAAAATCGTCAATAAATTGGTTTTAAAATTTCAAATTCAACCAGATTTCTATATATATATATAAAATAATAAGCAGATTATTAAATTCTATTCTTAAATTTCGAAATGAAAAAAAAAATTACTATAAATAGAAAAAATATCAAACTATTTACAAATATAAAAAAATTTCACAATCTAGTGAAATTTTTCTATATTTATAAATAATTTGACTCATTTTTCTATATTTGAAAACCACCCGAGAAAATCTATTTTTTGAATTTTGCCATGAAATCTGTTATTATGATTTGAGTAAAGAATTTTCTTAAATAGCCAATTGACCCAAAAGCTTAAACGAATAGGTGAAGGACAAATTTAATATCATATCTTAACAATTTTTTAAATTATTCTGTATCCCAACTTTAGGCATGAAATTGAAAAGTGCTTATTAGTTTTCAAACTTACAAATATGGCCCCAACTAAGCAGAACTAAATCATTTTTTCACATAATGCCAACAGAAATCCCTCCAATGAACTAACTATATACCAAAAACAAACTTAAAATGATACATTTAAAGATGTAAAAAAAGAATTAAATAATATTGGTTATATTACATAAAACAAACAATTAGCCTAAAGATTAATTTAAAAAGAAAATGCAAAATCTAATAGCCATACTTCTGGCTCCATTATAGTCGAAATTTACAAACTACCATCAAAGGCCTGCAATCTCAAAAAAATTAATAATAAATAAATAAATCAGAACTAGTACATTACATGCAACTAATCAACTTCAACATTCTTTTCATCTAATTTCAAAACTAAAATTGTTATTCTCTATACCTAATAACAATGATTATATAAGATTTCTCGAAAAAAATGATTATATAAGAAAAAATGAGACGAGGGGACTACATAACAAAACTAATTTTATAAAACAATATTTGGTGGAGAGAACCTCCATCAAGGTCCAAATAGGTTGATTTGAACAAATAATGATTTCCACACCAATATGATAATGTCAGAAAATATTTATCAATCTTGTATGCGAAAAATAAATATGACCAAATATATAAAAACTTTCAACATGGGAAGAACATTCAAACTTCTAACTATCAATCGAAAATATAATATATAAACTAATTAAGTAATGCTCAGGTTGATAGAATACAAAAAACCGAAAAATGACTCAACTCAAAGCATCATATACACTTCAATATTTGCCTTACCTGTGGCTATATTTCTTGCAAGTAGTTATAGTGATTTGTATTGCTCGATCAAGGACGAAGCATGGAGGCGTGATGTTGGAGTAATAGTACACCCCAAATTGCGCAAATAAGAAATCTGTCCATTGAAGATATCAAATAAACCAAGTATTCATGTGAAGGAGATATTGAGAGATTGAGAAAACGTGAACTTTGAAAGCCCATCCTAACATTTGAGCTTTACAAAACCTAAAATGAAAACACATGCATGTTTAAATTCTGTAAGGAGTTGTGCTAATAGAGCATGTGCAAGATGTTTGGAAGTATCATTCAAGTTTCCAACCTCCAAACTTTTGAGTCATTTGGTAATGTCCATGTTTCTGCCTTCTCATTTTTTATTTTCAATTTTTGAGAAATATAAATGTTTAGTAGTTGCTCAAGTTTCTCATTTCTCATTTTTCAAGATGACTTTAAAATTGTAAAAACAATATTATAGTAATTACGTTTCTTGGTCTGATTTTCTATTTTCAGTTCTTTCCAAAACATAAATATAAGCATTAGTTTATCCTTCTTGAATTATAGAACGTATAATAAATATTAAAAGGTAAATATAACATAAGATTTTTAAACATTGAATTTAAAAACTAATTTTTCATATAAATGTTTTACCTTTTTAATTTAAAATTTTAGAGGACAAACAACAGTAAACAATTATCAAACAAGCAATACACAATTACAACATATGATTATATTTTTCACTATCAAAAAAGAAGAAACCAAAACCAAAACCAAAAATGGAAAAATAGAAACATTATCAAGTGGACTCTTAATATCTTAAAATCTTTGTATCCCTAAAGCTATTAGCATTAAAGTGGGTGAAACCTCTCGAAGATGTGTAAAGAAAGGTATCTTAAAGGTCTGATGTCTCTTGTACCAAGAATGGAAGTACTTGAAAGAAGTGGGAGCAAACTTACAGTAAATAAAAATCAAAGAAAATGAATTGTCAAAGTGAGGGAACCAACTCGAAAGGAACTACTGTGAACAAGTTTGGCATATGAATCAGAAGTTCTAAAGTGAAAGATGATCAAATATACGAAAATTTAAATAAAAGATTAACTGATCTTATGATGAAAACTAACATTATTTCAATGGCAATATTTCTGGAATAGTACATAAATCGTAGCTACCTGTTTTTCTGTAGGTGCTGAGGAGCCCATCGCATTTTCAATTCTTAATTTCTGGAAATGCTCCTGAAACAACTCAATGCTTAGAATTGAGGTATTAAAAAGGAAGACATTCTCATTTCTCACGTTAAAAGAAACAATTTGTGAAAAGACTGCCATCCACTCAGCCAATATTATGTTTAATTGTTTTCAATGTAGAACTAAAAATACTGAAGATCACTAAGATTATGATAACTGAACACTAAGATTATGAATAAAAATTCAATATATATAGATACTGTTAGATTACATTAACCAATTATTCAAACTCTCGACGCCTGTTCATGTATGAGTTTAGATTTCACTTTGGGCCAACGTATGAAATTTGAAATGAAAACTGAAATAAAAGGGCACAGATTTCACGTTGCTTCAACGAATGAGATTTGCTCAATCTAAGGGGCTTAGTCTGGTTTTTATCACTAAAAAGGGTCTTCCCCAAGCCCCACAAGGATGTTGGTGATAAGATTTTGGAAAATCTATGGCCCATTTGATAACAATCTAGGCTCATTTGTTAACCTTTTTTTTCACTGTTTTTGAAAATTATGCTTACTTCCACAGTTTTTAAGTAACCTTTCCACCTTAAAAACACATTTGAATTTTAAGCAAAATTTCAAAAAAATTAAAAATCAAGTTTTCAAAATATTATTTGATTTTTAAAAACATGTTTAAGAAGTAAGCAATAAAGTGGGAAAATTATAGGTAGAAATAGTGATTGAAAACTTAATTTTCAAAAGAGAACACCAAAAACAATATGGTTATCAGATGGAGCCTTAATTTTTTTTTCTGATTTTTTAAAATTAAGCTTATAAATAATATTTCCACTCATGGGTTTCTTTGTTATGTTATCTACTTTTTACCAATGTTAAAATCCAAGCTAAGTTTTGAATACAAGAAAAGACAATTTATAAGAACTTATTTTTGTATTTAAAATTTTATATATTTTATAAAAAATAGCGAGATATCAAACATAATTTTCTTTTTCTTTTTTTTTTTTGAAACAGAAATGTTACTTTTCATTGATATAATGGAAAGAGCAATAGCTCAATTACAAAGAAACAAAATATCCAAAAAAGTAAATGTGGTTCAGTAGGTGCACCCGAACATCTCAACTAGGTTGACACGCTATAGCACCCTCATCATATCCTATTTGAAATGCAATAAGTACTTAACAAACACAATTTTCAAAAACCAAATACTTAACAAAGAAAGCCTTAGAGATATCCACCAAGATCTTGGTTTCAAGCTTCTGAAATGAAAAGAGTAGTTCAAAATCTTTACCTCTATGACCTAGCCTTGAAGTAGGCAAAACCTCTAGGAAAAAGTGGTGATAAGCCCGAAAAGTTAAAACCAGACTCTCATTGAGATAAAAAAAAAAAAAAAGAATATACGAGCATAGATAAAAGGAACCAACTGCAAGAAAGGGCTCCAGTAGAAGTAAAATGAAGCCTTATGAGTATTACAAAAGGGCTAGACACCAAGCTCTAAGAGAAACAGAAAACCTAACAAGGAACCAAATGGTTATCAAAACATGTTATCTCCATGACAATTTGAGATTGGGGGGAAAAATCCACAGCAGTGAAACTATGATACCAAAGTGATGAAGACTGGTAATGAAAACATGATTATGTAACTCTAGTTACAGTAACAGAAACAACGGGAATTAGAAAGAGGAAACAAAAGTAAATTTTTTCCACTGGTACTCAAAATCGAACTCATTAAAATGTTAAATTAGGGATTCCATAAGCCTAAATATTAGCAAAATAGCCGTAAACCAAAATACCCAAAAATCAACCTCAAAAACACCACAACAAATAGAAAGAAAGTTCATAACATACAAAATCAAATAAAAACCTACAGAAAACAAAAGGAAAGAGGAATTTGTTTTGTTTATAATCAGCTCGTAAGCAAAAGAGAACAAACCTGCTTTTCCTGCATCAAAAGAGCACGCTTGTCAGCAGGAATCTGCTCCCATCTCAAAACCTATGAAAAACAGGTGTTATGGTCAATAGATGACTAGGGCAGCATGATAGTGTGAATCTTAAAATCAAAATTCCCAAGTAATATAATTATAGTGTGAATCTTACTTTTTTTTTAACACAAGCAAACTTTTCACTGATATATGAAAAAGGAAAAAAAAAAAAAAAAAAAAGTTCCAAGGATACATCATACAACCTCCCTAAGAGGGAGAAATAAAATGCCAAAAAGCACCAACCAGTATACTTACATATTCAGCATACTGAAGTGCTTCATCACTAGTCAATGATGACTTCAGTGAACGCAAGACTTCCTGAGTACACAAACCTCAACCACATAAATATTCAAACTGCATAGTTGATCTCCAACAATGAAAACTAAATCAAGTTATAAAAATGATATAGTGAACTGAGAAATATAAAGACTCTACTATACAGAACTACGGGATCCATTGATGTAATTACCAATAAAATAAGACAACAAAATTCGGAAATGTTAAAATATGTTCATCATTCATTATACTTGATTTCAGTAAACAAACATTTTCTAGAATAATTGAACAATAGAAATATATTTATAAGTAATTCACTATGATAATAAGTTTTTTTTTCTTTTTCATTTTATGGCTTCATCGTACAATTGTCACATCTTACTATTCGTATTAGCCAAACAATGGGACTCATGGAAGTCAGTTGAGCTGTGGCCAGAACAATTAAAAGCTGGTGGTAGCTTCATTACATATTAAAATTAAAAAGAAAAACTAGCCCAATTAATAAAAAGTTACAAGATAAGAATAATAGTAACAAAAGAAAAATATAACCTTGGATTTGCATTTCTTCACTCTCAGCCGGTCCTCAATTACAAACCCTACCTGTAATGTTATTATAAAAACTACTTAACTTTCCATTGTCCAATTTATCCATCATCAGAGCATTGAAGTTCAAATGCAGCAATGCAA